>SRLM01000707.1:277708-341309 GCA_015708895.1 Populus ilicifolia
TACTCTCTTCACATTCTCACAATTCTCTTCTCACATTTTGCTCTCTAACATATGCCTCTATTTATAGGCATTCATGGAGGCTTTTCTTCAACAAAGGTGGCTGCCAACTCCAACTCTTCTTCAACAATGGTGGCTGCCAACCTTTGACATCTTGTATGAATGCACATGTTTGGTGCAATACCAAATGGTTGTTGCACATTAATGGCAACCAACCTAAATCAGTTGTCAAACCTGAGCAATTTAAAGATTAAAATCCTCGAGACAGTTAGTTTGGTCATTCATCGAGTTAGGCAGGATATACCTGATCTTTGTCTTGTTCTAGGATTGACAAGTTGGGGTATAAACACCCCAGTTCCTGCATTGTCATTTCTCCACAAGCTTCCAAGCCACTTTGGAACTGAACTGCTATTCTCGCTTTCCCAACAGCTAAAGTAGCTTCCTGGTTGTGCTGCAATGGTAACGGTGGTTGTTATCCTCTTCAATCTTTGCTTGTTAGCACTAGTGGAGTTTAGATGTCTGGTTTGGAGGAAATCTTCATCTTCATCTTCTGTCAAAAGCAAAACCTGCTTTCTAATTTCAGCGTAAAAAACGTCATCTTCTCGAGATTTTGGTCTCTGTTCTTGGTCATGTTGGCTCGTGAAATTCTATGGGCTCCAACTAACCATGGACTGCAAAATACAGAAGAACCATCTATAAAGGCCAACGCTTTTTCGGAGGGTGCAGAGAACGCAGGTAAATGAGATCCATCCAAGTCTAAGGAACATTTATAGTGCTGTGTATGCTTTATGAACGTCTTTTACCTGTCCACGACATTTGTTTCAATTGATCCGACAATCTGACATGAGATATTGGAGTTAAGAAAGTCCGAAATTCACTGCATTGGCTCTATTATGCTTAAAAAAACCATGTAAATATCAATTAAGAGTATCAACAAGGTGACTGGCGACCGCAACAGATAGCTTATTGCTGGATTGGCTCTATTATGCTGAAAAAAACAAGTAAGGGTGTATTAAGCACCAAAATCTGGACGGTCAAGTAACAGGCTTTGATTTCTATTTTTTATAATTTCGGTGTCAGTACACTCGGACATGATCGCTTCAACATTGGACTTGAATTGTAATGAAATGAGAGTGGAACCAAGTTAAAGGACATGCCAAAAACTAGACAAGGTTGAAAATAGAGTCCAAGGAAGATAGACAAGTCCGCCTGCACAAAACAGAGTCAGACACAAATGTAGCCATCCACGGAACAAATTCTCCGAAACAAAGTTAGCAACTATATAATATGAGTTTGCAGACAGGCATCGAGTTTAATTTCAGTTCAGTTTGATTGTTTACCTATTCTTTCTTCTTCTTCTTCTTCTTTTTTAAAAAATATTATCCTCTTCCTATCTGTTTTCTAATAATTCCATGCCGCCATCAATTATGATTTAAAATCCAATCATTGCATATTACATGAATTAGTTGAGTTTTTTTTTTTTTAAGTTTCAACTCTATTTATACACGTGCTGCAAATAATTTTTTTTAAAAATATTATAGTACATTAAATTATGCTTTAATGGGGCTTTTACTGTGAGGCCCATGGATTTATTTTAACTATTTATCCTCTAAGTTAAGCTCATTTTTCTGGTCCATCGATCTGCCTCAAGGCTACTAACTAAAAATATTGAGAATTTGTTAGTAGCTTATAATTAATTAAATATTGAGAAAAAAATCAATTAAAATAAGTAGATCAAAGTGGATTGTGAACAAGGTATGTCTTTCCTTGGTCTCTTACAATTAATTAAAAAGGATGTTGAGCACGGGTCCTCATTATCTTGCAAATAGTTTTGAAAATAAAAATCATTTAAAAAACATAAAAGTTATTTCAATTTTTAGTATGTTTTTTCTAAATTTAGTTTTTAATTAATATCATCTTTCTAATTTTTTTAAATTGCTTGCTTTGTTGTTTCTAAGTAGCGATTCATCTTTTAAATTATTCATGTGATTTCGTAACACATCAGAGGATTTATTTTCAATTTTTTCTATTAAATTTTAGATAAATAAGTTGTATTTTTTGGTTCATTTATAAGAATAGAGAACCGTACATGCTTAATTATAATTAACCTTCAAAATAAGTGAAAGAGAAGGTATAAAGTTAAAAGGATGAAAGAGGTAAACTATCTTCATATGCACGTAACTTTTGTTTCTTATAGGAATATCAATTTTTTATTTTAGTTTTTAATTAGTGATATAAATTCTTTATAATTTATCAGTTCATATATATATATATATATATTAAAAACTGATCAAATAGAATCTTTTTATAAATAGTTTGATGAGATGAATCTTATATTTTAAACTAAAAGTCTAAATAATACCATGTGTATGTTTATATTTAAAATTATAAGTGTAAAAATCGTACAAAATATGAAGAGAAAGTTTGATATTTTTTCTTTAATGAATCGAACAATTAATTGATTTTATCAAATATATTATTGCTTTGTCAGTTCATGATTATACCATTGTTCATGGCTTAAAAGGTTTAAAAGCTATGTTCATGGCTTCTCAGTTTAATATTCGGTATTATTAATTTAACATCTATACTTTTTAATTCTCAAAATATATTTTATGTTTTTTCTCTGTTTTCAAAGTAAACCACGTAAAAATAAAGGATAAATCTTAATTTTTTATCTTGTATTTTTAAATACAAATAATGTATACTATATCCTATTAGATTTTCTTATTTATTTAGGATATTTATATTTTTTAATTATTTAAAAGGTTTTTATTTTATTAAATTTAAAAATTATATGAATTAAAAAGACTATTTTCTATGAAGTTGGATAACCTAAAATAATATAACACGGGTTTGCTAGATGAATAGAAAAAAGATACATTAGAATAATCAAGTCAATATTATTAAATTTGATCTAGTTTAACATGTCAATTCAATGATAAAATAGCTTTAAATAAATTTTAAATTAAATGAAGATGGAATTTAACTTGATCAAATTTCATCGATAAAATGGATGGATTCACTTAGTTAAATTTAATAAAAAATCAGTTAGATTTAAAAGAAAATTAAAAATTAAAAAAAAATTGATTTTTTTTTTAAGGATGCCGTTTGGAATTTATCTTATCTGGCTTTGAAAATAAATGAAATGTAAACTCGGCCACATAGTAAATTGAAATTAACCCCAAGATTGACGTTGGAATGTCTTATAACTCCTCCCCAGTGGCCTCGCCGCCTTCGCCAATTAAACCCAAAATCAAAGCCCAGTATAACTGAAGCCCCACCCAACAGCCCACGAGACAAATAAGAAACCGAGATCCACTCTTCTTCAGTTTATTAGCGCTCTCTCTCCCTCTCTCTCTCTCACACACACAAACGCACACAGACAACTCCAAAACCCACGACAATGGAAAGCGTCTCCTACCAGCGCTTCCCAAAAATCAAAATCCGAGAGATGAAAGATGACTACTTAAAATTCGAGCTCCGTGAAACCGACGCGTCAATGGCCAACGCTCTTAGGCGAGTCATGATCGCCGAAGTTCCAACAATCGCAATCGACCTCGTTGAAATCGAAGTGAACTCATCGGTCTTAAACGACGAGTTCATTGCTCACCGACTCGGCCTCATTCCTCTCACCAGTGAGCGCGCTATGGGGATGCGATTCTCGCGTGACTGTGACGCTTGTGATGGTGACGGCCAGTGTGAGTATTGCTCTGTTGAGTTTCATTTGAGAGCTAAGTGTATAACGGACCAGACGCTTGATGTTACCAGTAAGGATCTGTACAGTTCGGATCATGCCGTTACTCCTGTTGATTTCTCTGATCCTTCTGACGATAATGATCCTTTCGATCATACAGAGACGCAGAGGTATTTTTTGTTGTTTTTCTTTGGTACTTTTGGGATTTTTTTTTTATTCTAGGGTTTAAGGGGTTTGTTGGTTTTGAGTATTAAACTGAGAAGAGGCAGTTTTTGTTGTTTTTGAAGAGTAATGTGGGGTTTTCTGATGCTAACGTTAGGGTTTTGTTAGGAACCTCTGTTCTTTGTTTGTTGACGTTGTAATTTAAATATGAGTTGTTCAAAATTTCTTATTGCATGGCAAAATGGTTAGGACTTCTCAGGTTTTATTGTGTTTTCGGGGTTTAGCGGATGTTTTTTTTTTTTTTGGTGGTTGTTTCCTTAGCTGTAAGTTGAAATGGAAATGCGATTCTTGTTCATTTTATTTATTGGTCAGTTAATTTGTATATGGTTAAAAGCTGGATAATTTGAGAGGAAAACTCTGGATTTTTAATTCTTTTTCCCTGTTAAAGTGAAGTATTTAGTATTGAATCTAATTTACAAACGGATGAAATAAGCTAATACTTTCATGCGCTGGCTGACGCTGTAAAAAATGGAGCTGAGTTTGTTGTATTTGTTTTGGGTTGTGTTAATGTAGGGGGATTATTATTGTGAAATTGCGCCGTGGGCAAGAACTGAGACTGAGGGCCATAGCTAGGAAAGGGATTGGGAAAGATCATGCAAAATGGTCTCCTGCAGCAACTGTAACTTTCATGTATGAACCTGAGATTCATATCAATGAAGATTTGATGGAGACTATGACACTTGAGGAAAAATTAAGTTGGATTGAAAGCAGTCCTACCAAAGTTTTTGATATTGACGAAGTTACCCAACAGGTTGGTTGTTGATTTTATGTTCTAATATATTTCATCTCTGTCAATAACTTTTTATAGTGTCTCTTGCATTTAGTGAATAATTCTGTTCACTAATCTTGGAAATTGTTGAGGCTTGAATCTGTTACCTACCCATAAAAACACCATCCTCTTTCTTTTTTCTTTAGTTCTCAACCTCTTCAAATTTATGTGTCTTAAAGGTACGCAGTACTTTTAGTTAAAAGGTAGTTTCTGTGGATGCTTCTCACCTTGTTTTCTGACCTCTTGCACATGCTACAGGACTCAACTAAGGGTATCCTTGGTACAGGAGTAAGTAGTTGGGAAGTTATACAAGTGCTTTTTGTTAGAAAGTATGAATATTCTTGTTTTTGAATTTGTGTGTGCAACAGCTTCTGGCACAGAAAATGGATTTGAATGTCGAACACCTTTTTTTCAGCTCAAGGTTTTCAGTTTGAGACTTTGTATTGAACCTTGCAAAATTCTTCTGTTGTATGATGATTTTTCTGTATTTTGATCTTCCAATTTTGTTAGAATCCTTGAACCTGCTACATATATACTATTATTCTATAACTTTTGAAGTGAGAGCGTTTTGCTGAAGTGGTGGATTCCACTGAGATCATATGGCTGATACATGTTACATAGGAAGCCCCAGGTCGTGCATGCTGAAGAACTGTCTTCAGGAAGATTTGAGTGTTAAGTGGAAACCTATGGCAACTAATGTGTGCTTGCAACACGTAATTGATGTGAATCCTTGATGGATATCAATCTTTGACAACATGTTTTTGGATTCCCTGCTGGTTTTCTGTAAGCTTATGGTGTATTTGTTGTGTGTTGTTGAGCTTGCACTGTTGAACTAAAAACTGAGATACAAGTGAAGAGATTATCCCAGCCCAAAGGGGTGCTGAAATGTGCAGAGTAGAAATAGTATACTCTTGTGTCTAAGATTTCAATTGGTGTTATTCAACCCATCTCATGCAGTAAACTACAATGCGAAGATAGGGATATCCTTGGTAAACTATAAGCCAAGCTCATAAGGTTCCGAACATGCACTGGGCTGAAAAGGCCAGTTATTGGGTGGTTGAGTTGCTATTAATTGCATCTGTAGACCAGCTCTTGCTTTCATCAATTGTCCACAAGTAGTCTCGATTTCATTTTGATTATAACTCATAAATATCACAACTGATTATTTATTTCCTAATAACTAACCAATCACAATTCATAAATAGGATAACTGATTATTTCCTAATAACTTATCAAGTCTAAATGTGGCATTGACTGAGATTGTGCGATTTTGTGAAATTGACTCTGATCAACTATAATATGCAGTTATTTTAGCAGCTATGACTTAAAAGTACTCAGATATGTTATTTGTTTTTAGTTATGATGATAACCTGATGTTGATTCGAGTTGGTTTCCTGCTACTATCGAACTGTTGTGCTTACTGCTGAAACATTTCCTTTTTAGGTTGTAGTGGTTGATCCTGAGGCCTATACTTATGATGATGAAGTGATTAAGAAAGCAGAAGCTATGGGGAAACGGGGACTCATTGATATTCGTGCCAAGGAAGACAGTTTCATATTTACTGTGGAATCTACTGGTGCAATCAAGGCTTCTCAGTTGGTTCTTAATGCTATTGAGATTTTAAAACAAAAGCTTGATGCTGTTCGACTGTCTGATGACACTGTTGAAGCCGACGATCAGTTTGGTGAGCTTGGTGTTCACATGCGCGGAGGTTGATCGAGCTGGTAAATGCCACCTCATGGCTAGACTACCAATTTACTTCCTTTGCTTCTATGCAATTCTATTTGCTGTACTAACAGCATGCATGTCATGCACCAATGGATGATAATCTGTTTTCTGCTAGGTTATGTACTTCTTGATGAGACATTAACATCTACCAGCTTTTTTGGAACTTGCAGTGAAAAGAGGACCTTCTTAACATATATATAGTTTTTCTATTTGGCATGTTGAAATTGTATACGGTAGGCAAATTGTTGGATGACAATTTGCCTTGCACAATTTTTTCTCATATAAAACATTACAGGTAAGCTGTATGATAAAAATCTGCATGCTTCTTGTTGATGCATCAATGCGTATTGCCTCATATAGTATAGAATTGAAGCAAGAAGGCAGCATACCTGATCAGGTTGCTTTGTTTCATGCACTGTTCTCTCTGATTAAAAGTTTATGTTCATTTGCTTGGATAAAAAAATGTTCTACATCTTGCATACGCAGGATATATTCAACAATGTGCTAGCATGAATCATCTTGTGATCTGTGGATCATTTGCTTATGTTTGTGTAACCATAACAAATCTCTTCTTAGTGTACTCAAATATATTGGCCTCATTGTGCCGGGAATACCTAGTAGGAACCTGGCTTTGAAATTTCAAGGATGTAGAGGCTATGGATGATCGATTACAATTAAGATTCAGCTGGGTGACTCTGTATGTGTAGAGAGACCGAAAGGAAGTTTAGAGCAATAGAATTAGCCCACCAATCCTGCATTAGAATTTCCACCAGCTGAAGTGCAGTTTATCGCGCGGTGATGAAAATTTTGGTTAAATCTATTTAGTTTACAGATACATTTGAATAGAATTCTAATGCTGTTGCCGGTGCCCTAAGGCGCCTAGAGTACCGATGTAGTTTTCATCTGAAAATCACCAACTGGGACATGCAAGGAACGGGCAGGAACATTTCAGGTCTTCAAATTTTCCTCTGACTGGCTCTTGTAACTTCCATGAAATAAAGGCCGGCACCGTATCGATTACAGTAATTTTGTTATTTTTGGTCCGTTAACCGTATTAATCCGTTTTGCCATCTCAGCAACTCGCAAATGTCTTCGAGTTGGCCCGAAACCAACTGTCTTGATGTAGTTTCTTCGTCGTCCAGTCTTGTGCGGTCGCAGCGATCCCGACGACTTAGCTAGGAATCATAGTACACTTGTGTACCGTGTAGAGTCACGGGTCGAAGGTTTGAAAGGAAATGTATGCAGGACAGTTAAACCCCTATCTAGTTGCAGGAAGTGACCTAATTCAGTACTAGCATGGTACTGAATTAGCTAGCAACCGTGATAGACAGTCACTCTGTTGAAAGGTGTATGTAGCTACCAGCGTCACATGGAAGGGAAAACCACTGAGCAACGGATGCTCCTGGTGGCTCCTGATGATATTGGCCTAGCAGGGCTCTACATCACAAGAAACGGAAGAGCGGAGCATTGCATCTTCAATAGTTCTGCAGAGAAGGTACTATCAATTATGTCTAAAAAATAAATTCGATGTGGACAATGGGAGAAGCCAGATAGGGTTAAAAAAGAGAGAGGTTAATGTAGGTGTTACCGCAAACCAAGAGAATATCTAAACTAGCAGCCTATCTGAAAGGACTGTAACCAGGGACGTTGGGATGAGCAGCTCGGAGATTCCTCTAATATGTATATCATCATCCCCACACACTATTTTCTAGTTTGGTTAGCACCATTAATGCAGTTTGTTTAGAGTCGCGTCTTTAATTAGATGATCAATTTCACAATAGTAAGATTCAAATTCTTTAAGTAGATGATCAATTACACACTAGTAAGATTCAAATCTATGGATACGTCTCAATTCAGTGGTAATGAGCTGCATGGTTTCACTTGCTGGTTGCCAAACATACCATTTTATTGGTTAGTGGTTATTATCCGTCTTGTAAATGGAGGTTTTTGAGGCCCGCGCCCAGCCCCCCACCTGTATTGCTGTCAAGGTATTTCATATTTGTAGGCATAATTACTCAAGAGAGAAGTAATGCACAGTTTAAAGGCAAGGGAACAGGGAGAAGGGACCATTGGAATTTGGCTTATTCATAGGTGGCTTTTGGGTGCATCTAAAATCGCCTCCCTCCCTTTGAAAACTCTGATGATAGGAGCTGGGTCACCCCTGGTCTGCCAGAAGATACCCCAAATCTTTGTCTGAAAGAGCAGGCATGCTTGCCGGACAGCAGCCAAGTTCCACAGATTCGAGATATAGGCGTGGCCCTTGAAGACGTCAGATAATTCTATTGTTTTTTCTACTGTCCATATAAAGAGACTCCTGAGGCCTAAAAGCAAGACCTCCACGGCTCAAGACAATAATTTTTTTTACCTCCTAAAGAATGCTATTATCGGACCCATCTATCTTTTCATTTAACCTACCATTGGACCAGCTGCTACCCATAACACTGATCTCACCAGCACTCCTCTGTTGAATGCTACTTGTCTACTTCCCATGTAGTATCTCAATACACGAAAGTTACATGTGTGGTGGAGAGGGAAATTACGCTCTCCTTCAGTTATATATCGATGAAGGTCCCCTTGTTTAGTTTTTAAAGAGCTTATACGGTGTAGCTGTCTCCAGACTTGGCAACCGTGGCTTTGAGCAAATTACGCTCAGTTCATCTTGTATGTTAAGATGGGTTCGTTTCTGGAACATTTCATAAGAGCTCTGAAACTAGATGCTATTCAACCGAGTAATGCAAGGTGATATCGAGGAACGTTTTCTATTTTGGATTCCAACTTCTGTAATTCTCGTATAATAAAATTAGATGAAGTCCAAAAATGCTGACACCGAAGGGACACAACATTGAAATCTCAACACAACAATTTAACATTTGTTCCCACTTAAAACTGTGAAAGACATTGGGTTCGATAATCAATTCACAGGTCGGACCACATAATTGGTGTTAATTATTTTGTGAATAGCATCATTGAATGTTTGCTGTATCAATGTCAGGTTGTCTTATGACATTAAAGTAGGCTGTACATGTTCAGGAATGGTTTATTGCAAATGGAGTGAATTTTTGTCATTGCCTGAGATGTTGACCACCGGAAATGTGATCTCTGTATCTCATTGGATGCCAAACGGGGAGACTTCAATAAAAGGGAAAGATAAGAAGAAATGTTAGCACCATTACTTGATTCACGAAATGGATGTGCCATGGAAGACAGTTGACACTGCTTCTTTGGGGCCTATCTTCTGATCTCTCCAGGGGCCATAGTTCTCAGGAGACTATCTGGTTCTTTTGGGACCATTTCAGTACTGTGATGGATGTATAGTCCTTGATAATTCGAAACACATTTATAATTAACGTGCCTTTTCCATTACCTTGTGGGATGAAACAATACAGAGGTAGCAGAACCTTCTATCACAAGAAATATGCTCTCTGTATACAAGTTTTTAATGATTCAGAAGGTAGTTTTTTCCAGCTGGGAGACATGGTCTTACCTCTTACGTGTTATCAGTGACAATGAAGAATAAACAGTAAACTTACCTGTATTTTGAGCATTAAATTATTATTTAACCCAACTGGTTTTCAGTAAAAAAACTAATTAATATCTTTAATTTATAAAACTTCAACCAGAATGCCTGTATTCTCATGCTTGTTTGAAATTTCATGGCAATCTAATAATTGTTTTTCGCTAAAATGTCCTTCATTTCTATTCATATCCTCTAATCTCACCAGCTACAAAGAAAAAAAAAGGAAGTTGAATTATTTTAGAATGGGAAATTTGGATGTGAACTAAGTTATTTTATCAAAATTAAAACGATTAACTTGCATAATCATAAGAAACAAAGGGGCTAAATTAATGGACTCCTTGTAATTATGTTAGCTCTCCTGAAGTTTCTTGTAGTTATATGCCTTTACTTGTTTTCTGAATCGACGATTGCTGATTTTGTACCTTGCCAGACGACGGGCAAGTTCAAGGTTAATTGAATATTGATATTTTAGACTTATTACAAGGTTATTTAATCTCCACAAAAACTAAAGATCAACAGTCAAGTGTTTGATTGACAATAGAAAGCCTTATCCCATCAATGGATGTCACGAATAGTTCTCGAAGTCAGAATTTTGACTCTCAAAAATAATAACCGAAGTAGAGGTATCAACTAACATCGTTCCAAATGTAAAACATCAAAGATCCAATTGTTCTCTTTTTGTGATGGGATCAACTGTAAGGATCTCTGTTGCAATAAACTGAGTAAATAACAATTAATGATAAAGAATAGCCGGCATCTTTATTTTGTTGTTTTAGGAATGTTTTTGAAAAAGATTGATTTTTTTTATTTTAAATTAATATTTTTTATGGTTAATGTCAAAAATATTTTTTTTAAAATATAAAAAATATATATTATTTTAATATATTTTAGAATAAAAAACATTTTAAAAAATTACCACTGCCATATTTCCAAACACATTTATAACAATATAAAAAAACAGGTAGAAGGTTGATGTGGTTTTGTTAAGGTCATTTAACTGGCCCCCAATAAAAAAGAAAAAAAAGAAAAGGCAAGATGGCAAGGCTCGGCCAGTGGAGGCTAAAAGTAGTTCGAACTTCTTTTCTAGCTCTGGTAAAAAATTCGAAACTTGTTTCCGAGCTTAGTTACAGAAACCTGACATATAGTGCCACTGGGGTCGTTTGTGTTATCGATTAATATTATTTGTATTGTTCTGACAAAAATAAAAATCTCCATGTACTTCCAATACTATCGCTGGCTAGACTCATGAAAAGAAGAAGAAGAGAGAACTGCTAGTGGAAATTGAGTGTAGAAGAAAAAAACGCCACTTCAAATGCTTGAGTGAGCATTCCACATGAACGTGAGCTGTATTTCGAGTTCTTGGATTCTCCATTAGCAAGGTTTTTTTACAGAAAATAGCGATGTTATGAAAAATCAAGTATTTTTAGGCTCCTTGATCCTCGTAGAAAAAAAGGAGTGTTGTATTTTAGGTTTGTTCTATCTGGTTTGAACTTTCAAACGGTAATTGGCAGCTACTCCATGTTAAAACTCAGCTGTTCCTTCTGACCCTCCATAAATGCAAGCGGAAGTCCATTTGTTTTATTTTAGGCTGTACTCATCATTCCTTTTGGTTTGGGTCCGAAGTTACAAATTCAACGTCTGACACTGCTCACTTTCATCCCAAACTATTTAAAGATCGGTTATTTTAGAATTCTGCACAGTTTTGATAAGAGATTTGGCAAAATAACTTGTGCCATAAAATTATTAGAAAAATACGATCACAATCGTGAATAGTGGTTGAATATAATTATTATTGGGAATAATGGTTATTTTAAAAATCATGTTTTTTAAATTAATTAATAAGTAAAAATTTAAAATAAAATTTTATGAAAATCGAATAACTTAAAAAAAAATCACTAGGAACATATTAAAACTTTATTTTTTACATATTTAATACCATTAAAAAAATCTTAAAAAATAATTTTAACCACATTTTAAAATTCTATCAAATATAGTTGTGATTTGTTAGGGATATTGTTTGGGGTTAACCATGACCTCATTTGATATTATTATAGTGTATAGTTAGAACTATTTAGTTGATATTTTTTTAACAATATTAGATGCATCGAAAGCGAAGCTCCATTGTCTCCTCAATGATCTATTTTTTTATTTGTCTCTCCTACTATATCATCTAGTTTATTTTTTTTTAACTATCATATCTTGAATTTTATTATTTATCATTGTATTTTTATAAAAAAATAAATTAATTTTTATTCATGTTAATTAACTCGTGAAAAGAAGATGTTTTGAAAGAAGGCTAATCAACCCCGTTTGAAATGATAATTATATAGAAAAAAATATTACGAAACGCAAATGATAATTAAGAACACGGTTTATATTCAAATTATGCTCTCTTCCTAATAATTTTTCAATCTCTGTTACTGTGCCAGAACTTTTAACAGACTATACTATTTTTTTTATATATAAAAAACCCTTAAAAGATCAGATCATTTTAAGGTTTCAGAGCAAACAAAATAAGGGACAGACATGCTTGCTAGATAGATATTTTCAGCCATGGAAACAGCTCTTTACATTAATGTAGCAGCGTGATTTCATGGCATTTTTTAAAATAAAAACAACACATCTGGCTGGAAAGAGAGGCCCAGACACAAATATGGTCCTGATCTCTATCGTCCTCCTGTAAACTTTACAGCTGTGTCCAAGAAAAGAGTAGAAGGAAACTTACATGATGGTTTTTTGTCCTAATGTGATTTATTAATGGAACAATAACAGGGAGAGACCTGGTCAAAAGAACGCTTAAGATCAAAATGGTAGAAAGCTTTCGCCATGATCACATTATTCTACAATTATTGGTGTAGAGACAGACTGACCTCACCATCTCTGGACCTTGAGGGCAAGCTGTTTCCCTTTGAAAAAACAACAATCTCCCTCCTTCTCTCTCTAGAATCAGGAGCACTAGGCATTTACACATCTACTTCCTAGCTAGCAATCATCCACGCCCTACTGCTAATTAACCTGAAAGTAGAGAAACCAAAAATAAAAAGAAAGAAAAGATTAAAAAAAACAAAACAAAACAGGACATCTCTCCACAGCATGAAAGATTGTCTCCCGGATTCAAAATCTCCCACCCTTCACCTTTTTACTTTTTATAGCATGAGTGATTCTTCGGCTCTTCCGTCAAACCTACTGCAAACCAAAACCCTTTTTTTTATGTCCTCTCTTGAATTTTGCTTTTGTGGGAAGACTTGTCGTTTTCTTCGCTAAATTGTCATTGCTTGTGACATGGTTTATGCAGAATAATGTTTAAAGCTCCTTAAATCTCATGCAGTTGGCGGGTGGTTGAGTATTTTCTTTAATTTAAATTTTTTATTTAAGATGATTTATTAATCTTTTTAATATATCAGAGGAAGGTCACTGTTTAAATTATATAAAAAAACAATTTTAATTAACGCCCAAACTTATTAGAAAATATATATCCTTATGATGAATAAAAAAGTCGTACAATTAAAGCTTGTAATTTTATTATACTTTCAATACCTTCGTCCCATTTAGAAAATGGTGTTTAACTTTTACCGTTCAAACTCTTACAGCATGCATATGAATCCTAGATATTATTATATTTATTGAATTTCGGCAGTTAAGTCTAATTTTATTAAGATATATGTGATTCGTACATAAAATTATATTGTTCTGTATTTTATAGATGTATGGTGTGTGAATTAACCAATCCATTGATTGTACATTTTTATACATTAGAGAAGTGCTAGATTAGTATCGGTGTGTGAAACCTTTCTTAATTATGGGGTGTTTGTCGTAGTTTTTGCTTCTATTTTTAAGTGCTTTTTAGAAATAATATTGACTTGAAGATGTATTAAATTAATGATTTTTAAGTGATTTTAATGTGTTGATATTAAAAAATATATTTTAAAATAAAAAAATATTTTTAAAAATATTATCTACCACAATCTCAAACATCCTTCCATCATCATCTTCGTCAAAATAAAAAGAAAAACAAACAAACAAGAAAACACATCCTGAAAATCTAATTCAATTTAAGTTACAATGATTCACGCTAACATTACAATTAATGACGACAGTCTTGCATCATATTTTGTAGATTAATTTAAATTTTTTTGACACAGGTGGCTGGCATGCACTGCTTAGATTAACATAAACTATGTTAGTGTTCAACACGTGAAAAAAGGAAGAGAAGCTCCAAGGAGCAAAAAATAAAGAAATAAAGCAAAAGAAGTACCAAAAGGGGTGATGAGCATGCCCTGTATTTAAAATCCACTATAATAGGGCATCATGAATATGTGTGGCAATTTAGGAAGTCTGACCAAGAAGAACATGTGGACTTTATAGCGCAGTGGGCACTCTCAACTTTTGTGATATACTACTTTAACTTATAAAGATTATGATGATTAAATTAAATTGTTGATCGAAGTCAGTCTAATCCCATTAATAACAGCCCAAAAGGAGAGAATCCAGAAAGGATCAGTCTACGCTAAAGCTATGCAGTGCAAACCAATTGTTTAGAGGAGAGGAAAAGGCACCAGTAAGCATTCTTTTGACTGTCGTTTTGTTCATGCTTGCTAGGGTTATAGTATTTAATTGAACAATCAAGAACTCAAGATCATCGAGCTTAAGCTCAAAATGAGAGAGCACATACAGCTACGTACGCAATCAGCCAACACAAGAGTATCTCCACAATTCTCTCTTTCCTTTTTCTTTCTTTTTTTTTTTTAAAAAAAAAACAACGATGCTTTTATAGCGTGCTAGTAATTCGCACGCTATTGGTTTCTTAAATTACTCTTTAAACGAGTTTATTGTGTTAACTCTTGGAAGGGAATGCCATGCAATTATCAAGCCAGCCAGATATGGCAACAGAGGGAAACATTAGCCAGATATGATAAGAATACCCGAAAATACATGATATCACAGGCTTCTCCCAACGACAGCGACGCACATTGTCCTATACGTATATCAGCAATCTTGCCTTTTCCTCATAATAATTCACGTTATATGTATGAACACAGGGGTATGGCTACACATGTCAAGGAAGAAGAAGATATTAATTTGAGTTCTTAATCAGAGTTTGATAAATAGAGATCAATGCAATACTTTAATAAATTGTATGTGTAAGTTATTTTACATGTGACTGGTTTCGAAAAAAAACTTGGTATTTTCATTTTTTAAGAGATTTAACAAGGGATATCTTGGATATATAAAATCCGATCATGCGTGTAATGTATTCCACGTTTGCCTGTATATATATATCAGCAATCTTGTTTTTCTTGCTCGTAATAATTTATGTTATATAAAAAGATGGTGTATTGTGCTTAGATTTTTGAGAAAATGACCCGTATATATCTCTCTATAAAAAAATATATAGTAAAAGAAGATTTGAGATTTTAATTAGAATTCAAATATTCAACACTTAATTTTGACAATTAAGTTGTACGTGTAAGCTATTCCACACATAACAAGTTCTGAAAAGAAAAAATGGTATTTAAAAAAAAAAAACTAATAAAATGTATTGTTTTGAATATATGAAATTCAAATCTGGTCATATGCAAGTCACACAATGTGTGCTCATTAGTATACAAAAATAGTTTAAACATAACCTCTAAAATTAAAAAATATATAAAGACATTCACTTGAAGATTAGAACTTGCTATATTTCACATCGCGTCTGCTAATTTGGTTGTCTGTACGTATATGGGAATTCTTAGAAGGAGGAAAACAAAATAAAATCCTAGGAGATTAATGTTTCAAATTCCAACCACTCCTTGTGTTGAAAATGTATTGTCGTTGTAAATCCTGTATGTATAGTAATTTTCTAGAATGAAAATGAATAGTTAAGATTTGCATTTCAAAGGATCTCTTCCTATATTTAGCACGCAAATAAATCATTTAATTATTTTTAGTGAAAATAAAATGCACTAGGTATTTTGATTTTTTTTTTGGGTCAGAATTTTTCGATCTTGTGATTAAATTTATCAACATTTGCATGCTGAGATGACAGGATGAATTAATTTATAGGAATAATTTCTTATTTTTTCCACCTCATGAAATTCACTATTGCAAAAAGATATCCCTGCTATCAAAGAAAATACCAAGTATATTCGCACAATTGCATCAGAAGAAAATGAAGACATAGATGCTATGCAAATGGTCGTCGATGTCAAATACCGGACTCAACCTTCGTGGACTAGCTAAGGCTCCGGCGAGTAGAGAAAGGAAGAAGTCCCCTTTAGTCTACTATGTGGCCTATTCCAAGAGTTCATTACCCTACAAACAGTACTAGGAACCAAAAAGTTTAGAATATCGAAGAGCAATAGATGGTGTTTTTTAAGTTGGGATTAGGTTATTGAGTAGAGAGAGAGAGAGAGAGAGAGAGAGGGAATTACGGTCACACTCGACTACAAAACGAAGGTTGGCTCTTCTTGCGAGGTCAAAACTCTCTTGATCAAAGTCTCCCGAAAACCAAACCCCATAACCCCACAGACCGACAAGCTGCTCCTCTCTTCACATGCAAACAGACAATCCCATCATCTCTAACTAACTATTATTTATCCCTAATCATCCAGTGTTAGTAGTTTAAATATTCAATTAGTAGAATATTAATTTATTGATGCAAGGTACCGATTTGTATTTGACAAACTTATAAATACATCTGCTGTCATTCTGCCCTCAGAAAAGATTTTTCAGAACAAAATCTTAAATTATTCACATGGAGAATTGTCTAATTCCTTCATCTTTAATTCTAAACAAGACTTGATTCAGATTCAAGCAAATAGGAGCAAACAAGAGAGCATTAATACAAATGAACAAAAATGATTCTGAGTTTATTTTATGAATATAATATTAATATGTCCATATAATGTATGCTTTCAAAGAGACTTATACATGAAAAGGAAGTGCACGCGCCAAAGGCATTAATAAAGGAGATGACTCTCTTGCCCTCTTCTTTAAAGGGCCACCATCTCATGAAGATTACCTATAGCGGGGAACTTTGGAATTGTCAAGATAGGAGGCAATTTAAAGAGGCCTTGATAAACATAGTAGAAATATTACTATGTGGCAGATGCGCAGAGAGAGAGAGAGAGAGAGAGAGATTAACGTGGGCTGCCAATAATGTCCACAAAGACCCATTGCTCTTGGGTTCTGCCCTTCTTAAAAAGAGATTCTAGTGACGAAGAGACCGATGACCCTTGCAGAGGCGTAGGCTCGAACTTCCTCTTTTTAGGCTTGTTATTGGCATTGGCTCGAGTCCTCGATAGCTCAAGAATCAGACCATAACAACCATTTACTTTTTCCTGTTAACAAACAAATGCAGCCGTTGAGCCATTAATGTCATGCGCGATAATGAGTATATAATGTGGCTGTGTTAAGGGCTTAAATACGAGACAAAAACGATGAATGATGACAAGATAAACGATACCTTGGTTATCTTGAGAACATTAAGAAGCTGGGTCTGATAGTCAATGGGATTGAAGGTCTCAACTTGGTCTATAACATGCATCATTGTAGCAGTGGCCAACACAGAAGGAAGATAACAGCCAGATCTTGAATCTACATCAACAACAGAAAACCCCATAAGAAACTCAACGTAAATCAAATGACGAGAAAGTCTTTTCTTTACTCTTTGTTCTTATCGAAAATTCTAAATGAGGGCCAAAATGGGATTTTGAAGACAGCTATATCCTATACTTACCAGAGACAACATAGAGCAGGAGATGCTCACATCTCCTGAGAAACTCCCAATGAACATTGGTCTTTAATCCAAGCCTCCTAATGATATGATCAAGAAATGAAAGTGGAGTCACTGGGTGCATCTTCCATTTCAGTGTTGAAAGCACCAGTAGCTCCATCCTTTGAATGGTTTTGGCCTCGAATAAATATTTCGTGTCTTCTACCTAAAACAGAACAAAAGAAAACCTCTAGATACCAATCTTCGAATTAGCAAATGATAATGATTAAATGACATTGATGAAGGGTTTTATATTGACGTACTTGGAGGTCTAGCAGAAGAGGAACATGAGTCTCTTCAACTTTTGCAGCCAAAGAAAGACAAGTGACAGCCACAAGCTGGATCATCCATGGTCTATTATCTCTTTGATAACAAGGGCTAACAAGAAACCTATCTAGATAATTGATTGCCAAGATTGATGTGAGAGCTGAAAATCCATGATGAGCAATGACCTTAAGCATCCACTCCACAGCTTCTTGACGAGCCCTGGAAAGAAAAGGATCGCTTGCCACATTATTGACACTAACAGAAGCTTGTTGTTCTTGTTCTTTAGAGAAGAGTGAGAGAAGCTCCTCATCTTCCCAGGACAAATCTTGCTCAAGCAATGAAATCGAAAATAGATCGCCAGAGGGGTTGTTCACGGAAGAACTCTCTTGCAAAACCTCTTCTTCTGAATCATCTTCCCATTTCCCCTCTTCACAATAGAGTGCATCTAGCAAGAATGAAGTGTTCTGTTCTTGCTGTGTGCTTAGTTCATTTTGTCCTAGTTCTTGTTGTTTAGGTATTGCCATCTTCTTCCAAGAAGAAGAGGTTTTGGCACACTATTCATTACACAAGGGAACCCATTGTCCCCCCCCCCCCNCCCCCCCCCTCTCTTTTTTCCCTCGAGGGTCTTTCTTTTTCTCTGGGTGGTGCAAGATTGAGAGAGTGGTAGCTAAGGAGCGAAGAGAGGATGGTAGAGAGTGAGAAAGAAAAGGAGGGGGGAGGATTGATTTTTAACAGGGCAGGTTTCACGCTTGTCTCTTTTTGTGGTTTTTTTTTTTTTTTAAGTGGCAATATAAAGAAGTTTGTGGTTGGATTTTTTTTATTTTTTATTTTTTGCTTTCGGTGTGTCTGGTTTGGCGGGCAGAAAATGTACGTAGCGGCACACACACCAAGCCGGGCCCATGAAAACAACCTCTTATAGCAACCTAATTAAAGTCACTGTGCTCTATTCTGCTCTGGAATTTATAAAGATGGGAGGGGACACGCAGAGATTTTGGCATGGGAAGAAGAGTTTTCCGCCATGTAATTTAGGGTTAAGATATGCTATCGCAGAAGACATAAATTGTATCTCTGTCAAGTTGCCAATAACGCGCAAAAAGGGAAGAAAAGAAAGGGTCGAGGATGGGAAAGATCAAAGATCCGAACCCATTTAAGAGTTGGAGAGAATATGGATGACAATTAAACAACAATTCCTCAGACATATCAAGATAAAATCATCTCATTGAGAAGTAACCTCATAAATGCATGCTTGATTGTTGTAACTTGAAGATTTACACATTGGTTTTAAGATCGTTGTCGTGAAGATTTTCTTTTGGAGTGAAGACCACGCAGCTGGAATTTTAATTATTTTTACAAAGTATTCCAAATCTAACCATAAATTATGATACGTTTTAGTTTCATCATGGATAATGTTTTTGTCAAATGATCTTTACAGCAAAAGCAAGGCTATACTCACCCCGGTCACCGTCACTTTTAAAAGAGGAATTTAGAAAAAATAAAACAAAACAAGAGAAAAAAGAAAAAGAAAAAGAAATAGAAATCACGAGAGGGTTTTGAACAAAAAATCTTGTATTTTGCTTCTTGTTCTGGAGAAGAAATTTCCAAAAAGACAAACCACAGAGTCCACGCAAGAGAGCAAGCCAAGGCCCTTTCCATCCACGCCAAGTGACATATTCTTTTCCACGCGTTCCCAATCCAACACATAAAGTCAACTATCTTACCAGTCAGCTGGCTCACTGTCTTTGACTGCGTGTGGCGATCAACATACAGAACATCCACCAGCTGACTCTCGATCACTTCTAGCTAGTCACCATTTTTTTTTTAAAAAAAAAACAACAAAGAAAGAATAAAAATGGATCCAAAAGAAAAGTCATTAAATTTGATGGTGTCTTGTCGTCTGCGGTGCGGCCAGATAATAAGGAGGTCCTCTTCCTTCTTTCGCAACTGGCATGCACGCAAAAGTTCACCCTCTCTTGGCCTCTTCCTATTTTTCACTGCCCTAGATTTTTATTTGTTTTGACTTGTTTTTGGCATCAATTATGGATTTTTTTTTCTTCTGCAACAACAGTAAAGGCAGGTAATATTGCACATGTACCGTAAGAGATTTTGTGGGTGTCGCTGGAATAAGAATCTCACCCTAATTGATCAATGCAATCATGTAAGCGTTGTTAAGAGTACTGTTACATTAAGGAAAAGAATTCATATTCTACTGTTTTCTTGCTTCCGGTGATAATCTTGGAGCGAGAAAGAAAATCCTAATGGGTTGCAGAAATATTGAGATTAATTGTTAGAAGAGTTTAACTATGAATATGCAATGATCGTACTTGTAATTAAACTCATCGATCCCCATGCTCCTTTCAGCTAACTCCATTGAATTTCCTGAGCTAAACAGAAGTTCTGATTTTAATCTTAACTCGTGTCCAAATCAAACAGATGGATCATGTCTCCGTAGTGAAGGTCAGCATTATTGTTCTCGTCTCCAATTTTCCATGCGGTGGGTGAATATCGTAGAAACTATCAGCAGTTCAAACCAGTGGCACTGACCACTGTCTGCACTATATCTTTAAGAAATGAAGAGCATGATCATGTTTTGGACTGCTTGTCAAACAGTTCACATCTCGATTTCCATTTCTAGGGAAGTAATTTCTTCTTCTTTTTTAATGTACCTAACACATGTACAATTATTAAACAACCCGATGGACAAAAGGGATTATTGACCTAACAGAAGTTAACACCGAGAAACTTCCAAAAACTCTTCTTCTCGTACGCAGACACAAGTTAACTTCCAAAACAACAACCCTTATATGATGATAAAGATCAGTACTCTTCCCCAGGCTAATTTTGGTAGTTTGCATTTTGGATCTATTTTAACCATCTGCATGCAAAAACATGGCTCAATTCCCACTCCATGTAAATTCTCTTTTACCAGTGTCATTTTGAGATGAAGGAGTACTTTAATTAATTGCATGATTAATGTAGTTGATTTCTAACACAAGCAACCCGTCTCGATAAGAATTGCTGCACTGTTACTAATGGCAAATCGAGCTCCACTTTACAATTATAGATTTCTTTATATTAGCTGTAACATCTTCTTTATTAATTGTCAAAATTAACAAACTTTAGCCCTACTTTTTGTTGTTTAAGATTTGGTCCTAAACAACACTCCCCCACTCACTAAATGATTTCTCCAGTAACGAAAAGACAGGCAGCGCTTCCGGTCTCTCTTCAAAGAAACTCAGCTTTGAAAAATAACCTCATATTTTGACGTGGCGTGACAGTTCCTCAGTTTTTCGTGGTTTAATTAAATTGATCATGACAGTAAACAGATTTGTTCTCACACTTAGGGCTTGTGTAATTCCTCTATTTCTTAAGGAGGGGTGGGGCATCATTCATTATATTAAATTTTATTATATTTCTCATTGTGAAATTAATTTTAAAATTTAAATAAAAAACAGTAAATACAAACACTAGCTATTGATTCAAAATCATGTTTGTTTTTGTGTTTTAAAATTAATTTTAAAAAGAATTGATTATTTTTTAAATTAGTTTTTTATATATTTTTAATTTATTAGTGTTAAAAATAAATCTTAAAAAATAAAAAAAATATTATTTAATAGATTTCTAAATAAAAAATATTTAAAAAACATTTCAATTCCTAAACAGTGTTGCATGGCTGTCTACATCATACAACAGCCAGGCCATTCATGGAAGACCCAGTCTAATAATAATCCACTATTGCGACTAATCAACCCTTAATAGTAAATAAAAAATCTCCGATGAAAATGAAATGTCGGGTCCCCCAGTACTTAAAATCAACTACAGTAACATAGAAAGAAAAGGTTGCCATGCTTTTCAAGCACCTTCAACATTTTTTAGCAACTGTAGATGATTTTATTTTATTTTTTTTATCATGTTTCATTCTCATTGGCACCTTTAAAAATTCAAAAAAAAAAAAAAAACATTGAAGCACTCATGAGCTGAGACTTGAGAGAGGTAAATTTGTCATCCACCTTAACCAAAACCTTTGAAACTCGCCAATCATGCCTCACCTTGCCTTTAACCCCCAAGGAATTATGTCTGCGTCCATCACAACTACTTATAAAGTGACCAGTTGAAGAACTTGGTACCTTTGCCCCATCCACAACTAACTAGCCTCACATGGTAACCACTAAAAGTGCTTTCAAATTATGGCCGATCAGCTAGCGTATCAGATATATTTTGAATATTGTGACATTATTGTATATTCCAGTACTGCAAACCCAATGATTTACAGATGTTCATCATTAATGATTTTGTAAGATCTCAATTGATCAAGCTCATGTGTGATGATTATGATCAAACGCTGGAAGGGCATGCAGGATTAATACTAGAGATTCTAACCTGAAGACAGGTCGATATGCATGCATCTGCGAGCCCAAGTGCTTCTAGGTAACCTATCCCATCAACGCAAAGAGAAAAATGATTGGTTCTAACGATAAAGATTAACTTAGACTGTAAATGAATAGAGAAAGTAGCTACTCGTACTGTAATTCAAGAGTGAAAGCAACCACCCACCTAACAATTTAATTAATTTTTTAATTACCACTGTATATATTCTTTAATTACAGGCAGATGATGGCTCCGAATCCTGACCTTATCAAAAGCACATATCGTTCAGCAAGTAACAAGTCCATTTGTCAACATTTTGGGTTTTTCTTAGGTAATTTTTTTTTTTAAATTAAGTCCTTGCTTGTAAACTTTAGGTGATGGATTATTTCAAGGATCACAAGAAGTACTTGTGACATTAGGTTCATTGCAATTCAAAATTTACAGGTTAAAATCTTATTTAAGAAGGTCATTGTGGGTATATAATTGCCACTCTAGTTTTAGCACTAAGCTCAAGGTGCTTTCCAGCGTGGATATTGATGAATGGATTCTCTCGTGCTTGGAAAAAAATAAATTATATATAATCAATTTATATTAAATAGGAGGGGAAAAAGAAGGGTTTAATTTATTCCTTCTGTACAACCAGTTATTCTCAATGTGTCCGTAAACTAATTTATTTTATTTTATTTAAAATCCCTTTTTACATTTCTTTGAAGCAATAACAGGAAAATAATAGACTCTACACATAAAAAAACCCTACACTTGAAGAATGTTATTTTATCTCCAATTGGTTCAATTTCTGTACTCTGAATCCTAGTTTATTTGTCCATATTTTTATTTTGGTTGTCCCAAAATGTTTGTCTAGTCACGTTACGTTTCTTAATCTCTATGAAAAGCCAAAAGAAACAAACAAAAAATGACATTATTAGAAGGCTGGAGCCATATTAGGTGATTTGTCACCATGTTAACTGCGTTTCTTTTTTCTTTTTTTTTTTATTTACGTGGGGTGTTCGGGCTAGCTTACGCGCACCACGACTAATCCCCACGGCCCACTGAATACCCTGCAAACCCAGTAGACATGTAAGGCACCGCGGGGATGACAGATGTGCACGCCAGGGCTCGAACCCAGGCGTTTCTTAATATCTATGAAGAGTTAAAGGGGACAAACAATATATATTTTCTTGAATAACATATTTTGATGCATCTAACTTGTAAAACAGCAAGTATTATCATACTTTTCATGAAACTTTAATAGCAAGTCATCTCATTATTTCATTAAATTTTAAAATAATAATTAAATTTAAGATTTGTTTTTTAATGATTATAAATTCAAATTTTCTCATAATGAGTTATATGATTATTAATTTTAAAATCTATAAAACTAGTTTAAACATCTATATTAATTCAAAAAAAATACTAAATTATTAGTAAGTAACAATTTATGATTCATAATACATAATCTTTGCTATTCAAGGATTTAGGCTCGTTGTAGAATTTGCAATGTATATCAACATTTTACGTGGCTTGTATTCTTAAAGTACAAAGTTATAAATATCTAAATATAATTTATTACCTTGAAGATTGAAATAAAATATAGGAAACACGTTAAATAAAGTTATCTTTGTATCTACAATATATAATGGAGGTAGAATAACATCATGAAAAAATAACTAGTAATTAAATTTTGTTTAGCACTTGCTAGAATCGTATGCCCATTTATTTTGTAGATGTAGAGCATGCACGAGGAAATCTTGATCCAATGCTAATATATACGAAAAGGCTTCGAAATAAAGTCCAACCCACAGGGGCCGTAACTGGCATCCTCCCGTCGCGCAGATGAGCTATTCCTTCTCTACTTTGGGAGATTTGAACTGCTAAACAAAGATTACCAGTCTTGCTCCAGTAAGTCTTAATTTACTTTGTAGATGATGGCAGGTTGGACCAAGTCTGTTTACCAACTGCGTGATCCCTGGAGAGCGTAAGGATCTCCGTGAGTTTGTGTGTGGGGGAGGGGTAGCATAAAGCTGATTAGAACTAAAGGCGAGTAGAGTATAGCAGCATGGAATATCGAAAACAGTCTGAGGCGGAAACATCCTGAAATATTGATATTGCTGACACATGCCGGGGCAGCAGGTTATTAGCAGCCCAATAAAGAATACAGCGAGGATACAAATTTTCTTGCAAAATGAGATTATTCATTGAGAATACTTTTTGAGTCATGGAAAACACAAAACTCCTCGGTGCGGAGGAAAAATTAGCATCGCTAAATTCTAGTGTTCTTTTACAGGGCAGTTCCTTCTGTTGGAAGAGAAAACAAGGGTTATAGGATTTTATGGATAGCAAAACAAAGATACAAAAGAAATAAGAATATTTGAAAGGAAGGGCAATCGTATTAAGTGTTTTTCTTGGTGTAATCTGAATAAAGAAAATATTTTATTATCTTAACTGATCAATTGTTGTTAAATCGATTAACTAATTAATTTAATTTAACTGATCAATTAATTTTTCACTTTTGAAAAAAGTTTAAATTCAGTTTACTCTCAATGCATTCAACATGTTGCTTCTTCACATACGACAGTATTTGAAATCTTATATTTTTAAAATTTAATTTTTTTATATTTTCATATCATAATATCATATGTTGGTATCAAAAAATAATCTTAAAAAAATGATAATAAAATATTATTTTAATATATTTAAAAAAAAAACATTTTGGATCGCAATCGTTGACACTCTCAAAAACTCCAAAACTTATTGTTTTGATATCATTACCGGGATAAATATCATTATCCTTACATTGTGAGAAGTCTCCTTAGACTATGATTTTTACAAAACTTATTAAAACAAAACTCGTCCCTTATCAATATTTAATGATTTTATAGAATATTTTTTTTAACTAATGCTTTAAACTTATATAAGCAATTAAATACATTAGACTTTCTCTTTAAAAAACATACTCATGTTTCTACTATAATCATCAATAAAAAATATAAAATTTTATCAAATGAGCATTGTTAAATAGAACCACATTTGTTTGCATGTATCTCTTGTACAAGTTGACTTGCTCTAGATAAAAACTCCTTCGAAAAGCTAGTGGGGATTTATTTACCCATTAACCATTTTTCACACAACTAATTTAGATACGTAATTGATAGCAGACCCTTCAATATCTTCTTTGTGCCATTATTTTCAAGTTATCAAAATTTGTGTGCTCAAATCTCATATGTCAAAGCCAAGTCTCATCTTTACTATCAACTCCTTGATTTGGTTGTTTCAAAACTTCTACGTCTTCATCTTTACTATCAACTCCTTGATTTGGTTGTTTCAAAACTTCTACGTCTTCGCACTTGATATTCTGAAGCATCATTTTAGTATGGTGGAGGAGGATAGGTTCCAAAAAAATGACCTAAAAAGGGCGAAATGATTGTTTTAACATTGTTACCAGGATGATTATCAGTATCTATAGGAAAGAATATGAAAATGTACCATTTAGTTACCTGGAGGATAGTAGGATGAAGCTTGAGGTGGAGGTGGATATGGTGGTGGAGGATATGCTGAACATGCTGGGTACGGTGCAGGAGGATAAGGAGTAGGCTGTGGTGGGGGATACGCTGATTGTGGAAACGCTGAACTAGGTGGGTATGAGGGATAAGGAGATGGAGCTGCGTAGGTTGTCGGTGGTTGTGCATGAGGAGTTCCATACGCAGGTGGCGGGAAATAGCGTTGTGGGACTGCAGGATCAGGGTATAAACATGGTGGTGCTGAAGGAGCATAGCCTGTTGCTGCTTTCTGCAAGAAATGACAGTTTATTCAGCTTCCAGCAGTCAAAATATCTTCGCAGGTAAAAGAAAAGGGGTATTTTCAGTATATGTAATCGCAAGATAGCTTACGTTGGCATTTGCATAGTGCATTATCAATTTTACTTCTCCAGCATACCTGTGATCGGAGAAAAAACGAGAGGCACACTTTAGAAGAGATGTACTGTTAGACTATTACCAAACAGGTAAAAACACATGTAACCAGTGAATAAATCACACACCATGCTCTGGAACAAAAACAATATGTCTGTGTGTACATATTATCAAAGCCACGCCACAGCATTTGATGTATTGATATCTAATACAGGAGCACCAATGCACCTTTATGTTGGCATGAAATAAACCTTGCTAATTTGGTAGAAGAATGGAGGGATTGTGAGCATTTCTTAAGAAACTATTCTATGAACCAATTCATCTCTGCTCCAAAATTATCACTCTATAGAGAAGCAGAGAATTGTATTCTTTCAGCTTCAAAATGGAAAGACAATGTCCTCTCCCAATGAGGGAAGGCAGAATCCTTGTCCCATGTTTGAAACTGAGTGGTAATTTTTTCTCCATCCTTGCCTCACAAAGTTGAAAGCATTCAGATGAAGAAACCTCACTTAATTGCACGCCATGCAGGGGCCAGCGAGAAGAAGTTTACTATATAAAAGTTGATAAAAACTGAAGTATAAATTGCAGAAAGCACCAAAATGATTTGCAATTAATTTATGATATGGTATAACATTACCACAAAATAAAAGCATAAAACAGCACGTCAATGAACAATATTTCACATTTATCTGTGTGCATGCTCTCTTAACCGACATCCAAAATCCTCGGGCCCCTTCATTGTTAAGAATTGCATGCTACAATATACCAAAGGGCTTTTAGCTCATTAGTATAGCAAACAAGAGACATAAAGTCTCGTGTTCAAGCCCCAACTTTACCATTCCATCATTAATTCTAAATACCATCAAAATCAAAACACATATTTTCAATGGTAGCTTATGGCTCCATTCTACTCAAATAGAAACCACAATTCCAGGATATTATTACTAAATGCAAGGAACTAAACAAAAAAAGCCTGACCAATTCTCCTTCGCCGGAAAAAAAGAAGAAGCAAATTGCAGTTATAATTACCTTCCAGTTTTAGTTTGAAGTGGCCAAGTTGTATCGTCAAAGCCCTGCGAAAGAACTTTGTGCAATTGAATCCTATACACAGTAACATAGTAAAAAAGAAAAACAAATTTCAATCTCAAATTAAAGCCAAAAGCCAAAAGAGTCAGCTTTAAAAATCATAACTAGATCAAAAGGTTAAAGACTAATTACTTTCCCTTGCCGATAAAATCGTCAAGAGATAAGTTATTGCTGTTCCAAACACCAACAGTTATCTCTCTTAACCCTTCAATTAGTGGAAACATAAACTTCTCTTCGAATGTAGGGTTTTTGCCTCCATCTGAAAAAGAAGAAAACATGTATATCAGTTTTTAACAAAACATGAAATCAAAGCCAAATTGCGATCTAAAAATCGACTAATACTCCTAGAAGATTCTGTACCTGTGCAGGTTCTTGTGCGACAGTTATGACTACCATATTCAACACAAACGTAAGGATCTTGTCTTGATATCCATTCAGTGTCTTTCAGTTTAGTACAACCAACAACTGCATCGAAGAAAAATCTCAAATGACAATCAATTCCATAAGAAAACAAAAAAGAACATAAAGGGTTTCTTTAATCACGTGAAATAAAACAGAATTAAGCAGCAAAAACAAAAAAAAATACCAGTGACTTCAAGAAGCTGGCCTTGAATACCAGAAACTGACATTGTACAAGACGGATACTGTATATTTATTGATTTGGTTATAGAAACCAAATAAATGTCTGGACTTTTCTTTATAATGTTTTTCTCGGATCACGGAGAGGAAAAACCAAGTCCTTGGGCTGATAAATGAAACGCTACTCTTTTTTTTTTTTTTCTGGAAATGATAAAGCTGTATTTATATGGTAGTGATTGGTGGGTTTTTTCTTAAAAAAAAAAAAAAAAGGATGTCCGTGTCCTTGGAGTTGAAGAAGAAACTACGGTGATTTTGTGGGTACTTTCCGGGTCGTTAACCGGTTGCTGTGTTTCAGTCGGTGGTTTACGAGCCTTTGTAAATAACACGCTCCTTGTAATTTGCCAAGAAATTCCTGCCTTTTAAAAGTCAGTTTTTTCTTCTTTTATTTTTTAAGAATGAATTCAGAGTTCGAAAAACATGCAAAAAACTGAGGTTGAAAAACTATTTATATTTTTTTATTGCCAAATTAATATTTTCTTATTAAGTTGACTTGATATTGTGTCTATTATTCTTTTTCAGTTGATTTTAATTGGGTTTTTGTAATGTTAAAGATAAGTTTTTGTATTAAATTGATGTTTGATTTGATAAAATAAAAATTAATTTTATTTGCTTAACCCAGTTAAAATTTTGATGATCCAATTTTAAATAAAAAATATCATATTTTTTTCTTCTAATAAATAATATTTTTATTTTAACCTTTGGATTTAATCATTGGTGGGGTTAATAAATAAATTAGCTAAAAAAAATACTTCTTGTGTTATTGAAATGTTATAATTGATATAATGTTTATAATTTTATTTATATTGCTTTTATCTTTTAATTTAGAGAGAAGTTATAAGTATTGTTTGTTAAAAATATGTTTCAATAAATTTATTATTATTTATTAACATATATAATTGATTTATTTTAATGAATGAATGTATTAAATTTTTAGTTTATAATTAAAATTTTGTTGATGGCAAAAAAAAACATTAATGCCCGCACACTTTTTAAGAAAAAAAAGGTATTATTTGCTATAGTATAGCGCAATAAATAAACTAGCTTAAAATAAAATAAAAGGATTTTATTTTTTTATGTGAGTATGATGCTATAATTGATATGATTTTTATAATTTGATTTATGTCTCTTTTTATCTTTTAATTTAGAAAAATTTTATGAGTATTGTTCGTTAATAATATTTTTTGATGTAAATTTTGTTATAACAAAGGGAGGTGTTTTCTTTATTGTTTTGGAAAAAATTATAAAAATTTATTTCTTTAAGTGAGAGAGAAAAAAAAAGAAGAAGAAAAGGAAGTGATGACTTTTCTTAAAATGAAAATAAAAGCATTGATTTTTTTTTCTCATATAGGAAGATACATTGAATATAAAAATCGTGCCACATGCAATACGGATAAGACTTTTTCTAGTTTCTTAAGTAGTTGTTAGTATTCTCGTTTGCAAGCGTGTTTAGTTTTAAATTCTAATTTTTATTTTTTTACTTTTAGTTTTTTCAAAATAATGAAGAAGTTATTTATTATTTAATATTTATTTAATTTTAATTTTATCTTTATAAATTATTCCAGTTTACTTTCTATAAGAATATAATATTTGGTTTGTATTTAATTTTATAAATATTTATTTTTACTATTATATAATTAAATAAAATAGTTAAGAAAAATAAAGTTATTAAACCTAATAGAATCCATTATCTGGATCATAAAATTAATAGGTTAAGCTATAAAACCCGAATCATTCTAATATACCAACATTTCAATATTAAAAAAATATCATATTAATTTTTTTAAAGTTAAACCATGTTAAAAATATCTTTAAACCTGTCATGTTAGAATAATTCTTATATAATTTAATTTTAAATTCATGCTAAAAAAAATCAGGTTAAGAAGTTTTAAAATTTAACCAAATTTAATAACAACATCAAATAATTTTTTTATAATTTAGATATTTTCTTAACATTTAATTTATCTTTTTAATTGGAGCCGATGGTAAACTAGTAGCTAGCTAATACATTTCTTATTTCTCAACGTTGGATGTGAGGTTTGAGTTTCAATAGCCAAATGTTTGCAAGGTGGGGATAATGTCAAACGAAATCAAGAAAAACCAGGTTTACTAATTTTGGAATTCAGTAGAGAAGATAGCAGAAAGAAAGAACTAACAAAAAGGAAGAAGTCTGACGTTTTATTATAGAAAATAAAGATTACAAGGAAAAGAAAATAAGTAGTCTTGCACCACTCAAGAGAATCACACCAAAGACACAACTTTTATTACAATCTATTCAATCCAGACTTACCTTCTTCATTAAATAGAAATACATATTATAGTTATTTACTAGATAACTACCAATTAAGATAAGAACAAACAGTTATAGTTAACTTTTCCTGCCACTTGGAAATATAAGATGATCTTCATCCATTATTAATTAACTACCTCCTTCTCAACATGCTTTGCTGGAACATTCACGTCAACATGCATTGTCGGGATTTTAGCTTGCACAGAATATTTCAATCCTCTAGAATCTACGAAATCTATAGCTGCTGCGACTCATTGCTCCTTGCTGGAAATTTGGTCCCTTTCATTTGCATCAAGTTCCTCTCTCCCTCAGTAACTTGCCTCAGGCAAGTAATGTTCAACTAATCTGTATAAAGTTGAGGATTAAGATGATGGACTTCAGAACCTTCTAGCCAGACTGCTGCTGATTTCGGCTTGGATGCCCACTTAACCAAAAAACTATAATAACCTCCCTTCCTGGTAGAGACAAATTGATGGGTTAATATTAAGTCAACAGTTATTGGTGTAGGTTGAACTTACAGAACTGTTGAAGAGGGATCCTTCATGGAACCTTGATAAATTGTAAGGTCTTCTACATTGAAAATTGGACTGAACTGGAAAATCAATTAAATAAGGGTAAATCAATTAAATAAGCATTAGATCCTTTTAAGGATTTTAAATGGACCCCTCTTCCTGGCGTGTAGTTTGTGATACATTCTAGGAGGAAATCTTTCAGGTCGCACTGTGATCAAAACTAAGTCCCCCTCCTTAAAATGCATGTGCAGCATATTTAACAACCTGTTCTGCCAATCTTGCTTTTAACTTCTGTATGTAGGCTCGACATAAAGGCTGTAAAGTTCATTCCTGCTTCACTACCTTTTTGAGGTAGAGGTAAAGGAGTAACATTTATAAGAATCTTCAGTTTTAACCCATAAACTAATTCGAATGGTGTGATGCCTGTTGTCCGATTGATAGAATTATTGTATGCAAATTCAGCCTGTGGTAAAATGAGATCCCAACTCACAGCATGTTCATTAATTAAACATCTGAGCATATTACCTAGGCTTTTGTTGGTCACCTCAGTTTGGCCATCCATTTGTGGGTGGAAGGCATTGGAAAATAGGATTTTAGTACCCAGCTTAGCCCAAAGAGTCTTCCAAAAATAACTAACAAACTTAACATCCTTATCAGATATAATGGAGACTGGAATGCCATGTAAATGCACAATTTCTTTCAAGAACAGTGAAGCAATATGGGAAGCATCAAAAGTCTTACGATATGGAATAAATTGAGTCATTTTAGAAAATCAATCCACCACTACCATGATTACCTCGAACAGTTCTTGGAAGGCCAAGTACAAAGTCCATACTCAAATCAACCCAGGGTCTCTGTGGAATTGGTAATGGTGTGTACAGGCCAGTGTTGTGCTTACCACCCTTGTTCATTTGACAAATTCTGCACCTGCTCACAATAATGTTGATGCCCCTCCTCATATTGGGCCAATAGAAATAATCAGCAACCAAAAAATATGTCGTCTTACCCAAAATTACCTGTCATTCCTCCTCCATGCAGTTCCTAAATGATGACCTCCCGTAAAGATCCCTTAGGAACACAAATCTGACCCCCCTTCATCAAATATCCATCAATCAGTGTATAATCTGCAACTATAATGGAAGGGTTGTTGTGCAAGGACTCCCAGACTTCCTTAAAATTTGCATCAGTGTCGTAGTGATCCTTCATAGAAACCATTCCTGAAGAATTTATTGTGAGAAGCAGCAATGGATGAGGTCTGCGGCTAAAAGCATCTGCCACCTTGTTTTCTTGTCCAGTTTTGTGTTTAATAACAAAACTAAATTGTTGCATATAGATAGACCGCCGAGCATATTTAACACTTAACTTGTTTTGATATTGCAGATACTTTAGTGAATTATGGTCTGTAAAAAGAACAAACTCACGATGAATAAGGTAAGATCTCCAGTGTTTCAAAGTCTACACTAGTGCATAAAATTCCAGGTCATACACTGAATCCTTCCTCCTGGTTTCATTCAACCTCTTGCTAAAGAATGCAATTGGATGTTTTGCTTAACTTAGCACCCCCCCCAGTACCAATATGAGAGGCATCATAAGAAACTTCAAAAAATTAAGAGAAATCTCGAAGTTGTAGAACAGGGGTCTTTGCCATCTTCTACTTAATGTCATTGAAAGCATGTGCTGCCGCAGGAGTCCATTTAAAGCTTTTGGCTTTCAGGCATTCTGTGATGGGAGCCATGATAGTGCTGAAAGCTTTGATGAATCTGAGATAAAAGGTGACTACGCTATGGAAGCTCCTGACTTCAGAAAAAGATTGAGATTTTGGCCACTGTGTGATTGCTTTAACCTTCTCAGGATCAGCTTCTACTCCTTGTTAAGAGATGACAAAGCCTAGGAAATTTATTTTGGATTGAAGAAAAGAGCACTTGCTGCGGCTGGCATAAAATTGTCCTTGCTGAAGCACCAACAGAATTTGCTTCAAATGATCAATATGTTCTTCAATATTATGACTAAAAATGAGTATATCATCAAAATATAATACATCAAACTTGCCTAGAAATGGCTTTAACATCTGGGTCATCAACCTCACGAAGGTGCTTGGTGCATTGGTTAAACCAAAAGACATCACAAGCCATTCATACAGCTCCTTTTTTATTTTAAAAGCTAACTTCCACCCATCCCCAGGCCTTATGCGTATTTGATGGTAGCCACTATGTAAGTCTAGTTTAGGAAAGACCTTGGCACCCCCTAGTTAGTCAAGCAAATCATCTAGTCGTGGGATTGAAAAGCAATACTTAACTGTGTTATTGTTTATGGCTTTATTGTCAATACATATTCTCCAACTGCCATCTTTTTTTGGGGTGAGTAGGGCTAGTACTGCACAGGGACTTAAGCTTTCCCTGGTGAAACCATTATTGATAATATCATGTATCTCCTACTGTAATTCCTGGTGTTTAGTTGGGCTCATCCGATAATAAGGAAGATTTGGTATAGTAGAGTTTGGAACCAAATCAATTACATGTTGTATGTCACATAACGGTGGTAATTGGGAATGAAGCTTTTATAGGAAAACTTCTGCAAACTGCTACAATAGTTGTTAAAGAGCAACAGGTAAGACATCCGCTATTTATTGCATTCTCCCCGCTACAGCTTTGCAAACCAGTATGAACATAATCGGAGTTTCAAGTAGAGCTTGTTAAAACTTCTGAAATGACAGTATCATGGTTGAATTTTGTTGAAATTCTCTGATGGGCAAGGGCTCGAACACCAACTTCTTTTTCTTGACTTATAATGAATAAATATTGTCATACCCATTGTAAGTCACCCTTCTGTCAAATAACCAAGGTACGCCCAAGAGTAAATGACATACTGTCATGGGGAGCACATCACACCAGACTTCATCTTCAACGTGACTGCCTAAAGAGAACTGCATCACAAACGATGTTGTATCATAACATGATGGTTGTCAGTGATCCAATTGACATTGTATAAGGCAGGGTGCCTTTTCTTCTGTAACCTCAATTTCTCCACAACTTCAGTAGAGATAACATTAAGTCCACTATCATTGTCAATGATCACATTGAGTGCCTTACCCTTGTGTGCAACTCTAGTATGAAAAATGTTAGTTCTCCTTTAATCATCTTCCACTTGTGTTGTGGGAGTAGCGTGATTGGAAAGCATTCTGTGGACCATGCAAATAGGTACATCTACCTGGAAAGCATTACATAGACCACGTAAATAGGTAAATCTGCAGCTTGTACCCTCTCCTCTTCCATCTTTTCATTGTCTTCTTCCACCGTGTCTTGGTCTTCGTTTGATGATTCCGGTGCTACCTCAGTATTTAATTTAAAAGCATGCATGGTCTTTTTCTCTTTTGTGGGGCATACTACAGCAAAATACCCATGTCCTCTGCACTTATAACATTGCGGTCCCTCAGTGCCTACTTTAGGCTTATTCAGATTACCATACTCTCCTAGAGTTTTGACATTGTTCATGCTACCCTTCATATTACTCTGCACAGGTGTAGGTCGATTCATACCACGCCACTCTTTCACTGACTTACTTCTGTTGAGTATTTGTTGTTTCTCTATCTGCAATGCAAGTTGGTAAGCTTCATTCACTACAACTAGCCTGGCAGTATACATTTCCTTTCTAACATCTCCTCGGAGCCCTTTTAGATAGTGAGCAAGAGTTTTTTGACCAATCTCTATAATCTGGCTCCTCACGGTTAAATCATGAAATCTCTCTGTATATTGATCCACAGACATGTTCAATCCTTGAGCCAATAAAAGCATGTCGTCATACACCATTTGTTCATAGTTGACTAGCAAGTATTTCGTGTCCGATCGAGCCTTCATCTCAGCCCACTCTTGTATAGAAGGCTGGTTTGCGCGTCTCATATGTTCTTCTAAAATTCCCCCCATGAATGTGTAGCACCGTTCAGTTTTAATTTAACAAACCTGACCTTTCTGTTTGATGGTATTGCAAACCATTCAAAATAGTCCTCTAAAGATACTATCCAATCATGGAAAGCATCAGGATCAAACTTTCCATTAAAGTCGGTCATTTCAACCTTCATATATCTAGTAAATTCATCTACCATTCTTCCATTGTCTCTGTATCTATTCCCGCCCAATTGTTCTCCTACTTCTTCTTCATCTATACCTACATTATTACTCCTCTATTCTATACCATCTAAATAAAAAACGATGATGTCCAAGGTGCGAGTGACTAACTCCATTTGTTGTTGTAATTGGTGTAGCAAGGAAGTGGGGTTATTTTGTGGAAGAGTCTGTTGTGAGGGACTCAAAACGGGTTGTGGAGGTGTTTGATGTGGGGGATTCAAATTGGGTTGGGAAGGACCAGGATCCTGCAATCCCTAATCGGGATTATATGAATTGCCACTACAGGCTCCAGGCATGGGAGAATAGAAATCGAAATGTCAGCTCTGATACCAATTAATGTCAAACAAAATCAAGAAGAGCCAGGTTTACTAATTTTGGAATTCAATAGAGAAGATAGCAGAAAGAAAGAATTAGAAAAAGGGAAGAAGTCTGATGTTTTATTGCAGAAAATAATGATTACAAGGAAAAGAAAACAAGAAACCTCACACCACTGAAGAGAATCACTCTCGTTTTGGAATGACATCAATGACAAAGAACTTTCATTACAATATATTCAATCCAAACTTTTCATTAAATAGAAATATATATTGTAATTATTTATTAGATAACTACCAACTAAGATAAAAACAAATAGTTATCGTTACCTTTTCTTGCCACTTAAAAATATAAGATGATCTTCATCCATTATTAATTTACCGTCTCCTTGACAACATGCTTTGCTGGAACATTCACGCCAACATGCATTGTTGGAATTTTGGCTTGCACAGAATATTTCAATCCTCTGGAATCTGTGAAATCTGTAGCTGCTGCTGCAACACATTGCTCCTTGCTGGAATCTTGGTCTCTTTCATTTGCATCAGGGGAAGAAATAGAATGGAAATTTACTGATTTAGGAATCCAAAACTTGTTAACTTTAAGAGGACCCCTTTTGTGGTTTTAATTATCTTAGTGATTCTAAGGATCAGGGGCAGTCTTGGAAGGTGCTTGTTTGGTTTTGCAGCTAATTTAGGGATACAATCCAATATATTAATAGAACTGAATATAATTCTGACGCTTGCTGTTTACATTAATAGTGAAAAACTTTAATATATTATTTAATCGGTCACAAACAATTCACTACCTTGGTTGGGTTGGCTAGAGCGTGGAACAATATCGGGGGAGCGTTCAAGAGTTGTGAGGTGAGGTGCACAAATTTTTTAAATTTTCACATATTAAAATATTTTTTTCCGAGAAAACAAGGAAACAGTTGAGAGTAGCATGCTTCTCTTTTGTTAAAATTAAGAAACAGCGTCAGTTGATCCAGGATGTGTACATATACAATCTGAAATACAACTAGGAGAACTCACCTTCATTATTGTTAAAAACAAAGTATAAGAAGAAGAAGAAGAAGAGAGCCCACCTTCATTATTTTAAAGCAGGAACCAAAAGCAAATGAGCTTACAACTCTTTCCAGATCATTTAAATTTATCCATGTACAGAGAAGTAAATTTTTATTTTTTTTCAATGAAACAATTCCACTAATTGATGCACAATTATTGTCGCCTCCAGCCTGCCTTTCGACTTACAAAAATAACAGGCCAGATAAACTTGACAAAACATATGGATTGATCACCAACAGGTACACGTATGCCTAGCAAACTGATTTATGTACAGATCCTTGCAGGAAGACATCAACGCTCGTCCTTGCTCAGTCACTTTCGTAGTCTTCATCATCTCCAAAGGTAAAGACGGATGCATCAGCAGCCATTGCCTTGAATTCACTATGGGAGTTGTTCGCCTCAAGGCTTGAAACAGTTCCACCTACACCTTCACTTTTCAGCTGACTAGTGGCATGTGATTGTTGGGAGCCCCTGTTTCCCAGAGAAAACTGTTCAGTTGCCCGGGTTAAACTTGCAACTTGATCTGATTTACTATCAGTTCCAGGACTAGGAGCAGTTGCCTGGGTTAAACTTGCAACTTGATCTGATTTATTATCAGTTCCAGGACTAGGAGCTGGTGTGGCAGCACTTTGTCCCCCTGCAGAGGATGCTTGAGCCTGCTTTCGTTCGGAAAATACTGATTCATCTGCCTCACCTTCTGAGAACACATCATCTTTATCATTACTCCCTGGATCTTTATTTTGGTTTGGTTCAGCTGTAGCTGTAGCTGCTTCAACTGATGCACGAGAAGTACTTGAACTTTCATCCGACTTCTTCACATCAGTTTCAGCATTTGACCCCCTTGAAACAGAGCCATCATTATCTACCAGCACAACCTCAACCTGAAATCCTGGGGAAGGCAGTTTCCTCTGCACAAAATCTGGGCAGATTATTATGCGGATAGAGAAGGCTGAAATTGATATTGCCAAAGGCACAGTCATTCTCAATCTAGTTAATAAATAAATAAATAAAAGATCTAGCTACTCAGTATTAGTTGATTATTACTGCTCCATGGGTAGGCAATCATTTCAAAATAAATTAACAAAATATTCAAGGTCCTGTACCTTAATGAACCCATCAATATCGCTGGTGTTCAAAATTTGTCTATTCTCCATAAATGTCGTGTTCAACCAACTGAAATTGCAAAGGAGCGTTAGTAAGGAACTTCATTCTATTCTTAAAATCTAAAAAGGGATCCATTCATGAGAGAGGAGACTAGAGAGCAAACAAGTAAAAATCCCCTTGGCGGTCATGAAAATGAACTTTGAAGTCTCCAGACACCTCCGTCAGACCAGGCTCTCCTGGCAAAGTAAAGACCATAACTCCTTTCTTGGGAGCACTAAACCAATAATCTTCAGGCTGCACAAAGAAAGAAACATTTGTGAAAACTCAAAGGGGTAAAAGAATCCAGCAGAGTTCAACGTGGAATAAAAAAAAATCTTGGGAAGGACACCAGAGGTCCAGAAGAAAACTTTTAACAGAGTATTGGCATGATACCAATCACTGCCTTGCACCCAATGAGACCTACCAGCAAATCCTTGGTTCTGGGATGCTTTTTTGAGGAGAAGAGAATACCTGTGAATGAGGAAAGCATTAGTGAAAATCCAAAATTTTTATTTTCAATCTCAATGCGGTCTGGCACTCCTATTGTACACATACACATACATCTAGATGCTTGAGTGGCAGGCACACACATGTATTCATTGGGCAAGGGTCAATTCAATATAGCTGTTTTTCAATTCATCAATGATCATTATTTAGCAATAAATGAATAGAGAAACAAATTGAGCTTGTTACAAGCCTATGCAATGTAGTCCTACATACTAAACATTATAAAGACAGGTTACAGAGTTCACAAAAAAGAAAACTAGATCTGAGAACCCGATCAGATCAATCAATAAGCTATATATACACACAGATAAAACCAACAAATACAGCAGACCCAGATAATGACCAATAATAAAGCACATAGGGAGAAAAACAGGAATGAAACAAGCAGAAATTGACCTTGTGGTCAAATAGACCGCCAGGCTAAATAAAAAATGCACAGCAAGCATAACACAACACACCATTATGATCAGAGATGGTAATAGATGGCCTGATCCAATATGGGCACCTGTGAAGCCGAAATCCCCTGAGCATGCTCCTGCATAAATGGTGATGTCAGTAGCTACAAAACAGAGATGCTTGAAAGAAACATTGAGCCAGAAGAATACCTACGCCCTGGCTGGTTTTCTCCATTGAAGTATGTTAAGATACGCTCAAAATATTTTACATATCTCTTCAAAAAAGAAAAAAAAAATCTTAGACGAGATATATAGAACCTCAGCTAATAGAGGAAGTATCCTCAATGTGCATTTTTTAATAAACATGCAATAATTAACTCACAATTTGGCTGGGCAGAACAAGCCCTTTTGCATCAAAACATCTCTTCTGGTTGTAATAGTCAATAGACTCCTCCGCAGTAGGGAAGAACTGAAGAAAGATGAAAAATTAGTCTAAGGTGAAAAATCTCAGCAGTAAACATTAGTGTGTCACACTCTATGTTCCTTCCAACTCATCTTCATTTAGGAACATTTAATATTTCTGACCTTTAAGTAAAGAAGAAGGCAAGAAATCATCAGCCCTGTCCTTGCCATTCCAGCCTTACAGTGCACAACCACAACATTCTCAATATCCTCCTTTAACCACAAATAAGCACTTTGACAAAATGATATTATCAGCTGTGTTGGGGGGCAATTGTGGTCATCAAATGGAAAACTAGCCACCTGATGCAAGAGTTTGACATAGCAGATATGAGAATCAACCATATGGTGTTCCTCCACGTAGTCCATACCAGGAACAGCCTCAGCAAGATTGAAAATAAACATGAAACGACGACATAGATAATGTTATATTCACCTTTCCTTCAAACAGTGATGCATCATACAGCCTTTCAGAACAAAGATTGTACACTTTATACTTGTCCTGCACATAGAAAGTAAACCAAAGGTAAAACGGAATCTTCCAATACCAGCAAGAAAACAAAGATTAAAATTCAACTGCTTCACAAATGGAGAAGCTAACTTCAGAACCAGGAAGTCTCTTTTTTATTTATTATATTGAACTGGGACATGGCCCCCCAAAAAAATTCTGTTTGCAACATTAGGCACAAAGATGTAAATAGTAACTACCCATTAGATGGAGCCAACTTTGAGAAAATGGGAAGACAACAAATTAAGATCACACAAGGCAGAACTCAGCATTCTTATCAAGAGGACAAATATCAATGAATGCAACCATAGCTGAAACTCGGAAGGCATGTTGCATGCATAGAGTGCTAAATGCAAACATCATGCACAGAGCTGCTCCATCCAAATCGCACATGCATGAATTTAGGTGATGCGTAAGATTTAATGTCATGTTCCAAATTGAGCAGAAAGGTACAGCACATTGCATCCACCATGACAAGAGCCACTCTCTTCGAAGCAGCAAACACAGACTAAATGTAACTATACACTTGAGATTGACCTATAATGTAACAATAATGAACAAACTAAATATCAAATGGAGCCACCATGTTACAATATTAGATACAGAACAAATGGAATAGAAGTCATGTGAAAGTCAAAAAATAAATAATGAAAGACAATAACAACAAATATCACTGAATGTGTTGCTACCTTGTGATAGGTCTCAAAAAACTTGATAACTTCTTCCATGTGGTTTCGATAGAACCCCTGCATCAAATAGCTAGATGCATTAGCATTGAAGTATTTAGTTAAGACAGCATGGCAACTTTATGGTGCAGATTGATCTGCTTACCTCCACATAACTGAAAAACCCAGAGCTCATGTTACCAGCAGGAAATCCCATAGCAATTATATTCTCAGTGATATATGTCATATCCAAATCAAAACCTCCTTCCTGAAGAGAAAGATACAGCCAAGGTTATATAATTAGATGTGAAGTTGGAAATAAAAAAAATAAAAAAATCCTAAATTGAACATAAACTATTTAAAATAAACGTGAATTATCCTCATGACTTTACTGTAATCATAAATTATCCAAGTACGCAAGGAGCATGTATAAGGAACTACTATCTTGAGTACAAAAAAGTGCAATCAGAGACTTCCTCAAAAAAAAAAGATGCACTATGCAAATAACAATAAAGATAGCCAACAGAAAAATAAAAAGTATGCACAATATATGTCATTCCAGAACATAATATCTCTTCGCAGTGGAATTGTTTAAAGAACTACCATGAAGAAATCATGGAAGCAATATTAACCAACATACAAAAAGAACAAGAATGAACCCAAAAGGAAAGCAATATATGATCCGGTTATACAAAACTAAAACAATATTACAGAAGCCATCATCCCACCTGATATCTTCGCTTGTTTTGAGAGACAGCATGCCGAGCTTTGACCTGTACTGCCTTCACTGCATTCTTAGAAGTATCAACCAACCCCTTAGTAATTGTTCCAAATATACCAGGTTGTGAAGTTGATGAAGTTCCTTCAGGACTATCATCTGCTGCAGGGGATTTAGGAGACATGCGCAGTCCAAACCCACTAGTAAAACGTGCAAAGGTTGATTTTCCAGCATTTCCAGTAGGTGAGTTACCTGGCGAGGAAGTCAATGGCTGGGGGATTTTCAAACTTTTGGCCCATGATGTTATGCCAGCTGCAGATAGTTTTGATGTCGCATCACTTGCAGAATTCCCGGACACAGGATCATGAGGAGGTGGTTGTGTATCGGGAGATTTAACAGGTGGCAGTGATGAATCAGCAGTTTCTGAATCCATTCTTGTTCCCAAATGTCCTGATAATTATTGAACGGCAATACTCAAGAAACCAGCATAAGTAGTTACTATAGTGAGCTTCTGCAGGTCAAAAATTAACATACAAACATCATAAGCAATTACTCCACTTACCAAAAGCAACCATCATAAATAAATACCATAAAAATAATTCCAATGTAAAATAGCACCAAAGCCCAAATAACTACGCCTCAACAAAGTATTCCCGTTATTTTTTTCCAATCACAAAAAATAAGAATCATAAATAAAAGAACAACTATTCCACTAAAGAAACGTTAGTTCCCGCGCAGACACGCTCATAGCAGCAACTCAATTCTCAAAGCCCTAAAACAACATTTTCCGGTGGAGGTGCGGAATGTCTAATGCTATCTGTACAAGCAAGCATACTTCAAAAAAAATTTAAATATGAGAGAGCACTGCATCATCGGTATTAGAAACTAGAAATCATTAATGCCAGATGGATTTTAGCTGCTTCCACTCCAGTTTAGAGTAAAGAGAGTCATTTGAATTAAATTCAGGCTTGAAACGCACTGAAACTGCTTGATAATCAAAAGAACAAAAATCAATTAATCCACGCAAGAGTGGAGTACAAAAAATTAGATTCCAAAGAAAATCGCGGTGATTACACAGCAAAAGGAGAGGTCAATTGATTTGGAAATAACAAAAGAGGAATTGAATTCAATGATTTGAGATCTAACCAGTTATTGTTGCCTGATTGAGAATCGATCAGTGAAAGATAAATTAGGGTTTGGGGGAGGGGGAGAGAGGGATGGATGGATTCATGGAGATTGAGACTATTAGTTAATGAAGGGAAGGAAGTTGTTTGTTGCTGACTGCGTTACTTCACGTCAGTGGTTCGGTCGACGGGTAATAAACGCGATGGCGATTGCTGATTGTCTTTTATTGTGATCCAACGGTAGAGATGGATGAGAAGACCAAGCACTGGGGAAAACGGTACCGTTCGAAATATTAGCGATAAGAATGTCTTTTTCTTTTTCTTTTTATCATTCGCGATAAGAATGTTTAGGATCTTGAATAAATTAAGTGCGAATCCTATTACAACCCAAAATTAAAATGGAAAAAGGGGTGTTTACCTTTGGAGAATAATTGTTCAACTTGCATGAATAGATTTCTTATATATTCCATAAAAACTCCATTGTTTAGCTTCTGTTTAAAGTAACAAGCAATAGATAAATAAATATAAAAAATTAGGTGAATCAAACAAGGTCTTCTTTTGTTTTATATGGTAGAAAATTTGAAAACACTTATGGATGTTTTTCTGTTTTTTAAACGATAGGAAAAACAGAAAAACACATATTTCTAAGAAAAAGTTTGCATTCTTCATTAGTCGGTGCATTTCTAGAAAAAGTAGCAACAAATTCTTGTTTTTTCTTAACGTGTATCGGATGATCTTCCTCTTAAATATATCTAGAGAAACTTAAGTCTTCTGGAATATAGCTTCAAGTGTTTAGAAATGTGGTTGAATTTTTATTTTTAAAAAATTTTAAAAAAATTATTTTTATTTTTATTTTTATTAAAATTTAATATGATTTGTATGTTTTGAGTTGTTTTGATATATTAATATTAAAAATAATTTTTAAAAAATAAAAATATCATTATTATATAATTTAATACAAAATATTATTTAAAAAATAACCTCCGTCACGTTATAAAAAAAAATATTATGCCATCACCGAGGTCCCTCGACTATTTAATGGTCGATCACCAAGGTCTAGTAATTATAACTCAATGGCAAGAACACCTCTTTAAAGAGAAAGAAATTGGCTACAGTTGGATCCGATATTAAAAAAGAAAAAAATTATATACATGGAATTTCATTAAAAGAAACACATAAAAGAGAGTATTTTAGAATTCTGAAACAATTTCATAATTTTTTCCTGGAAAGTAACAAATATTAAAAAATAGCATAGTTTATACACAAAATATAACAGCTATTGAAAATAGCAATTAAAAATAATTGTTGCTGAGGATAACGGTTGTCCTGAAACCATGTCGATAAAAAATCAATTTAAGATTTCATGAAGATCTAATGGTTTAGAACTGAAAATTAAAAACTAATAGTTAAAAAAAACAATTAGGTTATCAAGATATATCAAATCTTATTTTTTACACAACAAATGTTAAAAAATATCAACAACATGATTCTAATAATACCTTAGAAAACCACAATACAGAATCATAATTTATTAGAAGTTAATAATGATCTCATTTAATATTCTTTTAGGATATGGTTAAAAATCATCTTGTTAAAATCTTTTTGATGATATAAAACACAAAGAGTGGGAGTATGTTTTTAATTACCTCTTTGTTATTTTATTCTTTTCTCATTTCTCTCCCCTATTACATCATCTTATGTAATTTTTTTAGTTATTGAATCTTGAATTTAATTTTTTAGCTATTGAATTTTCTTAAAAAAACAAGTTGAGTTTTGTTTAAGTTCATTAATTTAAAAAAAAAATTATTTGGAAACATTCATACTCCTACTATTTCAAATAGAGATTGTATACAAAAACAATATCCACACTTATATATTAAATATTTTTTCAACCTTCAACATTATTATACCAAAACTTTTACCAAACTATTCTATTTTTCAAAAAAAGGTCCAAACAGAGGCTACTTAGATGCTACTGCCCTGCCCTTATGATAAAAAAATAATTATTATTATTATTATTTTCATAAAATGAATCTAATGATTAAAGGGTTGATATGTTAAATAAATTCAATAGGCCTACCATCACTATCATGCTAAGGAAACAAAAGGAGGTAAAGGATCCCACCGTGCACATAAGATCTCATCAAATAATTGAAATGGGAAAAGTGAACTGGTATTCTAAACAATGCAAGCACACAGATATCCATCATAAACGAAAATCAGAATTTCAGGGAATCAATAGCTGATGATGATAATTACAAATTGACGAATCATAAGCTTTTAGCCTGCTTCAGCAGCAGGCATTGAAGGTATTTACAAATGAACAAAAACTAGATGACAAGTTTCCTTGTGGACTAAAGAGGGCCAAACATGCACTCGACTAGATGACAAGTTTCTTTGTGGACTAAAGAGGGCCAAACATGCACTCGTGAGTTCGGGCAAAGAGAAGCATTTCCTCCTTGAAGACAGAAATCTCCACTCCTGTACACACTTGACAACATCGAAATATCTCAAACAATGCCGAGTCTCCTACCAGCGGGCCTCTTACCACCAAGCTGGTGAGACTGAGCAATTCTAGCAGGCGCTCGAGTCAATGCCTTGACACCAAATGGATTGTTCTTGCTCTGTCGCATGTCAGCAAACAAGGCTAAAATTTCAGAAGCTGCCTTCACAAACTTATTAAAATTGCACTTCAAAGAGCAGATGACAATACTTACTATTCGGCAGGTTCCACCTTCAAGGTCACAGACAGGATACTCGTGAGGACAGCAGCTGTAATGGTCATCGCAGCAGGTTGCGGACTCCAGAGGGCAGCAACCCCATCCAAAGCAATAGTCACCATACTGGTATATACAGCAGCATGTGCTTCCAGCAGGGCATGAGTAGTAATCATCACACTCTGAGGAAGGTGGAGGAGAAGGGCTCACTGGAGATGGAGGGGAAGGACCAGGATTTGGGGGGTTTGCACCCTTCTTGGTGGGATAAGAAGCTTCCATTGCTATTCCACACTTGCCAGTTTCCGTGCTGGCAACATTACGCTCCATCCTGATGTACCCATTCTCTCCCCATGCAGGACCCCATGAGTTCCTGACGACCCAGTAATCCACGCCATTTTCTGTACCATACCCAACAGCAACCACACCATGGTCTAGCTGTGTTCCACATGAACCAGTAAAAACACCCTGAACAAAGAAAAAAGAAACATGAAACCAGGTAATCAATCAATTTGCACAAAGACTACTTAAAATTCATTTTGTGTGAGGTGGTACCATTCAGAAATTCAAATGTCACTTCAGTAACTAGGCTATAAAGGTTAATGAGTTCAAGTTTTTCGGCCTATTATGCATTTAGAAACAAATTGCCATACAATTCTGATGGTGAAACCTTGATGCTGAGCATAAAATTAGGCAGTAAGATAGGATGCTTACAGACTGGTAGAGTTGGAAAGCCCTTCCACCAGCTTCAATGGCAACACTGACAGGTTGATTTGCCACAGCCTTTCTCAGTGACTTCTCGTCATTTTGGGGAACGTCTTCGTATCCATCAATTGTAACAACTCTAGCATTTTTCTACAGCATACATAATGATCAAATGCATTAAGGATGTGCAAAATACCAATCTGACCAGAGAACAAACATTAATTTTCTAAAATAGGGAACTTGAGAGGGAAATCGATCCATCACATACCCTGTTCGGATCACACATGCTATCAATAGCCTTGTAGGGGTAATCTTCTTCGGTATCAATACCACCATTCTTCATAATAAATTCAAAGGCATAGTCCATGAGACCCCCATCGCATCCTTGGTTATATGCTTTATCGCAATCCACCAACTCTTGTTCTGACAGAGATGTCAGGTTACCAGTCACAATCTGGTTTATCCCCTCCACAGCACCAACAGTTGAGAATGCCCAGCAACTCCCTTAAATATATATATATATATATATATAAAAACTTAACATTAAAAAATAGCTAGAGCCACAGTAATGCCTTCAAAAACCTTGTAGCTACAAAAACAATATACCAAACAGATTAACCTGTACAGGACCAAAGACCAGAATTGGATTATGCAATTCTTGTCTGATCTTATTCTAAAACCTAAGAATCACATCAAAAACTTCAAATCATATTAACCAAATCCCTTTTAATCTGACGAGAGAAAAAATACCCCACAAAACATCTATTCTAAGATATAACAAACAGACACATAACAATATCAAATGATAGCGGTAGTTATCACGGTCAAACGAGGAAAATCCCAACTAAGAACATCCTTAGAGAAAAACATGCCCCTGGTCCCACGCTCACTATCAAATCTAAGCCCCCGAAATAAACAAACACAAAAGAAAAAAATAAGGTTAAAATCCAAGGAGAATCTGGGAGGGAATTATTTCCCAGGAAGAAAAAAGGTTAATCTCGATTTGCTGTCCAACAACTGATAAAGAAAAAAAGGTAAAGAAGAAACAAAAACATACCACACTGGCCTTGATCTTTGACAGGGGCAACAGCTCCTTTTTCTCTCCAATCAACACTCTCCGGCAAATCATCACCGTCCTTAAACAAATACCTCGCACTCTTTGGTCCACCCAACAACCTTCTCTTTCCATCCATCCTCCTGCCCAAATAAGCCGCCCGGTACTCCTCATTACTCAAATCCGCAAACTTGTTTAACCCAAGTTTATAACCAGGGTTCCCAAACGAGTTATGTTGGTCAACGAATTTAAGATTATCCTTGAAAATTTCAAATCTTCTTTCTTTTTCACCCAAAGCATTATATGCTTTCCCGTGTTCGACTAGCCACATCTCGTAGAGTCTTAATGTCTCCGCCTCTGTTCTTTCTGGGACTTGGCCATGCTTTAAGTTGTAATCAATTATGGACATGTCTGTGGCTAGACAAACAGAAAGGAAATAAAACGTAGCCAAAAAGGCAAACGATCGATAAAGAGAAGCCATTGTTTTGTGAGTTCTTTTCGTTTGTGTTTGCATCTGCGTTTTGTGGTGAATCTCCGGGGACGGGGGTATTTATAGGGCAGGGAAGGAAATTGAAGGGGACAGGAAAGTGGTGTTGGTACAGGAGACGGATTGAAGGAAGGTGCGTTGTAGTAGGAGGGTATGTATCTTATCCCGCAAGTTCGTGGGTCTTAGGTGGGTCCTCCTTATATTTGGAGTGTTTGTGGTGTCCACTGCACCTTTAATTTTTGTTTGCTATAATTAGGATTATTTTTTTATAGACTGTATTTATACCTTTATAATTCCCTGTTCGTTTTACTTTGGTTCTTACACTTATTATCTCAATCTTGATTATATAAAAAATTTCAATCACATCAGCCTGCTACATTTGGTAGCTTGGGTTTGACAGTAATTTTCTGATCGTGCAAAGACAAATATGCATCGTAAATAAAATTATATTTATAAATTTATTCAATGATGAGAGGGTGTTTACTTATTTATTTATTCAAAAAAAAAGAACGATACTCCTAGTAATATTATTAGAACAGCAAATCAATATGGCCTAGCTTTCATGGAAGACATCATCATCATCCATTGTTGTTATGGGACTCATGTTTTATTATTTATCAATTTGCGTGAGAATTAAATTTATTTGTAATTCAAAATAAAAGACAAATTAATTTAAGGAGAGACGTCTAGAGATTCAACTTGACCTGTAAAGTAGTAACTCGGATGCAAAACAAATTAATTAAAAGTTCAACGAGTGATGTTTCAAATTTAATAATTCATTCTAGATTCTAGGGATTTAATTGCCAGGGTAATAAAATTAAGTAAAAAAGTCATTAGTAATTTTCATTGGTTGTTTGATGATCGGAGCTCACATGAGATTTTTAATTTTATTTAAAAAAATTATTCATGATCAAAATGATAAATTATAGGGATGAAGCTGAATATTATTGAACTTATAGAGCAATATTGATGTCCTGAAAGGAAAAAAAAAAAAACACCTTCGAGAGACTAGAATAAGAGTTCTGATCTTTTATTTATCTTATACATGCGGGGCATGTGAGTGGTGCTATGACGTAGCAATCAATAACAAGTTAGACTAAGCCACGTGTTTTAGTATCTATTGTATTATGTTGGGGAAGAGTGTCGGGTTCTCCTTCTGGAGTGGGTTTTGTTATTGAGAATGATTAGGAAAATAGATATTCAGTCATGCATCGAAGCATTGCATTGGAATTAAGCAAGAAAATATGAAAGATGCAATAATTTATTAAAGAGATAGTTATCAAATAATATAAAGAATTATATTCAAAAATATATTAAGATAATTTTTTATTTATTTTCAATACCAAATCATCAAAAAATTTAATTTAATAATAAGTTTCTTAACTGGGGAGTAATCTACGCATTAAAGATATGCTTTCCGATTTTATGAACAGTTGATTTTTTTTCTCGGGTGTCAGAAAGCCATAGACTTATACATAGAGAGAGGATCTCTTGCGCGGACGGGTACACAAAGGGGCACTCGAAAAGGGAGTCCCGAGGAAGAGGGAGAAAATGAAGTAGAAAGCACGATTAAAAGACAGGCACTCTCGTCCATGTGATTGATGCATATATTTTAAGTTGCAGGATAAGCACGACTTCTTCCACGAGGGGAGGGGACTCCTTACAATTACGTGGATTGGTTGAATACTAGCCATTTAACCTGTGATGTAATGGGATTCTTTTTTTTTTTTCTATACAAAATATTATACACAATGATGTTTAAAAAAAATTAAGTTGGCTCCATCAATATTTTTTTAATTAATATAGTTATCAAAGTTTATTTTCTTGAATCTCAATTAATTTTATAAATTTTAAATATAATTTTTAAATCTAACCAGATAATTAATCCGGTTTAAAACCTAAATTCAAGGTTTTTACCGGGTCAATCTTTATTGACATCATTTTAATAAAAAATCAAAAATTAACAATTTACCATCGGGATTTTAACCGGGTTTTACCAAGTCAACATAATCGATTGGGTTATGATTTTTTCTATTTTTTCTTCAACTTGGCTTTATTCCATCCCTGGATCTCAAGTTGACCTGCTAAGTAAGGTCGAGTATCAAAACTATGATCTTAAAATTAATAACTAGGTAAATTTTTAATAGTCTTAAAGTTTGTAAGATTGAAATTGATAATTTCTAATAAATAAATTTAAAACTTAACTGGTCAAGTTCTACTTCTCAATTTCAGTTTGGAAGCCAAAGTTTATATATAATCAATTAATTTTTTAATTATAATAATTTATTTTATTTTTTTGGCTAAATAGTTGATATCCGTGAGAGATATATTTGATGAATTTTAGGAGCTTTTTACTATTTAAGTAAATGTTTTTTAATTAAAAAAATCACAATATTTAAGATAAAAACTTTAAAAATAAACATGAAGGGAAGAATAAGGATCGGGAACATGTCTCGATTAAACGATTTTCATGTTATTTATAGTTTATTAATTTATATATATAAGCGGTGAGAGTATTGTCTTGTTTTTGTAAAATTAATGAAAAACATTTTTCTATCACTTATATTAAATATGAATAAACTTTTCTTATATGTTATTAGTAAATAATAAGTATTTTATATATTATTAACGAAAGGATAAAGAGATATAAGTATTTTTTAGCTTAACTTTCTATGTTAAATATCATAACAATAAAAAATAAAAAAAAGCGAACTTATCACCTGATGAATAAAAACAAACATGAACTTATGATCTAATAAAATAAAAATCAATTTATGCATCCTGAGAGAATTAAATTTGTTCGTAATTAATATAAAATACAAATTAATTTAAGAAGAGAAGTGGAGAGATTCTACTTGACCTGTAAAGTAACTCAAATTAAAAACAAATTAATTAAATATTCTACCGCATGTAAAAAATGGTTTCATCCCAAAAAAATCCAACAAGTGGTGTTTCAAATTTAATAATTCATTCTAGATTATAGAAATTTAATTTCTATGGTGATAAAAATGAAAAAATAAAGATTATTATTAATTTTTATTGGTTTTTTGATTATTGGAGTTCACATGAGAGGTTTATTTTTATTTTTTATTTTTTAATATTATTTATTATCAAAAGGATAAATTATAGGGATGAACTGGATATTAATTAACTTATAAAACAAAATTGCTGTTCTAAAAAAAATTAAGAGATTAAAATAAGAGTTTTGATCTTTTATTTATTTGCCAATTAATAATAAATTAGATTAATGGGATATGGTGATGTGGTAATTATTGTTTTTTAAAGTTTTTTTACTAAAAATACATAAAAAAATATTTTTTTATTATTTAAAATTTATTTTTCATATCAACATATCAAAATAATTTAAAAATAAAAAAATTAATTTGAAGCAAAAATAAATTCAATGTTTTACTGAAAACATGTTGAAAGTTGAAACTGTAGTTTGTGCTATAGTTTTAAAATTCAAATCGACCCGGCAGGTCGATCCAGGACCCAACCAACCCAGGCCTGAGATCAGTTCGGATTTAAGTAAAAACTCGCCTGAAAGTTAGCCTAGCAAAACTCCATCGACCCTGCGAGTTGACTTAAAACCCTGGTGATCTGAGTAAACCCAGCTGAGACCCAGTCTCTCTCTCTCTCTTTCCATATATATACATATATATGTATGTATGTATATTAAATTACATTGTTTTGGCCTTTTAAAAAGCCAAAACGATAAATATGAATAAATATCTCCTGTCGAGGGGCTCTGTCTTTAGTCAAAAAGACGGATCTCCAAAAGAGAAGCAAGCTACCTTTCTTTGATTCACCTTTATAAATATAAAAACAAAAACAAAAAAAAGACACACTAAAGTCATGTGATTGAGGCTCACAGTTAATAGATATGACTGAGACTGAGCTGCTGCTAATCTTAACCAAAACCAATGTTGAGAATGAGATTCTTAGTTGAAAGCAAAGTTGTTGATTCTTAGGGATGAACTCGTGCTATTACTGGTGTGATTGAAGCTCACGGTTGATAGAAGTTGTTTGTTACTGAAGAAAGAAACTGTTCACGTTTAAGATCAAAATAGCTGAGCTGGTATGTGACCAGGGTGCTATTGCTGGAGAAGAAGAAATCACTAGCGACTACGAGAGAAAAATTAATTAATTTCTCCCTTGCTTTCTTAATTAATTTCTCTCTTGCTTTTCGAGTTTTCTATTCCTTTTCTTTTTCTTTCTTCAATGTGTGTACGCGGTAGAGAATGAGAGAATGTGAGATCTTTTTTTTTTTAAGTATGAGTCACGAGTCCTCTCGAATGAGTTCTATTTTTTTAGCTTTTAAAAACAAATAACAAAATTATAGAGAGAAAACCAAACCAAAATGAACAGTTTTAACAAATGTACTATTACCAAAATTTGAAAGGAATTTGAAGTATCATCACTAAGGTTAGCACTATTGAAGCTTTGCATATTTCTATATTTTTAAAATTTTAAAGAGTTGGTATTTTTTTTAATTGACCCGGATCAATCTATCTGACCCATAACTTTGTCATTAGACCAGGTCGACCATCAAGTCGGGTTTCAAAACTATAATATATACCAAACACTTTGTAAGCCATGTATTTAATATGGGCTCTATGAAACTGTGCTGGGTAGAGTGTTGAGTTCATGTTTCTTTCTAGAGTGGGTTTCTGTTGCCTGGCATTATTAAGATTTAGAAAAATAGATATCCATTCATATATTGTATTTGGTAACATAATATAAGATTTTTTTTAATATTTTTATTTAAAAATTTATAAAAATATCATTTTTAGATGAATAGTATGTTTTTATATTCTAAAAGCATTTTTGAAAACAAATAAGTTTTTTAAATATCATTTATATTTTTAGATCATTTGTTGATGTAAAAAAATAATTTTAAAAAATAAATAAAATATTATTTTAATAAAAATTTAAGACAATATAGCAAGGTAAGTGCTTAAAAACAAATTTATAAAACTAAATTTATTAAGTTGGTAACCAGCTCAAATTAAGTTTTATTTTGAGCTGTTATTTTTTACTAAAATAATTATACCTTTTATTTTTCAAAATTATAATTTTATCTTGCCTGCTAACTCACACATCAACGTATCTAAATTACATCTAAGCTAATTAAAAGACACCCATAATTTTATTTTTTTTGAAAAAAATAATGCACCCATGAAGATAGCACTTACTGGCAATTAATAATGGTACTAAAAAAATTGCAATAATTAAATAAATTTGAATCTTGAATATTTTATTCATCATTATCAACTCATGATTGAATGTTAGGCGGGACTGGTAGACATGTCTGGACGTGGTCAGATTGGATATTTTAGACAACATGTGATTTGGCTAGACATGGTCAGATCTATACGATATCTAACTAATATCAACCACCAATAACTAATATTTAACAAGTATATCCGAGGGCATTCTACGTATAGCAAGTTTTCCCGAGAAAAGAATCAGGAATCTGTACAAAAAAGGAGTTTACTAATTAAATCTGAAATTGTTTTCTTGAAAACACGTGTAACTTTTCTACCACATATCCATGAAAAAAAATATTATTTTCCCACATCAACCACGCAAGAAATAATGTCTTTATCCTTCTCCTAATTTCTTATGTTTTTGTTTTTTTTTAATTATTGTTTTAAATGAAAATAGAACGAAAATCTTGTTTTCCATTTCGAGGAATTTGCATGTAGTAAATAGGTTTCTTTAACCATCCATGAAAAATCTTAAAGAGATAGAAACCGAGCAAATATCATGGGCAACTTTTGATGTGACCTTGAAAATTAAACACGCTGGCAAATAAACAAGAATTCTAATTGGTACTTTTGGATGGTTACTTGCTTTCAATGAAAATAAGAACAGAGTTTACCGTGAAATTCATTTAATTTTATAGAAACCCGACTAATTACTAAACATTTCTATTGCTAATGTTGCTCCTAATTCTTAATAGTAAACAGTAATCAAAAGCAAAACACAGTGTGAGTTTATTTTTAGTTGAAATCATGTTTGAATGTGTTTTAAAAGTGAGTTTAACTTGAAAAAAAATATTAAATTGATATTATTTTAGTGTTTTTTATATAATTTTGATCCGTTAATATAAAAAATATAATAAAAAATATGAAAAATATATTTTTAAATAAAAAATATTTTGTATTGCAATACCAAACATGTACTTGTTATATCAATACATACATACATACATATTAATTTTGTTATTTTTTAAAATAAATTTGTTTATTTTCATGATGAAACAGAAAAAATAATAAATATGATAAAAAAGAAAGAAGGAAAAGGAAAAAAAAAAGGAAAAAGGGAAAAGGAAAAGAAAAAGAAAAGGAGAGAGAATAAAAGGTGGGTGATTGGAATCCATAACCCACGATGGAGTCGGAGACATGGGTATCTCCTAGCCATCTTCCAGGTTACGACGGTCTTCACGCAACTGGCACCACTTTCTGCCGAAATATTGATAAGAGCCATCTCCCCATGTGCCTCGCATTTTGGGCTTCAATTTTTTTGAAAAACCAAGAAGTCAAAATTACACAGCGGATAATAAGCAGAGCGCACATGCTCCTCATTTCCCGATAAACCACAACCACCGCCACCTGCTGAGCCGGTAATTTGTTTTTAATATTTTTTATTTAAAAAATAATTTTTGTTTTTAAAATATATTTTTAATATTAACTAATAATTAAAAATATAAAAAAATAATTTAAATTTTTATAAAATCACTGTACAGCCGCGTTGCCATACAATAAGGCGAGGCAATGGCTATGTATTTTTTATTTCTTTAATCGTTATTAATAAGAAAATTCCAACGTACGATAGTTATGTCTGAGGGGTACCAGGGGTTGTTTCGGGTCGGTGTGTTATCCAACAATGGCTTAGAAGAAGTTGTCGTCTCTAACGATAACCGGACACGGGACACGAGAGAAATCTTCTCTAGATGAGGGGAAATTGGGGCGAGAATATTTAAGAAAAACTATTTACCAGCTATGCTGTAGATGATGAAGTTCTAAATCAATCTGGGATTGAGCTGGTAGCTAAGAAATGCCTATTATTGACTTGATGAGAATCTGAATGGTATTGAAGTTTCAGTTTTTTCCTTTTTTTTTCTTTTTCTTGTACAGGTCACTACTAGTTGTTTAGCTTGTCACGCCAGTTTGAGCTCCAATATGATCACTGGGTGGTTGAATTGAAGCTTCATCGAAACTCGATCGCTGTGAATTGGGGCGAATCCCATTTGCTCAAGAAATCTGTCGAACTTGGGTTTTCAGCAAGATCTTTCCGGATCTTTGAATCACATGGACTGGATTGCTTGTTTCACCAATATAGACACTGCAGAGCGATCACTGGAATGAATCCTCCCATTCCTCACCTGCCATACGAAGTAAATATAGCTACACCAAGCAAGCCTCATCATAATAGTTTTAAGGCTCCTTTTCTGCAGAATTTTTTTTGTAAAATCTAACTCAAAATCCCAATCACCAACAGCCCTCAGAACGCTACAAATCTGCAAAATTGTACTCCAAATACACTTCACAGCAGAACAAGTGAATGATAAATCTTTCCTGCCCTCAACCATCCAAGTTGCAATAGGATACACCGTCCTTTCTCTCTTCATTTGTCTTGTTTTAGCTGGTAGTCTATTAACAACAACTAACTATGAAATGAAACTATATCTGGGTATGTGAAGTGGACGAGATTAGTTTACCATTGTACTCTGCTATTCTTCATTCTAGCTTGCTCCCGAGGACTTTTGCAACCGAACTTCTCATCAGGAGATAAATTCAATGGAACACAACAGCAGTGCCAACAGAGGGATAAACAATACGACATAGAGCAGCTTGTATGTTTATCATAATCAGACCTGGATGCATGCCATTAGAAGTCACCATCGCATATGAGATCCGAGACTTCATCATTGGAAGGCAGACTAGACTGTTGAATTATTCTCATTCCAGAATACTCGACGGAAAGACCCGATGGGTGCCAATTATCCTACCATAAATAAGCCTTCTTTCCAGTCCCGGCCACAATCATTAGGAATGTTGATGCTCCAAATACTCCTGGCAGGAATCCCGTGCATAAGATGACCCCAAATAGAGCCTTTTGCAATTCAATGATTAATTGATTGCGGAATTTCTTATGACCAGTTAAACAATTGGTAACCATGGCGTGATCGAATGTAGTCTCTTCTCCGACCCTTCTTCGGCTACTTAACTCCTCCTAACATTTTTTTCACTCTCATTAAATTTCAATCAGGCGAGAACAATAGTTTGTAATTCATTTGCATTTAGTTTGCTGAAGATCATCAGCCTTAATCAAAGCCTTTCCATACATACACAGCCAGCACAATCATATCTAATTCCTTCCCTTTCTCTCGCTCACAATTATGTAATAACGTTACCTTCCTTTCTTATGTAATATGTTACACATTAGATATATATAAATACAAGAACACTCAACAACAAATGAGGGTGGCAGTTTTCAAACATTCTCATGGTATCAGAGCATTCATTGGATTAACATCCCACGATGCTAATGGCCTCCAACTCATCCAATTCTTCTCCCACCCTTCTTTCTTTCAACACCATGATTCACATGGTTACAATCAAGCTCTCCTCCTCCAATTATCTTCTATGAAAGAGTCAGCTTCTTCCTCTTCTTGAAAGCCAAGGTTTGCTGGGTCATGTGGATGACACCACTGTGCCGCCACCACCATTTGATCCTTTCACCTCTCAGACACCAAACAGCAGTCACCTAGCATGTAAAGCAATTGACCAGCGTCTCCTCAGCCTTCTCCTCTCCTCTCCTCTCCTCTCTCACAGAGGAGGCGATGACTGAAGCTGTCGGCCTCTCCATATCCCATGAGGCCTGGACCGCCCTGGAAAGCACCTTCAGCCACTGCTCTAAGGCTCGTGAGATTCGTCTCAAAGATGACCTTTAATTGATGAAGTGTGGCACCCGTACAGTCACTGTCTATGCCCGTGCATTCAAAGTTTTATGTGACCATCTTCATGCAATCGGTCGCCTAGTTGATGAAAACGATAAAGTTCACTAGTTTCTTCGTGGTCTCGGGCCAGATTTCTCCACTTTCTCAACTGCCCATATGGCACAAACTCTTCTCCCTTGTTTCCCTGAGCTCGTCTATAAAGCTGAGAGTTTTGAAAATTTTCAAAAATCTCTGGAGAATTTCGCGCCTCTAGTTGCAACATTCACTGCCAACAGAAGCTCTTCTCATTATGGAAGCAGCTCCTTTCACCAAAATTATGGTTGTGGATACGGGTCCAGTAGCAAGTCTTCTCATTCTGGACAGAGATGTACTCACACAAACCAAGGTCGTCGTCCACCACGCTGCCAGATCTGCCGACTGGAAGGACACTATGCTGATCGTTGTAAGTAGTGCTATGATCGGCATGAACCCACAGCATACCTTGCTGAATCTGATTGGCTCTTGGATACAGGGGCTTCGACTCACATGACTCCAGATAATTCCACATTGGAGCAGTCCATAGCTTACATGGGTAAGGAATTTGTACTTGTAGGGAATGGTGCGTCCCTACCCATTAACCACACAGACAATATTTTCCCTTCTCCAGATCTCAAATTATTAGATGTTTTGGTTGTTCCTCACCTTACTAAAAATCTTTTGTCCATCAGTAAACTCATAAATGATTTTTCTTTATCAGTTACCTTTGCTAATAATTTTTTCACTGTTCAGAATTGCCTAACAAGAAAGGTGGTGGCAACAGGTAGCGTGATGGATGCTTATATGTGTTAGAGCGTGACAATTTTGCATTTATTTCTATTCTTAAAAATAAATCTCTTCATGCTTCATATGATTTATGGCATGTTTAGACATGTGAATCATTCTATTCTTTCTTTATTAAATAAAAAGGTATATCTTCATCTCATTTCTTTATTACCATCTCTTAAATTATATGACACATGTCAACTTGTAAAAAATCATCACTTGCTTTATACTAGTAATAGTAATGAACATAAGTTAAAATCATCACTTGCTTTATACTAGTAATAGTAATGAACATAAGTTATCAATTGTGTTACATCTAATTCATTATGATATATGGATCCTTCACCTGTAAAATCTAATTTGGGCCATAACTATTATGTTTTGTTTATTAATTATTATTCTCACTTTATTTAGTTTTATCCTTTGAAATTAAAATCTGACTTCTATGATACCTTTATTTAATTTTAAAAATTAGTTGAAAATTAACATTCTTTTTGGATAAATTTTTTTCAAAGTGATGGTGGTGCAAAATTTACAAGTAATTGCTTTAAAAGTCACCTTCGTACCTTGGATATCCATCATCAGTTATCTTACCCGTATACTCCTGCCCAAAATGGTTGCGCTGAAAGAAAACATTGTCATGTGACTGAAATTAGTTTGTCTTTTCTTTTCCATTCTCACACTTCTCCTCATTTTTGGGTTGATGCCTTTAACACTATAACCTACATCATTAACTGATTACCCGTATCGTTTCTCGAAGGTAAGTCCCCCCTTGAACTTTTATATGTTTCTTCTCCCAGTTATAAGAATTTTTATCTTTTTGGTTGTTGTGTGTATCCATGTTTACATGATTATATGCCAAATAAATTTTCCTCTCTTTATGGGCTACAACACTTCTTATAAAGGGTTTTGTTGTCTTGACCTCTTTACATCTAGAATATTTATCACTCAACATGCTTAATTTGATAAAAATTACTTTCCCTCTCTAGATACCTCTTAGGCTCAACTCATTTCTTCCCTCCAATTTTAATTTTTTAGAACTAATCCCTCCTTATACAAACATGCCCACCTCTTCCCCAACACCATATTCCCCACATATGACACAGTTCGGATCTAACTCATGTATTCTTTGTATTAATCCCGTGAATGAGCCTGTACAGATGGACAATTTTATTGCAGGTTTTTCTTCACAACACTCGGATCCCAGTTTAACTTCTCTTACATCCACTGAACTGACTTCTCCTCTTTCAGTTGTTGTCTCTTAAATGAGTTCTCATCCTATGCTTACACGAGCCAAAGCTGGAATTTTTAAAACTCGACATTTGATAAATCTTGCTTTTTTAGGATCCTTTGGTCTTCTATCAGCTCTTTTAGCATCTATTGAACTAGAAGGATTCTTAAAAGGATTCAAATTTGTTGCTAAAAATCCTTCTTGGCTCATTGCTACGGATGAAGAAGTTCAGACTTTACAAAATAATCACACTTGGAATTTGATCCCTCGATTAGCTAACACCAATATTGTTGGTTTTAAATGGGTATTTCAGACCAAATATTTGCCTAATGGTTCCATCTATCATCTTAAAGCTTACCTTGTTGCCAAAGCCTATACACAAATACTTGGTCTTGACTACACCGACACTTTTAGCCCAGTTATAAAGGCTACCACTATCTGTGTTCTCCTATCTTTAGCTGTGATAAACAAATGGCCTCTTCACCAACTTGATGTCAAGAATGCATTCTTCAATGGTCATCTCACCAAACATGTTTATATGGAACAACTTCTTGGGTACATTGATCCTCGCTTCTCTAATAATCTTTGTCAATTGAAAAAAGCTTTTTATGGACTCAAACAAGCACCTCAGTTTGGTTTTAGCGTTTTAGCTCTTTCCTCACTCAACTTGGCTTTCATTATAGTCGTGTTGACACATCACTCTTTGTTTTTTTATAGGAAACCATGATAAAGACTTGATTTTCTTTGAATGATACTATTTGGAAATCAAACTTAGCAATCGAACATATGAGAAAACCCACGGCCACCCACCCTTACCCAAATCACTATAACAAGAAAATATTGATAAGTCATTGAGACTAAGTGTATTATATTTTAGTTTGCTTTTTTTTTCATGAATTATTTCCTTTTATGATTATTTTAATCTCATAAAAGAGTTATTGAGTTGTTGTAATAGAAAAAAAATCCTGATTTTGATTTTTCTTGTGCTGTTCTTGTCTTCTTTAAGGTTGATTGTCTTTTTAAACTACATAAAGTTTAACTCTCAAGTTTAAGAATTTTCCTTTTTCTTGGTTGACAACTTTATATGTGAGCAGATGTCGATCCATTTGTATTTGTCGTGAACAAGAGTATTAAAAAGGTATTTATTTACGCAGTAACTTCTACTTTTAAAAGCTCACGGTGTAAACATATGTTTGATATACATCAAAATATACCTGACTTTTCATGTGGGACCTATATTTTTTTAATTGAAAAGCCAGTTCGTAAGAAGATATGCTTCTCACGTTTGTGAACCAAACCAAGTGAATATAATTCACCTAGGCACTATTTAAGTGAACAATACCAGGTGAATTTCACGTGGCACTGTTTATGTGAACAGTGTCATGATTATAATTACTTATGTTAAAAAATGTTTTTTGAAAATTATATTTTACTTGAAAAACTAGTATTTAATATTATTTAATAATATTACATAAATTAGAAAAACATTGCATGATGATGTAGCATTTATGAAATTTAATCGTAATTTTAATTTTATTTCTGATGATATTTTACCTGATTTTACTGCACATTCAAAAAGCTATGGAAACTATAGTACTTATTAGATGAATTTCATACATGATGGAATTATAGATAATTTAATGAAATAATAAAAAATATTTGATATAAAATATTATTTATTTAATGATATAATAATGGTAGTTAAATCTACAATATTTAAACTAAAAACCATCAATATATATATATATATATATATATTATTTTATAACTTTAATTTGAAAAGCATGTTTACCCAAACACATTAAACTACTTTTTATTCAAACTCAATTTCAACCACAGTTTTAACTAAACATATATAAGCACCAAACAAATCTCAACCAAAAGTACTTTTATAAAAACCTGCTAAATTATAATCTGAATAAAATAAATAAAGTATCAAATAGATTAAATAAAAAGGATTTTAAGTATTGTAATTGGATACAATAGAATAAAATATAAAATATTATGGTGTGAATTAAGTAAAAAGAAGATTTGAGTGACAAAAAAAAGAAATGAAAAGAAATAAGGGTCAATGTATAAATAGGTAAAAGTTAGACTATAAATGCTCCATTTTTATTCTCTTTTAGTCGTGAGCTTGAAATAAAGAGAAAGGGGAAAATTGTGTGATTTTCTACTTAAATTCTCATTGATTGCACTAATTAAAAGGAGTAATTAGAGCGATTAACTTAATTAAACACTAAGAGGAGGTTGATTTTAACATGGTGAGTACATTGAAGGAAGGATTTCAAACTAGGGTTTGAAGAGGGAGAATAACAAAACTTGATTTTTCTTGCATTTGTTTCTTAAATTCTTATCAAAGTGAGGTAAATAACATGCTTCAAATGATTGACTTCTTTTTAATTTTTTGTTTGATGAAGGATTGTGCAAAATTATAATTATGTGAAGTTGTGGATTTATGTTATAATTTATAGAAATAATATAAATTATGTTTGAAACCATGTTAGAAAGCATGAATTATGATTTAGTAAGTGTTTAATTTTGAATAAAAGAAACAAAAATTATTTTTCCTCATTTTAATTGGATATTTAGCCAAAAGAAGAATAATTTAGGGGATTTGAGGTTTAATACAATTGTTTGGAAAATATGAGAAGATGAAGGTTTATAAGTGTTATTATATGAATGGAGTAAGAATTTTTTTTAAATAGAAAAGAAAAATCTTCACTTCCTTCCTTAGGTTGTTTTTGGCTAAATGGAGAATAAAAATTAGAGAATAGAATTTAAATGATATTATTGAGGGGTTTTTGGCTAAATGGAGAAGAAAAATTAGAGAATGGAGTTTAAATAATATTATTGAGGAATCTTACCAAATTGAAGATAATTAATATTGATAGGTTAAATTAAATTGGGGCTTTTATGAAAAAATAAGTAAATGTTTCAAAAAGAAAGGTGTTTTGTCCCCCTTGAATTAAAATTCAATTAAACTTAATTAAGGGTGTTGGATTAAATTAAAGAATATGTAATGGGTATTAAAATTTTATCGGTTTGAATGAATGAACAATGACAAAGTAATTTTATTAGTGCAGAGGAGGTCGCAGGACCTAATCAGCAATAAGGGACCTTTTCACGTACATAGACACCATCTAGGTGTTCAACACCTTGGAGTAATTAATTAGTTTTTATATTTTTTAATTGTAGAAGAAATTTTATTGATTATAAATTCTAGTGTTGGTTACTAGAAATAATTTAAATTTTATAAATTGTAAATTCTAGTGATAGTTGCTAGAAATAATTTGAATTTTATAGACTGTAAATTCTAGTGTTGGTTCCTATAAATAATACCTGGTGATATAATTTATAATGTTATTACTGTTAAGTTGAATTATGGTTGGTTGTATATAAATTGAGCATAAATAGTTAAAAAAAGGAGAGACAATGTATGTTAAGAATTTATTAGTTTTATTATAATGTTTTATAAAAAATAGAATTGAGATATTGAAATATGTTTGAGTTTTTGAAGTCCAATTAATGGGACGAATATTGTAATTGATGCTACAAGTTGAGAAATAATTGAGTCAATAACTTGGTATTTAAAAAATATAAAAGAAACTCTGCCGAAATTTCAAGAAAATATATATAAAAAAATTGATAACTACAAATATATATATATATATTAAGTTTACAAGTTGAGACTGTTATAACTTTTTATAAAATATTTTTTTTTTCAAATTACAATCATAAAAGCTATCACAATACCAAATACACTCTAAGATTATCATGGTTTTAACTAATCAGGTTATTAACTTGGAAAAGGATAACGTGTGATGTTTTGCATCAGACATTACATTTCATAACAATAACAACAATAATTATTTAAATGTGTGATTATAATTATTTTTAAAATATTTTTTATATTGAAATATATTAAAATAATATTTTTTTAAAAAATATTTTTAAAATCAACACCTTCAAACAATCCAAAAAATATATATATAAAAAATTTAAATCAAAATAAAAAAATTTAAAAAACATAAATTTTAACGTTTCCAAACGCTCGTACAGGTTCTCTTATTGCATGTATGGTTCCATTGATGTTTGGTGGACCTTTAATTTCAAAAATTCACGTGCTTTGAAAAATTTAGGATGTATAATGCTCCATAAAATGAGGAGGTACGTTTCGAATAAAATTTAGGCCTTTAAGAATCGGGGATTGTTAATCCATATCTTGGTGGACTTAGGTTAATGTGAACCAGAAAATAATGTCTGCCCTCTCCATGTAAATATGGGTTCGGATTCACTTAGCACTGTACACAATTGAGATGGTTCTCTGAACAGCGAAGGCCTTTTTGTTGTTCAATCAAAGGCTTGTTTCAGCACAGCACATAATCATGAACATTGCATAGTTTTTTCTCAAGGATCTGAATTTAGGATCAAATTCTAGTGTACCTCAACCGCTGACAACTGACCCAGTTGAATGGTTTTTTTATCATTGAATGGCTGCTAACTTCATATTATACAGTCACTTTTTTCGCTTTTGTTTTAAGACATCTTCCCCTGAAATTCTTACACTGTTGTCTTTTGTTTGTTTAAGTTTAGCTCGAGGACGGTATCTTCTTGAGAGAATATTAATCATCAATATGCCATTCCGTATTCTTTCTTATTGTCGAGTAGGAAACACAAGGGAAGCATTTCGAAGATTCTGATTGTGAGATGGGGAGGATTGGGATGTCAAGTGCCAAAATGAAAAATATTGAGTAGGAAACAGAAGGGAAGCACTCATTTGCTTTTTTAATTCATTCTCGGCTCTATGATTGAAGAGTTTAAAAATGCAGTGAGACGAATCTCAACAATTAAGAATTAGGGTAAGAGACACACTGATGATCCATCAAACTTCACATGCTAAATTTATGTTACATCAAATGTGCAACTTTTTAAAATTCACAGGTTTTGTGATATTTAACGTGATGGTGGTTGCGGGTGGTGGCTGTTCATTGAACCCACGTGCAAATGGTATCTTCAGCTCAAGGATATTTCATTAGAGCGCACACTTTGACAAGCTATCTATATTCCGACAAGTATCTTAAGAACCCATGGTCGAAAACAAGTGAAGAAAAGTCAAATTTATCAAGAATAGTCACGAGATAAAACTCTCGTACCATGACAGATGAAGTCCAATAAGTGAAGAAGATGCAGTCCCCACTAATGTCAAGATCCAACTATTGAATTAAAAGTTTAATTTAATGTCCCTACAACTTCATCCTCAGCAGCAAATAAAACCAAGATTTTCTTACTGAAGTGAAGGTGCCTTGGAAATTCAGATGATTTCCTTTTATTCTCAGCTCTTTCCATGATATTCATGTCCAGGAGGGATGGCGCACTATAGAGACACTTCGAACCATGTTGTTATAGGATAGCTACCACTCTGTCCCGAAAGAAAGGTTAGATTCGCAGGGATGGAGTGGGAAACAGTAATGCAGAAATGTGTCTGAAAATGAGATCCCAACAGTCCCTCTCAAGACAACTTTTCTATTGCAAACCTCTGTATGCTCGTGAATCTTGGCTTCCCTTACTTATGGTCTACCTCTACCCTCTTTATAGTAATATATATATGTCCCTATTCTCTCTAATCTCTCAAGTCCAGAGACCCTTCAGCGAGAATAGATGGGTACCGCTTCTTTGTGTTCTTCAATTCTACTTTTCACTCTCATTTTTCATTCATGCTTGCATTACAATGCGGTTGTTGGGACAGAGAGGGAAGCTTTAGAAATAATCATAGGTGGAGGTGGGGGTGGATATTCTCCTGCCCCTTCTCCTGAAAATGAAAATTGTCCTCTCCCGCCCCCTCCCGAACCCCTTTGTCCCCCGCCCCCCGCCCCTC
>SRLM01000707.1:341868-354929 GCA_015708895.1 Populus ilicifolia
GGCTCCACACCTGTCCTTTATCTCACTTTGGCCAACAACAAGTTTAGTGGTCACATTCCAAGAAGTATCGGCAATGCCCGAAACCTTCTTGAAGTGCTTTTCTTGAACAATGAACTCGAAGGGTGCTTGCCATACGAGATTGGCAGATTAGACAAGACTGTCGTGTTTGATGTGGGCAGCAACAAGTTGACTGGCCCAATACCCCTTTCATTTGCATGCCTAAAAAAGATGGAGATCCTGAATTTGGCCAAGAATAAATTTTACGGGCCGGTGCCGGAGATGGTGTGCCACCTGCCTAGATTAGCTAACTTGTCTCTCTCATACAACTATTTCACTCAGGTCGGACCTGAGTGCAGGAAATTGATTTCGAAAAGGATTCTTGATGTTAGAATGAATTGCATTTTGGATCTTCCTGGTCAGAGATCAGCAGCTGATTGTGCCAAGTTCTTCTCTAAACAGAGGACGTGTCCCAATGAGAGGTCCCTCAGCTATATTCCTTGTAGGAAGGGTGGTTATTCAAGTTCATTGGAGACATCTGATCAACCATCAATGGCTCCGGCTGCTGCACCTATAACATATAATGCCCTTAAACCGCATAAGCTGCGGCTTTAAATGGATCCCTTCAAGATAATCTCTTGATTTGCTTGATGGCTGCTCCTATCTATGTAAACATCTTTCTCCTAATCAGCTTATAGCTTGTGGTTATAAATCATTATGAATAAGGTGAACTCATTTCATTTCTGCTTTCAAAGCAAATGCAACTTTATAATTTAATGATATTTTGTCCCCTCTACTTCCGGTTTTCTTCTCAATTTCTGGGCAGCCGTTTGCCCGTTTGGTGTTGAATTTCATCCTCCTTATATCTAAAAAACAAGTTGAAACTTCACACCAGACAGGGCATTAGTGACCATTATACTCGAATAACAATGAGGACTGCATCACAACACTCTGTGTTCGCTATTTTGTTACTTCTTTGTTTGTATAGTTAATGTTATAAGAAATTGTCCTTTCTCTACGAAAAAAATTTAAATAAACTGATTTATCATATCATTTAGTGAGTGTTTTTTTTTGTTGCCACGTTGAGGTTTTAAAAATAAATAAATTGTTTTAATTATTTTGATATATTAATATTAAAAATTAAAAATATTATTTTAAAATATTTCAAGCAAAAAACATTTTAAAAACAAATTTATTACAAATATAACAAGACATGTGATACTGTGTGTACATCGTAAAAAAACAATGACATACATTTTTATTTTTTTTAAATAGTGATCTCCAGATGACGTATGCGATTTTATCTACATATCTTGTTTTTATCCATAGCTTGAGTATCTGTAATATTTTTTATGTCCTTTCACGCCATCCTATCATGCAATTTAATATGGATGACTTTAGGAGACCCGAGTCCTCCATCACTCAGACTCTGATAGCTCCTCAGCGGGGCCAAGTCATAATTCCGAAAGCCTAGAGGATCTAGAACGCATAAAGTATCGGCTAAATTGCCCTAATATGACGGCAAGATACTGTGACAAATGTCTTATTGCATGGATTCTAGTCCAGATGAGGACATGGAATGCCTAGCTGGAAGCAGCCCACGAGCAGGGCCTATGCCTGACTTGACGGGAAAAGGATTTTCATTTATTTTATTTCTCTTGTTTTTTCACTGAGTCAGAAACTAGGCAAGGCATAAAGGGCGATGCACCATCTCTTTCTGATTTTGAAATGAGCCTGGGCCCATGGACCACTGCTGTTATTGGATCTTGCCTCTCTAGAAACATGGAGGTGAAACGGATGGTTTGTGTTTTGGGTCGATTCTTGTAACTGGGTTGGTCTGCTGGATGGGATATGTTGAGAATTACAAACTGTTCCGTTTCGAATGGGCCCACAAGCGATTTCCTTACGGGGTAAGGTTTTTTTGGGAGGTCAATGTGAAGGCCAAAAAAATTTACTTTTGTTATTTAAAAATTATTTTTAATATCAATGCATTAAAATAATATAAAAAATTAATTTAAAGTAAAAAAATAAAAATTTTACAAATATTTTCAAAAGAGTTTTTCAAATTAGAAAACAAAGCCATGCTTTTCCCTTTTTTCTTAGTTTTTAGGATACTTTAAGAAAAATATCTCCTGCCAATCAAAATAAGAAAAAGAAAAAAAAAATAGTGCGGCTTAATATGTTAATACCACACTACCATGAAAAATATTTTGTTAAAGAAGATGAATAAGAGGCTTTAAAAATATTTAAGATTGTGAAATATTTTTTATATACAAATTAAAAAAAAATTATACCAACTTATCATGAATATTTAAAAATATAAAATTTTATTTAAAAAAATTAAAAAACAATTAGAGGAACGGCGTTCCAGCATGGTATTTTAATTTCCAACCACATTCGTGATTGTGGCCAGCCTTTTCCGCTGACACCCATGGTATGAAAGGCCAGCATCCCACTTCTTCTTATTGGCGCACTAATTTCCCTTTAATGGGCTGATCATGGCTTTTGGAAATATGCCACCACCTTTCCTCCATGGACAGAAACGACATCCCTCTTATTGCAGAACCGTCGGTGGATGGAAACCAAGAACCAGATTGATGGGATTTTGGCTATCAACCTGCTGTCGAAGAGAGTCTCACAAGGCTTAAATGACACGACAATTTTCTTCCAGTCATGAACTGCAACCCAACGCGCATGAAATTGAAGAGCTCGCTCAGGATCTACTCATAAAACAAATCCAAAATCATCTACAGATTGACCTTGGAGTAGAATGATTAATTAAAAACACATGCCTCGGATTCAATCCACCGAAAGAGAAGTGGAAGAACATGCATTAATGAACCTTTCAATTTGATAATGAGACTCACCAACCACACTAACTACTAAGTATAAATCAACACTAGAAAACACTCTTAATCCCCATCGTCTTCTTCAAAACTCTCTTCTGGCTACCTCATGTGTCAAATGGGAAGCATTTCTTCAAACAACAAAAGCATATTCCACATCTCAATCCTCTTCCTTCCATGTTTCACTTGCCTTACTTATTGCCAAGACTTTCAAGGCCGGTCTCCATTGATATCACCTCCATTAATTCCAGAAATCTTAAACTTCTTAGACCGAAGGCTTGCCTTAGTATATCCAATAATCCAAGACTTCAAGAACACTATCACCTCTGATCCCCTTAACATCACTCAAACTTGGGTTGGCGCGGATATATGCAACTACAGAGGCTTCTACTGTACTAGTCCACCTGATAATGACTCTGCCATTACCCTAGCTTCCATTGATTTCAATGGATTCCAGCTATCTGCCCCTACTCTCGATGGCTTCATTGATCAACTCCCTGACCTTGCTCTCTTCCATGCCAACTCTAACAAATTTTCTGGCGCCATATCACCAAAAATCACCAAACTACAATTTCTTTATGAACTAGACATAAGCAACAATAATTTCTTTGGCAGTTTTCCCATGGAGGTTCTTGGAATCCCGGCCCTATCATTTTTAGATATCCGATTCAATTTCTTTACTGGAACAGTTCCTCCACAAGTATTCACTCAACGCCTTGACGTACTCTTCCTCAACAACAACTATTTTATGCAAAGACTCCCTCAAAACCTAGGCTCGACCCCAGTGCTTTACCTCACCTTGGCTAACAACAAATTTATCGGTCCGATCCCACGCAGCATCATTGAAGCTTCCGCGACATTAACTGAAGTGCTGTTCTCGCACAACTTACTTACAGGTTGCCTCCCATATGAACTAGGTTTTTTGAGAAATCTAGTCCTTTTTGATGCTAGTAACAACTTCTTAACCGGTCATTTACCATGCTCGTTGGGATGTTTGGCTAAGCTTGAACAGTTCAATTTGGCCAGCAACTTATTGTATGGACAGGTGCCAGAGGTGGTGTGCGCCTTGGGGAAATTGGTGAATTTGTCACTTTCAAGTAATTATTTTACAAAACTAGGCCCAAAGTGTGGGGAACTAGAGAAGAGAGGCGTTCTTGATATTAGAAAAAATTGTATTCCTGACCTTCCTGGTCAGAGATCAGCGCGGGAGTGTGCGGCTTTCTCCTTGCACCCTAGGTATTGCTCAAACCCTGCTTCGTTCAACTACATTCCTTGTAAGGTTCCATCATCATTGAGTCATCCTCAGATTGGAACAAAGAGAAATTTGGTCGGTTATAGTGCTCTTTTGAGACAGGCAGTTGAATTTCCAGGAAGAAACTAAGAATGTATGAAAGGTTTGTCTGAACAATGTAAAGGCTGATATACAAGCTGCACAAACTTCATGCTAAAACGAATTGCAAGAATTGTCCCGAAAAAAAAATATGCAAGCTGTACTGTTCACAAAACAGATATCGCTACTTGAAATCGTTCCTTCTAGACTCGGTACGTGTTGTAGTTACCCTTAATTGCGCATAGGCTGTGTGGCACAAGGGCAAACAAGATTGACCATCATCAAATTAAGGGCTCAACTGATTATGGTTGTAAAGGACTAAAGAGTAAATTTGGCCCTCCCTAATTTTCTCCTTGATAGCTACAACAATGTGCATCAACATACAACTTGGGTATGTAATATCGTAGGTGGATTTAAAATCCAAAGGCTGTCCATATGGGCCTATTTCAGGCTTACCAAATCTCAATCCGCTCGGATTAGCATAAGCCTCTGAGTTCAACTCGGTCCTACTATGGTGACCAGGAAAGTACAACCAAGTACGGTGCTTGAGATGCGCCCGATGAGGCAAACAGATGATTTGGTGGTTCTTGTATTATTAAAGAGAAATTTTAGATTACTTCGTAGGTAATTAGACGAAGTCGTCAGATTTCAGACGATGACGAGGTTCTTTATACAGTCAAGAAGGACCGGAGATGTAGAAGATGATTGATGAATCTACAAAACTAAGGCAGTCTCACATGATTGAGTTGCTGGAAGTCAAACAAGCTTTCAAAACAAATATATAGAACTGAGTTGGGTTTCTTCAAGGCTAGCCATCTCAAACATTCATGTTCACCAATGGATGCTATATGTTCTCTTTCTGCTTTATCTTCAATGTTCTTGTTCCAAAGTGATGGCGGCTGATGTGCCTTGCCTTCCTGTAGTGTTCTGAGTAAGCTGGTTCCAGCTCATGCAAACTATTCATGAGGACTCCATTGCTTCTCACTTCTGATTCTGACATTTGATTTAGCTTGGAAGTCCATTCTCAGTTGTCTGTTTAAAGTAATCTGGCAGTTGCATTTGCAGTCTTATCTTCTTTATCTGGTCTGTTAATTCAGGCACTATAGAAGGTTCAAAATCTGAAACCACTCTTTTATGGGAATCACATCGTTTTAGGGAATCAAAGAAAAACATGTAAAAAAAACTTGTTCCATTGAAATTCAACCTTGAAATCCCCACCTTGTCAACAACTCCTGTAGCCCACAGAAACATCATGTCTGCCACGAGACAATTTGGATGGCATTCTTCAAGGATCTGTTAAAGTGGTGTTGAAGCATGCTTATGGCCTTTAAGAGATCCGAGTTCATGTTCCACGATATATTAGAACTTAGGTTCTCACACCCTTCAGGTAGCTCTGCCTCTGCAGAAGGAAATTTTAATATGTGAGTGCTGATATCAAGATCCAGTTTCTCATCTCTTTCTAATGTTTTAGATAACAGGGGTCCATTATGGGGAGTGGAAACAACGGTTGCTGTAACCCCATTACTAGCAACTAATCTTTGTCATGTCAACGGTTGGGATCATGTGGCCAGGAGCCATATATGGGAGAAATAGGACATGAAGCTGATGTGGGTGTGACTCTGTGTGGCCTGGTTAAACAAAAGTGTGATGTTTTGAATTAAAAGAGGTAGGTAGGAAAAGGCAACAAAAGCTCTTGGAAGTTTAAAAGTGAATATAAATGAATAAGGGATATTTTAGTAATTTAATAAAATTTGATAGTATAAATAGAAAAAAAGAAAGAGAGAGAGAGATCTGCAATTAAGAGTGAAAAATCAGGGGAAGAGAAGAAAAGGAAAGGAAGAAGAGAGAAAAGGGAAAGACAAGGGAAGGAGAATATATAAATAAGTTTAAAGGTAAGATTTAAGTTTTAAAATGTATAAATATATTTTTTTAGCTTTAAATTTCTGTTATGATAAATATTAAGATTTGAAGATTATATTTTGAATTTATTGATGAATTGATTTGGATGTTACATGTTGATTATTGTGGATAATATGTTAATTAGTTGATTTTAAAAGATTATAAGTAAAAATAATGATTTTGAGTTATGATTTGTGTAAATAGTGAATTTTAAGTTAGAAATCTGGATAGAATAGTAGGTTTTCTGTTGAAATTCTAGGCTTGAGGTTGAAGATAACAAAAATTCAGTTTGGTCCCTCAATTTATGAAAATTATAGTTTAGTCCCCAAACATAGGAAAATTTACAAATTGATCCCTGAAACATATTCCGAGATTCTGTAGAGAATAAAAGATGAATTATAAGAAGAATTCCAGTATAGCTATAAAATTTTAACACTTTCAATTTGATCCTTCCATTTGATAAAAATTATAATTTGACCCTAAAAATTTGGAAACATTCCAGAATGGTCCTTGGAGCACAATTAGATATTCTGGGCAGAAATGAGGATGAATAATGGATATAATTCCACCATAGTCATTAATTTATGATTTGTTTTAGTTTGGTCCTCCAATTTGATAAAGTTACAATTTGACCCTTAAAAATATGATAAATTTCAGTCTAATTCCCAGCTGTAACATTAGCTTTTGCAAATTGGTTTGATGAATAATTTAGGGTTATTTTGTAAATTATTATAAATTTTATTATTTATTTTATGATGAATTGGATTTTGAGAAAAATGTTTAATTTTAAGTTTTTTAAAAAATAACTAATTTAATCTTAAAACATATAGAACCATGGAATATAACCTTGGATAAGCATACTAAATAGGTTATTTATTTTTTTGAGTTATTTTTTAATATGTCTTCTTTATATTTAGATAATCTAGATATTCTACTAGTGAAATATCAATAGGATTTTCTTCGTTATCTACTTTTAAATACTACTTACTTTCAAGTCAAGTAAGTGAATAATTTTCTATATACATGAGAAATATCATAAATATTTAATTTGTTAATATAAATTGTATCATGTTTTTTGATAATATATATGTTGATTATTATTCTTATTATGATGAAGCATAATCAATTATTAAATCTGAATTCTTGATATGAACCAGTATGTATTTTAAATTGACTTATGAATTAATAATTTCTCATTTGATTAATGTCACAAATTGAGCCTTCAAATATGAATATGTCTGTTTGATTATGATTATGAACTTATAATATGCCAGTTAGAATATTCATGCTAACAGAATAGTGATAATTTTTGTGCACATTGTATCTAAACCTTAAGTGGATAGGGGAATCACCAACCTGTATGGACTGATCATCGCACAGTACGGAACCTCATACTCATTGCATTTTAATTTTCTGACAAGCTTTACCCTGTGATATTCTTATTATGGTCTATTTGAGAAACCTTTATATAAGAACTTAAAGCCATAATTGTATATATATTCTCATTGTTGTATTACCTCGTGTTTGTATATTGAATGTTATATATTCACTAAGATGTTGAACTCACCTTCTCATTATATATCTTTTCAAAATTATAATTTGTTAACGGATCACTTTTGTTGAACCTTTAGAACCTACTCTTTTGTTGAAATTATTACTTTTTTCTATGTCTAGTTAATACTCCATAACTATAAAATTTGTTTAAGTTTTGTATTAAGACAATCGAATTATATTATGAAGTTAGTTTTGTTATTATTGCTATGTTGAACTCTGATTAAGTTATTTAAAGGATGAGCTTGTATATAAGTTTGGATTCGCATAGGTATAGAACTTTGGAGGGGAATCTTACCTATGTGTTGGTCATGGATCTGAGATTTGAGTCATGACATAAAGGCTAGAAATAAAACAATGATTTATCCGCTGATTTGGGATGGCTACAGAGACTAGATTCGAGCTTTATTTTCCCATATTATATTCCAATTCTTGTTTTCCCCACTTTATCTTATTCATGAGTTTAGATATCTATTGGACCTTAAGAAGAGAAATAGACAAATATAACTTGGTTTCCAAGCATATTGTTGTATCTTAGTAACCTTTATGAAACATAAAATATATAAAATAAGTGTTTCATGAAAAATGATTTCTTTTATTTACATATTTAGCAATTTCTCTAGGGCTCTTTACCTATTAATTCTGTCTATTATCTGCACAATGTGTTATGTATATCTATGTTTAAAGTGGATTTGATATCTATCAGTCATTTGACAAGAGACCTGAATTACTTAATAATTTTTTTTTGTTATTGGTGTTTTTTATAGGATCTGGTTACGAGAAGGAAGATTGGTTTGGTAAACAACATAATGGACTTCAAAACTCTTTTTAAACTTTTCTATTCAAAACAACCTTCTTTTTCTCATCTCTGTATATTTAAATGTTTAGCTTATGCTACTGTTCATGCTCCTCATAAATATACTTCTCATTTTATTCATTTTGTTTTTATCGGTTACCTTATCGGTCAAAAAACATATAAATTCTTTGATTTATCCAACAAAAAAATTCTACTAACCGTGATATGTGATTTTATAAAAATATTTTTACATTTGCAAATGTCAAACCCATGTTTTCTTCCCAACATTACGATCCTGGTCCTATTCGATTAATTACCTCCAATTATAATCTTTTCTTCCCCTTACCATCGCCAAAAACACAATCACTACCTACCTAAATTCACCCATTAGACACACAATCTACCCCTTACTACTCTTTGCATATCGGGTAATTGCCTAAAGCCCACCGATCCTATGATCAATCAATCACTCCTGATTGCTCACCCTAATTCATTGTCCATTTCTCTCTCACTGGAATCAGACATACTTGAACCACTAACCTCGTTTACTGACATAAACACTATCATACCACCCACACATACCTCACCTTATCTATCCAGTCATCATGTTGCCTCCCCAGCCAAACTCCGCAACTATGTATGCTCCATGTCAACACTATCCAATCATCCTCTTCACTACTGGTGCCTCTAAAAGTTACTTAATATTCACTAACAGCTTATGTTTCCTACCATAGATATCAACCTCTACATCGCTTCGTTGTTGCCATAATCAGTCGTATCACAAAACCTCATTTTTATTCAAAAGTTGTTGCCTATCCCTAATGGCAGGTAGCTATGCAGTTTGAATTACAAGCACTTCAGCATAATGGCACTTGGTCCATCACTTCATACCAGCGGGAAAAACTTTAATTAGTTGTTGGTGGGTCTACAAGGTCAAACACCGATCCGATGGCTTTGTGGAGAGATTAAAAGCCCGTCTGGTTGCTAAAGGTTTCACCCAACTTGAGGGGAATTGATTATCAGGACATTTTCTCCCTGACTACCAAGATTGTATCTATTCGCTGCCTGTTTGCTCTAGCTACAGCTTGCAGATGGACGCTCCATCAATTAGATGTCTATAACATCTTCATTCACGGTGATCTTTTAGAAGAGAGATATATATGTCTCCACTGTTGGAGTTTTTTTATTAGGGGGAGGAACAATTAGTGTGCCATCATGAAAATATACATTGGAAATTATTGAAGACGCAGGGTTATTGGGTGCAACCCCTATCGATACCTCGATAGAACGGGGGTTAAAATTGTTAGATAAGAGTGATTTGCTTAAAAACCTGGGTCGTTTTAGGTGATTGATTGGTAGATTGATTTATTTAACTGTTTCAAGACCAGATATCACCTTGTTGTGAATGTTTTGAGTAGATTTATACACAAACCCTGAAAGCTTCATATGGAAGTAGCCCTTTGGGTTATCCGATACCTGAAGGGTGCGCTTGGTCAAGGCCTCTTTTTTTCCTCAAACACTAATTTCAAACTAAAGGTTTATTCATACTCAGATTGGGCAGGCTGTCCATTATCTAGGAGATCTACCACAGGGTACTGTGTGTTCCTTAGTCCTTTATTGATATCTTGGAGATCAAAATGATGGGAATCAATTTCACTCTTCTCTGCAAAAGCAGAGTATTGTGCAATAATAGGAGTATATTGTGAGTTGACATGGCTCCAATGCCTTCTGAGGGATTTAGAGTTTTTGCATCGTCAACCTGCTTTGTTATATTATGATAATAAGGCTGCACATTATATTGTAGCCAACCCAGTCTTTCATTTCATGAGCGCACTAAACATATCGAGATGGATTGCTATTATATTAGAGATAAGGTCGAAGACGGTTCTGTAATAACATGACATGTAAACTCTGAGCATCAATTTGCAAACATCTTTACTAAGCCCTTGGGGAAAGAAACTATTGTTCTTGTGATCTATAAGTTAAGAGTGTAGGACATCCACTCTCTAACTTGAGAGAGAGTGTTAAAAATCCTATTAGAAATAAATAACCTGTATACTTTAAAATTTCTACTGTAAAATTGATTCTATAAGATGATAAACTACAGGATAATAATTGATTCCTAATCTATTGGAATGACTATAAATGTTATTGTATAAATATATGATGTGATCAATAATACAATACATTGTAATAAATATTATTCTCTCTTTTCCATTTATAAAAAACTAGAACACAGTTACTGAAAGCATGATGAAGACTTGATTTCTTTTATTGAGACCATTTGATAATCAAATTTGGCATCCAAGTGTATGAGAATGCCCGTACACATCTATCCTTCCTTGAATCATTGTAACAAGAAAATATTGAAAAATCATTCAAACTGAGTGTATTATATTCTAATTTGCTCTTTCTTTCATGAATTATTGCCATCTTTAATTTTTTTAATCTCATAAAAGATTTGTTTGGTTGTTATAACAAAAGAAAAGTCTCGATTTTGAATTTTCTTGTGTTGTTCTTATTTTCTTTGAGGTTAGTTATTTTTTTTTCTTAAACTATATAATCTATGCTTCAAGTTTGACTCTCAGAATCAAGAACTTTCCTTTTTTTGTTGACAAGTTTATGTGTGAGCAGATGTCGGTCCAATTGGATTTGTGGTGAACAAGAGTGTTAAGATTGTCATGGTTCTAATTAATCGGGTTGTTAACTTGGGAATGGGTAACGAGTGTTGTTTTGCATTCGACTTTATGTTTCATAAGACAAAGGAAATTGTACAGGCTCTCCAATTGCATAATTGTCTAGTAAAGTTCCCTTGACTTTTGTTGGACCTTTCAATTCAGAAATTCACGTGCTTAGAAAAATTTAGGATGCGTAACGCTCCACAAAATGAGTAGGTATGTTTCGAATAAAATTTGGGCCTTTAAGAATTGGGGATTGTTAGAATCCATATCTTGGTGGACTTGAGGTTAATTTGAACCGCTAGTATTGAGAAACTAATGCCTGCCCTCTGCATGTATATATGGGTTCGGATTCACTTAGCACGGTACACAATTGAGATGGTTCTCTTAACAGCGAAGGCCCTTTTTAATGTTCAATCGAAGACTTGTTTCAGCATAGAATTATGAACATTGCATAGTTTTTTCTCAGGGATCTGAATTTAGGATCAAATTCTAGTGCATCTCAACCGCTGACAGCTGGCCCAGTTGAATGGTTTTTGATCATTGTATGGCTGCTAATTTCATATTATACAGTCACTTTTTTCGCTTTTATTTGAAGACATCTTTCACACTGTTTTCTTTCGCTTGTTCAAGTTTAGATCGAGGACAGCATCTTCTTGAGAGAATATTAATCATCAATATGCCATTCCATATTCTTTCTTATTCTCGAGTAGGAAACACAAAGGAAGCATTCCAAGATTATGATTTTGAGATGGGACGATGTCAAGTGCCAAAATGAAAGATATTGAGTAGGAAACAGAAGGGAAGCATTCATTTGCTTTTTTGGTTCGTTCTCAGCTCTATGATTGAAGAGATTAAGAATGCAATGAGACAAATCTCAAAAATTAAGAAGCAGGCAAGAGACACACCGATGATCCATCGAGCTTCACGTGCTAAATTTATGTTACATCAATTATTCAACTTTTTAAAATTCAAAGGTTTTGTGATATTTGATTGGTTAATTAGTAATGTAGTTATGATTGTTCTTTAAAATATTTTTTGTGTTAAAATATATTATAATGATATTTTTTATTTTTAAAATCAATACATTAAAACAATTTAAAATATATAAAAAACTAATTTTTAATAAAAATTAAATATTTTAAAAATACAGTGTATAAATCTGCTAATATTATGAGTGGTGGCTGTCAGTTGAGCACATATATAAATGATATATTCAGCTCAAGGGTATTTCATTAGAGCGCACACTTCGACAAGCTATCTATATTTCAACTAACATCATAAGAACTTGTAGTCGCAAACAAACGAAGAAAAGTCAAATTTATCAAGAATAGTCACAAGATAAAACTCTTTTACCATGACAGACGAAGTCCAACAACCGAAGAACATGGTGTCCCCACTAATGTCAAGATTCAATTATTGAATTAAAAGTTTAATTTAATGTCCCTACAACTTCATCCTAAGCAGCAAATATAACCAAGAATTTCTTACTGAAGTGAATGTGCCTTGGAAATTCGGATGATTTCCTTTTACTCTCAGCTATTTCCATGATATTCATGTCCACGAGGGAGGGCGCACTATAAAGACGCTTCGAACCATGTTGTTAGAAAGGTTAGATTCGCAGGGATGGAGTGGGAAACAGTATTGCAGATCTGAAAATGAGATCCCAACAGTCCCACCCTAAGACAACTTTTCTACTGCAAATCTTTGTGTATGATCGTGATTCACTGTCGTGAATCTTGACTTCCCTTACATATGGTCTCCGTCTACCCGCTTTATATATATATATGTCCCTATTCTCTTTACTCTCTCAAGTCGAGAGATCCTTCAGCGAGTATAGATGGGTACCGCTTCTTTGTGTTCTTCAATTCTACTTTTTATTTTCATTTTTCATTCATGCTTGCATTTTAATGCAGTTGTTGGGACAGAGAGAGAAGCTTCAGAAATAATCAGGGGTGGGGGTG
>SRLM01000707.1:355022-665425 GCA_015708895.1 Populus ilicifolia
CCCCGCCACCCCCTCCTCCTCCACCCCCCAAGCCACGTAAAGGTTTTGCGAGTAAAAACATCGAAAGAGACTATCACACAATTCAGACATTCAAAAAATTAATTACTATTGATCCCCTGGGCATTAAAAAAAAATGGAAGGGAACTGACGTCTGTAATTATCCAGGCTTTAAATGTGCAACTGTACCTGACCAGAAGGTGACAGCCCTTGCAGCGGCAGATTTCAATGGCTACTTTTTTGGTGGCCGGGATCTTCAGCTAACAGGTTTCCTCGATCAGTTGCCGGACTTATCCATCTTTCATGCGAACTCCAACAATTTCACTGGTCCTGTGCCAAAGAGTATTGGCACTTCCAGAGTCCGTTACTTATATGAGGTCGATCTCAGCAACAACAAGTACTCTGGTGGATTCCCTATGTCTGTTCTTCAAGCCACCAATTTAACCTTTTTGGACATCAGGTTCAACTCATTTTCAGGGTCAGTTCCAGCTGAAGTCTTCACCTTGGACCTAGATGTGCTTTTCATCAACAACAACAAATTCTCACAACAGCTTCCTCGTAATCTCGGCTCCACACCTGTCCTTTATCTCACTTTGGCCAACAACAAGTTTAGTGGTCACATTCCAAGAAGTATCGGCAATGCCCGAAACCTTCTTGAAGTTCTTTTCTTGAACAATGAACTCGAAGGGTGCTTGCCATACGAGATTGGCAGATTAGAGAAGACTGTCGTGTTTGATGTGGGCAGCAACAAGTTGACTGGCCCAATACCCCTTTCATTTGCATGCCTAAAAAAGATGGAGATCCTGAATTTGGCCAAGAATAAATTTTACGGGCCGGTGCCGGAGATGGTGTGCCACCTGCCTAGATTAGCTAACTTGTCTCTCTCATACAACTATTTCACTCAGGTCGGACCTGAGTGCAGGAAATTGATTTCGAAAAGGATTCTTGATGTTAGAATGAATTGCATTTTGGATCTTCCTGGTCAGAGATCAGCAGCTGATTGTGCCAAGTTCTTCTCTAAACAGAGGACTTGTCCCAATGAGAGGTCACTCAGCTATATTCCTTGCAGGAAGGGTGGTTATTCAAGTTCATTGGAGACATCTGATCAACCATCAATGGCTCCTGCTGCTGCACCTATAACTTATAATGCCCTTAAACCGCATAAGCTGCGGCTTTAAATGGATCCCTCCAAGATAATCTCTTGATTTGCTTGATGGCAGCTCCTATCTATGTACCCATCTTTCTCCTAATCAGCTTATAGCTTGTCGTATAAATCATAATGAATAAGGTGAACTCCTTTCGTTTCTGCTTTCAAAGCAAATGCAACTTTTTAGTTTAATGATATTTTGTCCCCTCTACTTCCGGTTTTCTTCTCAATTTCTGGGCAGCAGTTCCTGAAGCCCGTTTGGTGTTGAATTTCATCCTCCTTACATCTAAAAACAAGTTGGAACTTCATACCAGACAGGGCATTAGTGACCATTATACTAGAATAACAATGAGGATTGCATCACAACACTCTTGTCTTTGCTATTTTATTACTTCTTTGTTTGTATAGTTATTGTTGTAAGAAATTGCCCTTTCTCTACGAAAAAAATTTAAATAGACTGATTTATCGTATCATTTCAGTGAGTGTTTATTTTTGTGGCGATGTTGGGGTTTTAAAAATAAATAAGTTGTTTTAATTATTTTCGTATATTGATGTTAAGAATAAAATTTTAAAAATAAAAAAATGTTATTTTAAAATATTTTCAAACAAAAAATCATTTTAAAAATAAATTTATTAATATAATGACTAGCTTTATCTAAAATATAACAAGAAATGTGATACTGTGTCTACATCGTAAAAAAAATGACATACATTTTTTTTTTAAATAGTGATATCCATATGACGTATGCGATTTTATCTGCATATCTTGTGTTTATCCATCCATAGCTTGGGTATCCGCAAGCTGTTTTGGTTCTTTTTACGCCACCATCCTATCACGCAATTTCATATGGATGGCTTTAGTTGACTCCAGTTGACTTCAGCTGACCTGAATCCTCAGTCATCTCTAATTGTTTTGTATTTAAGTTTTTTCTATAATTAAAGATTGTTAAACAATGATGTGGCTGGTATCAATTGACACGTGAATCATATTATTTTGGCACTTAGCAAGCAAGATTACGATCTCTAATCTCTAAGTACTTTTCTCCTTTGTATATGTTTCTTTTTAGAAGTATACTTCTATAGTAAATATTGGTAATTACTATTAAAATGCTCTATAGTTGTTTGGATTGGTTTGCTATATTTTCATGAATGTGTTAGTTTTATTAATTAGCTATTAAAACATGATTATGAAGAATCCAAGCATGAAAAATAACCCCAGAATAGTCATGCTGTTAAAAAAAACCACGGAGCTCCATTTCACTGGAGTTTCAACAAGATTTAAATTTAATTTTTTATTTAAAATAATTTTTTTATATTTTTAATTGTTTTGATATACATTAAAAAAATTAAAAACCATAAAATTATTAAGATATATTTTTAAATAAAAATAATTTTTAATATGTTCTTAAACAACACTTTATTCATTTAACAAATTTAGTGGATGTATCGAACAAGGTTTACACTGTAGCTTGCCATAAACTGGCAGCCCCGTAAGAACCAACAGGGACCTCCCAGGAAACATACCTGAGCCTCAAGGACCACAGCTTTTATTGCTAACCAAGTAAAGCATGCCAGTCCAGATTATATTATCAATCGATGTCCCTCGCCGACACAAACTTCCTGTTTCCCGCTCTGTCAGTGCCTTAACGTACGCTTTCGTCACGTGCATCACGTGGCTATGTTCAAAAGTAAGAGAATTCTTTTGAAAAAAATACCTGCAAGGCAAACTCGTCACTGTATCAGCCCCTGAACCCGCTAGAGTGTTTGTTTTTGTGATTAGATATATTTTTTAAAGTGTGTTTTAATTATTATTTTATCCAAGATAAATTAATTTTTTGTTTTTTATATGTATTTTTAATAATTTCAATGTAATGATGTTGAAATAAAAAAAATAAAAATTATTTGAGAACATGTTTATTTTAAAAAACATTTTTGAAGATTACATTGTACCACATTACTGACCATAAATCTTTTTAATTTCTCACATTGTTTATCTTAAAATAACAAGTTCGTGCATCATTTTCCTTACAGTAAAATCGAGTTTTTTTAAACGTGTTAATTAGCAAAATACTATATTTGCAAAGATAATTGGATAGTGCACCAACATTCAAAATTTTGTTATCATTTCTTTCACTTAGCAACGTGGAAAAACTGATGCCAGTATCAATTCTATTTTTAATAGAAAGAAATTTTTTTATTTTATTCTCTCATTATATTGTTTTAATCTATATGTATTAGAAATTTTTTATTATTAAATAAAAGAGTTGCTGTGATCTATTTTGTGAATTAACATGACAAATCTTCATCATATGTTTTTCCTTATTCGTATATTTGAAGTATAATATGGTAAAGTTATATATAAAATCTCAATTTTTTTCTAAACAGGCTTATACTTCCTTTGTTTGCAGGAAAATTATTTTTTTAAAAAAATAAATTCCTGAAAAGTAAGGTATTTTCTGATGTTTGGTAGTGTTAAGGAAAATGAACTGGAAAACACTTTCCAGTGTTTGGTTATGTTATGGAAAATAAATTGAAAAATAATTTATTAATATTTTATTTTTCTCAAGTTTATTAAAATAATAAAGAATAAATCTTACAAATTAAAAAAGTTGAATAATAATAAAATCGAAAAAAATTATAAATTATCTCAAATAAAATAAATCACAATCAAAATAATAAAAACCAAATTAAAAAAAAAAGATAAAGAAATTAAAATAATAATAATTAACTTTCCATAAAAAATTTCAAATAAAATAAATAACAATCAAAAGAATGAGAATCAAATTTGATAGAAAACATTTTCAATAAAAAAATAATAGAAGAAAAGCAAATAACAATTATAAAAATGAGGACCAAAGTTAATATAAAAAATAAATTTTAAAAAATAAAATTGAAAAATAAATATTCAAAACAAAATATATATATATATAGCAATCAAAAGTTTGAGAATTAAATTTGATATAATCAGCAAATAATGATATTTTTAAGGCCGCGGTTGTTTCTCGAAAAACAGTTTTTGGAAAAACTAATTTTCAAACTTTTATGTGTTTGTTTATTATTAAAAAAATTGGTCAACAGAAAACACATTCCAGTCAGTGGAAAATAGTTTTCGGTTAATGAAAAACACTTTCTGGTCAACAGAAAATATTTTTTGGTCAACGAAAATATTTTTTAGTAAAAAGAAATCTGGCTTGGTTTTCAGGAAAGTGTTTTTCATTTTGGCTGTGTTTGTTTTCTAAGAAATGATTTATAAAAAAACACTTTCTAAACTTTTTTATGTTTGTTTTTCAGAAAGTGATTTTAAGGAAATCATTTTCTAAACTTTCTTATATTTGTTTACTGTTAGGAAAGTTGGTAAACGAAAACACTTTTTAGTCAAAGAAAAATTTGGCTTGATTTTCATGAAAGTGTTTTCCTGAAAAATTTGGAAGAAAAACACTTTTTAAAAGTTATGAAAAGTTTAGAAATGTCATTATTTGTTGATTATATCAAATTTGATCCTCAAACTTTTAATTGTTATATATATTTTGTTTTGAATATTTATTTTTCAATTTCATTTCTTAAAATTTAATTTTTATATTTACTTTGGTCCTCATTTTTATAATTGTTATTTTCTTTCTCTCCTATTATTTTTTTATTGAATTTTTTTCTATCAAATTTGGTCCTCATTCTTTTGATTGTTATTTATTTTATTTGAAATACTTTATGAAATGTTAGTTATTATTATTTTAATTTCTTTATTTGTTTTTAAGATTTGATCTTTATTGTTTTGATTATTATTTATTTTATTTGAGATAATTTATGAAATTATTATTTTTTAATTTTATTATTATTCAACTTTTTAATATGTAAGATTTATTCCTTATTATTTTAATAAACTTGAGAAAAATAAAATATTAATAAATTATTTTCCAGTTTATTTTTCATAAGATAACTAAACACTGGAAAGTATTTTCTGGTTCATTTTTCATAACACTGCCAAATATCGAAAAATACTTTACTTTTAAGGAATTCATTTCTTTCGAAATTCACTTTTCTTAGAATTCACTTTCCAAAAGGAAAACAACTTCCTGCAAACAAACGAGGCCTAAATTTTTCATAACTTTCAGAAAGTGTTTTTCTCTAAATTTTTCAGGGAAACACTTTCCTGAAAATCAAGTCAAATTTTTCTTTAATTAGAAAGTGTTTTTCATTTACAAACTTTCCTAACAGCAAACAAACACAATAAAGTTTGGAAAGTGTTTTTTCAAAAACTATTTTTTGAAAAACAAACACAAGAAAGTTTGAAAAGTATTTTCCTGAAAACCACTTTTTGGGAAACAAACACAGCTAAAAAGAAAAATAATTTCTTAAAAATCAAGCTAATTTTTTTATTAAAAAATATTTTCATTGACTAGAAAATATTTTTTGTTAACCGGAAAATATTTTGTATTAACTGGAAAGTATTTTTTGTTAACTGAAAAATATTTTTTATTAATCAATTTTTTTAATAATAAATAAATATAAAAAAATTTAAAAATTAGTTTTCTGAAAACGTTTTTTCGAAAAACAAACGCGGGCTTCATGATTTTTAATGATTTTACGGTCATGGAAACCGCAGAAAGCTTGGAGAGAAATTAGCAAGACTATAAAGAATGGGGATTGATATGTTAGTCACTGTGCAATCGGGGTACTGATTTGTAGTTCGCCAAAAGAAGAAAAGAAATGAAAAGAAAAGGAAGTGAAGTGATAAGACAGACTTGAGCTAACAATAGAGTAGTCCATTTTTTTGCCTGGTGTATTATCTGGCACCTGCATCACCAATCCCATGAAAACCCTCACGAACGTTCTTGTCTGAACTCTCTCGCAGGCCAATACTAGGACGCGTTGAAAATCATCCAGATAAGGAGCGCGTGTGGATTCCAATATTCTAAATGTGAATATCAATCGAGAGTGAAGTCCTCAAAGCAGGAAGTCAGCTAAAGCTCCCCTGAGCCCCTGTTACCGTCACCGACACGATAGTGTTCTTTACACAAGAGTCATACATGTGATGCCAGAATCTTTAGAATTTAATGGTGGCTAAATTTGGAAGAGTACAAAAGCGTTTCCTTTAAGAAATGTGAAGAGCAATGAGATGGACATTTTAGGGCTCCTTTAGTATTAAAAGGTTGTTAGAAGGTCTCATGAAGTGTCCGCTTGAGTTGAACATGCTTGCTTTGTTTAACAGGCCAAACACTTTAAACTAATAAAAGATTAGAGGCTCATGAACAGTTAACCAGTCACGTAGCTGTTGCAAAACTCCCACCTTTTCTTGGCAACCAAACAGGGTAAGACATTGAGTGAAAAAGGCCTTTGCTAATCCAAGATTTTGTCACATTTTGGTTTCAAAACTCCCACCTTTTCCTAGCAACCAAACAGGGCAAGACATTGACTGAAAAACGCCTTCGCTAATCCAAGAATTAGCCACATTTTTGTTTCAATACTCCCTTCCTCTTCTCATAAATGAAACGAGAGCAGACATGAAAGTAAACTGAGAAACACGTTTTTTCCATTCCAAGATTAATGGCCCATTAATTGTCAATCATACACTATTTTTTCTCTCGAAATTCCATCTCTTTTCGCATTGACCAAACAAGATTAGACGTAAAAGTAAATTAAAACACTAGCTATTCCAAGACTCATGGCCAGTTAATCAACAACCAACTAGTCATATTTTTTTTCCAGAAATCCCAGCTTTTCTCATCAACCAAACAGACTATACATAAAAGCAAGATTTTGAGCAGTGGGCACTTGATTTTTCATGCTTAATTTTGAGGATTGTTTTGGCAGTTTAAGTCCTATAAAAACTAGATTTCTATATTAAAAGAAAGGAAAGAAAGATATGCGATGTTACAAGTAATCACACAAACCCCTGATCTCAATCATCAAAATCATCATCCCCGGATGATAAAGATGCCGTCTTCGTTATTGAAGTTGGCAATGATGATGACAAAGATGTCGAATTTTTGCAGAACTCAAAGCAACTAGCTTCCTTTCTCTCCAACACAAAATGTCCCAGTGAATCAATAGTCTCTACCAGATTTTCTTCACACAGAAACTCTTCACTATAAATCCCCTCAACTTCTCTATCAATTTCATGCACAAAAACATGTGTCTTCTTGTTGCCTCCTCTCTTGCTCCTTGCCAGAACAGCAGCAGTAAATATTGGTGACATCCTCCCTGGAGCCGCCGCGAAATACCCACGAGGCCCATCAATTAAAATCACATCCCAAGAGATATCATAAATGTGATTAGGCATGTCATTTATGCCAAGCTTACAATCAGAGAAGAGTAGATTTTGTACAGGCCTGCAGTCACCATTAACTTGCCCTTTTGTCACTAATAAAAGATCACTCATTTCACTAACTTTGGATGTGAATTGTATATCATAAGCTTCGATATCAGGGTGGCTTTTTTCAAAGTTCGAAACAAAGTACTCACTTTCATCAAGAAAGATTGTACGACCATGGAAATTGAGTGATTTCCACAGAAGGGTCTCGTGGGTGAGGCCAAAAACGAGGAAATTGCAATGAGGGGAGCAGTTTCCAAGAGTGGTGGCGATGGTGGAGAGTTCAGCGGATGACATGTGGGGTGTTGTGAAGTTGGCTGTGGAGGCGTAGTGCAGGAGGGCAGCGGTGATGGGGAGTGGGAGAGACGTGGTGGAGGTGGTGAGAGTAGAAGTTGTGGTGGTTGTAGGGAAGATGGTGGTGGTGAAGAGAGTGAGAGTGAAAGCTATGGTAAAGGAAGTGACTATGAAGAGTAACCGAAGACGGTGAGAAGAAGGAAGGGTTTTGTGGATTGATGGGTGAAGGAGTATGAGTTTTGTGTTAGTGTTGGTCTTCATTTTTCCTTGAGGTGAGGATTTGAAAGTTGAAACAGGCAAGGTTTAGAAGGGTTCAAGTTTTTAAATCTCTCTCTCTCTCTCTCGTTTAGTATTTTCTTTAACTTCGAATGAGAGAGGGAGAAAGAGGAATCAACGGAGGAGATTAGGAGGGTAGCACGCCAGCCCCAAGGAGAGAGGTGAAAGGTACTGTGGTGGGGATTTGAATTTGTATGCTTTTTTTAAAAAAAAATGTAGATCAGAAAGGGTTATTTTAAATTTAAAAAATAAATAGATATTTTCTAAGTATGATAAATATTATTCCCACTCTCAAATTGAGATAGAGATAACATCAATACATATAGTATTTAACTACAAGACATCATAATAATAAACAAATGTGCATGTATGTAACATTGTAATGTATTTTTCTTTAATTAGTTTGTAATTATTCCTTTGGATTTTAATTAGTTTCTAATTATTCCATTATATTTCGTGATACACGTTTTTTTTTTATGATTTAGAAGTTAAAAAATATATAAAAAGCAAGGGAATTAGCAACAAAATTAACTTTAATAACATATATACATGTGTGTATTATTATTATTATTATTAATTTCCAATTATTCAATGGATATTTACGTATCCCTTACAAAGTGTATAAATCACGTCTTTTTAATTGATCAGAATGACAAGAATAACTTATACCATAATACATTCATTTTTTCAGCACTGAACATGAATTTTGATTTATCTTATCTTTATCACGATTTAAAATCGATACTAAATTTATTTTTTAAAATAAATAAATATTATTTTTATAATAGTTGTGAAATAAATGTGATATTTATTTATTTATAAATTAAAAAAATTAATGAAATTCATTTTACCATGTTTTTTTAAAAGAATTCAGGAATTACACATGCAACTCTTTAAATTATACTATTTTTTAAAATAAGTTTTCAACTGTATTGTTTTTTAAACCAAGATCAATGTGCTGCTTTGAAGAAAAACTATAAATTTGTGAGGGTCTTGGACTGAATTGAAGTTACATTACAAGAAAAGAAGCATATTCTAATTTGGTTTGATTCTCAACAACGACACTGCTTCTTTCCACGTTCAGGTACGTTCCATGCTGTTAACATTGACACATTTGGCTATGCAAGCCCAAGAATTTTGCTAATGGACTTGCCAAGATCTGGCGTTAATTTGGCATGTATTTAAACTTAAAAAAAATGGAAAAACTTCAATTTCCACCCAGAAATCACGAATTCAAAAATTAGAAAAAAAGATCTAGATAAAAAGTTCTTTGAAGTTGTTTTTTTTTTTTTCATTTAATTATCTGGTACAGAAATGGGGCAAGGGCCTGGGAGAACCAGTCGTGGAGGGACAGGGTCATTAAAGAGGGGCTGGAAACTTATGAATAAAATAATGTTAAAACACTAGAAAAACTAGCATGAATGGAGTGAAAGAAGCGACAGGCTAACAGAAAATCAGCACGGCATTGTTCCGACTTCCGAGTCTCGTGTAGTCAAGAGCACAGGTATCGGCCAAGGAATCGGGTTCTGGATTGTACAGGGTTAATTTGGATTTATATATATTCGTGATTTTAATATATCATATTAAAAAGTTTCGAAGTAATATATTTATATATAGATTATAAAAAAAATCAAAAGTTTAATATAATTACCCTACATCAAAAAGTTAATAAATAATTCAAGTAGATGTAAGTATTAAAAAAATAAAATGTATTATATTTATCCCACATCAAAAAATTTTTAAAATAATAATATATATTTATGTAGGCTATGAAAAAAAATACAAAGTGTAGTATAGTTACTCCCCTTCAAAAAATTAAGAACTAATCTATGTGCATGCAGTTATTTGTCTAGTTATCTCATATCTAAAAATTAAAAAATAATACTTGTACATGTAAGTTATAAAAAAATATAAAATATAATATGGGTATATCACATTAAAAAATAATTCATATGAATATAAGTTATGTATAGTTATCTCATTTTAAAAAAAAATAAGTAAATATAAGTTATAAAAAAAGAGGATATACAAAGCTAAATATTCATAAATTAATTTTATATTTTTGTTATTGTATTAAAAAAAATCGAGTTCCCCACAAATTACACCAGATATATTTTAACATTTAGGAGCATGCCGCGTGCGTGCGTGTGTATTAGTCTAGAATAGAAATAGAATTAGTACACTATGAATTCAGACGAGTACGTGAAGCACCTAAAAACCAGCATATAATGTTATAAATTACATTAAAATAATGCATCTTTACATATTAATCTATGACAGATGAACATTTTACAAACTACACTAATCCATTTGCTTTCTGTCTCGACCCTTAAAAACATGTTAAATCATCGTTTCATAAGCATAGCATTTTTTTCCCCCAGTACGACGTTAATTTTATTCCTTTTCTAATTAACCAGTAGAAATATTGGTCGCAAACAGGGAAACTATCCTTTTAAACCTATTTTTGTTTTTAATTTATGTGGGGTGTACGGGTCAGCTTGCGCGCACCACGACTAATCCCCACGGTCTCCTGAATATCCTGCAAATCTAATAAATAGATAAGGTATTGCAGAGATAATAGACATATACGCCAAGAATCGAATCTAAATATAGTGAAAAGAGACTAATTTTTTTTGGTATTACCTATTTCCTTTTAAACTTACTATACAAAAGTTTATCTCACCATCTAAGACCAATTCACATTTCAAAAACATATCGTTTCAACAACGTTAGCAGATCTGAGGCCGCCCTACTTGGCCAAACTCTATGTGCCCCGTTCTAGGGCTTTTTTCCAAGCAAATCTTATTTATGCACGTGCTACCAAAATCAAACACGGTTTTACAAACAATTTACGCTACTAGTCATAAAACTTCTCACTCCTTTTTTCCAAGAAACATTCAGCCATGAGGGAAGATTCATCCCTTGGAATTTTTTCCCTTCCATTTCATGTCCAAACCACATAAAAAACACTTCATTTTAAGATCAAACTATAAGTTTTCAATACAAAATTCATCACGACATCAACTCAAACAACCCTAATTATTCTTTCACACACATATATAATTTGTACCCATGATCAAGATCAGTAGAATTACGATAAAAAATAGGGGGGAAAGATGTTCTTACACTTTCCAACACCTATGCTAGACGCGAGTAGCATATATTTAATGCAACATAAAATTAAATTGTTTTGAAAATTGCAATAAATAAGTTTCGGTGGTGAGGAGGACATGGTTGTTAACATACAAGTCTTGCCAACGGTGCAAAAATTTATGACTTCCGAGGTGGTTGCACCGAAGTTCAAGGCCAACAATATAGAAAACAGCTAAATTAGCAACTGAGATACTCCTATTTGAAATGTCATTAAAAGAAGAGGTGGCTGTCTCTCTTCTGTGAACAGAATAGGCAGAGTTGCCTTGTTACTGCATTAGTTGCGTTTACTGTGTTACTTGTCGTCTTTTATGCATATTCTCAATCAATTAGAAATATCAAATAGAAAACAGAATCATCAAATCAAGTGTACTAACTGGGCATGTAGATGGGAGCACTGCATTAACAGTTGAAAAAGGAAATTTCCAAGTTCTTTAATTTTAGTGCTTGCACTAGCATAGAGAGGATTTTAACTCAAACCATGTTTTCTGCTCCTGCTCGGTATGACTTGGACTCAACACTCATTAACTGAAATGCTATGGGGTAGGGACTAGGTTAACAGGGCGGACTGAATTGTTGGACGACCAAGTCAAAGATACTATGAAAATCTTGAGGGCTTAATCTTGATTTTTAACTTATAAGTGACTAATATGAAACATACCGAAATTCAGGGTGGGAATTTTATAGGGGGCCACGGCTCCCTCGCATTTGGCTGATGCTATGCCACTGTTCCTGGGCATAATAAAACTCTTAGGAAGTATTGAAGCGTGTGAACTGTCAATCTTCTGCAATTAGCCTTAATTAGTGGCGTGATCACCTCAAAATCAAATAGTTGTGTGACTTTTGATGCTCCATTCGCTGCTAGAATTCTATGCGGTTTAAAATATTTTCAGCAAGAAGAACGATCGAGAAACCCCGCAAGTAAGTTGATTGCATGAAGGTGAAGATCGAAACAAAGAATTACGTTGGAGCAAGCAAACAAACAAACACTTGGATAAGTTCTAGAATTGACACGTCTGCAAGCTACTTTCCGAAACAAGTCTAGGATTTGTAATTTCTTGATGAATTAATACAGAAATCTTGAGAAGAGAAATAAATTAAGAAAAGAAAAGACTAGAATGGAATTCTTCGAAGGTGATTTGCAAATTTCATTTGCGCTTGTGGATAATTACTTGAACTTCATTTTTTTCTGGCTTTTTGTGTCCTATTGAAGCAATTGATTTTACTATTTGTAAGACTGTTGTAGATTTTTTTTTAAATAGTTTTTATTAATCTCATAATAAAACAACATGCCATGTGTTTGCAGTGCTTGGTGTTTCATAAGGATGGGTTCAAGAACAAAATCAAGCTACGAAAGAACTCCGAACAAGAAAGGAGCGATCTGATTTAACAATTCTCAGAGCGTCGGGGTGCAATGACTCTCAGTGTTATCAATCAGGATTGCTCGTTAGAAAAATGAAAAAGCGAATACCAGTAATAGTTTTGCCATGGCTGAAAAGCCTCATCAGTGTTATCAATCAGGATTGCTCGTTGCCGAAACCCAGTGGAGAAAGGACGGGTCATTTCGAGGACAAATTTGAACTTATCCAAAGAGAAAATAATAATAATAATTAAAGAATGCAAAGACCAAGAGAAGAGGAGAGTCAAGAAGAAGAAGAAGAAGAAGGAAACCACTAAAATCATGGTTGATATTATTATTTAGGCTCGTAAATGATTCAGCCTTTTTCTTAAAGTATATAAAAAAATATTAAATTAATATATTTTTTAAAAATTAATAATTCTACCGTGCTAGTATTTAAAATAAATAAATAATATATTTTTAATTAAAAAAAATTATTATATAACAACAACGTTGTATCGCGTCGCTAAAGATGGTATTGGTTATGGTTGTTAACGTGTCAACATCAACTTGGATATAAGACCAGACTTTAACCAGGCATTGCTGTGCTCGCTTTACCAATTCTCTGGAGAACTGTGCCGACGTGACATGCAGAGAGAAAGATTTTAAATGTGAAACCGAGCAGTTAAGCTTCATGTATTGCTTCGAAAGTTGTGAGTTTTTCTCAGAGTTATGTAAAATGTTATATTTTCTCCATTTAGTTTTTATATTTTTTTATGATTTATTCTTAATTAAAAATAAATTAATTTTAATCAATCATTAAAATAAATAAATAAATAAAATCAAACTTGGATGATATGTTATAAATTTTTTAAAAAATCACTTTAATTTTTTAATTTTAAAAATAATATAAATTATACAATTTTAAAGCTCGATATTTTTCTAATTTAATTTTGATATTAAAATTAATATTTTATTTGCTCTTATTTTATTGAGTTAGTTTAATTTGTTTTTGTATTCTTATCTTTCTTTTTTTAAATAAAAATATTTTAATAAATAAATATAACCAAATAAATATTTTTTCTTTTCAGATTTAATATTTTATTAATATTTGTTTTTAATTTTATTTTTAAATATCATAAATAATATTTTATTTATTTATCTATTTATTCACGGACATGACGCGCAGATTTTTTCATTATTTGCATGAATAATTTAAAAGGACAGAGAGAGATGGCAGTGTCATGTCATCCACCTCGAGGCCGGTGCACGACTTCTTATGACCTTCAAGTCTACTTTGCCAATAATTTAATAGAGAGATAATTATCCATAATCAGATCCACGCTCACAGCCTGAAATCTTAAAAGGCTCAAGTGCCGGAAATCTTAACGGAGAGATGATTGCTTTTAACAGTAGCTCGTAGTTTGCATCCACTGTCTCATTCTTTTGCTTTCCTCGAGGTGGCCATATCCTGCAAAATTCCTTTAAAAAATAATAATATGGAGACATGGCAGAGGTACGGCCGACATGGATCCAGTTTCTATATGCTTTTCTCGCTGCTTAAATGATTGAGAGATTTTTTACCCTAATGGCAGAGAGATTAGCTTAAAAAATGGCTCAGGGATCATGCTTGATTGTAGACTGTGGTGTAAATCCATTCATAGGACAAGAAGGGTGTTTTTCTTTAATCAGTTCTGAAGTTTCGAAGATCCCACTATTTTGTCCTGACATGTTATTGATATTGTTTTTCCTGGCAAAGAAGACGAATCAAGGCTGAATAATAAAAACCATATAGTAAATAAATAAATTCATTTGCAAATTAAGATGGGTAAGACTGTTTTTTCTACATTAAATATTATTTCGATTAGAATAATTCAACAATCTTAGTGTAATAATTTCTTATTAAAAAAAATATCGATCTTCTAAAAGAACAAAAATGAAAACTTTATGCATGTCATTTCAACGAGGACTCGTAATAATAACGGAGAATCGAGTGACCAAGTGATCCTTTACATAGTTTCATTATTTGGGCTTTTAGATACATGCTTACAATAACCCGAGGCCTGTTGAATCTTCATGAAAAGTTATATTGCATGGTCCGAAAAACAGAGAGTAGAAAGATTATTTATTTTATCGAAAAATAAAAAATTAACCGAGATTCAGAAGTGAGATAGGTCATAGGCCTCCTTTATCTTCTTCTTCTTCTTCTTCTTTGTTTTTTTCACTTCCTTCACTCATTTATCCTATCTTCTTTTCTTTTTGTTTGTTGTTGTTGGTTTGAGCACATTAAAAAATGAACTCAAATATAAAATATCACATACCATTATATATATANATATATATATATATATATATATAAAGGCTCCTGTTATCATTCAAGATAATAAAAAAAAAAACCTCTACCAATAACAACATGTTCCCTAAGGATGGCCATAGACATTAAACACACGAGATCAATTATTGTATTTTTGTTCTTCCAAGTTAAATTGTAATTTTTTTATTAATATAAATATTTGGATTAATTCATATATATATCTTAATTGATTTTTTAGTTCATAAAATTATTATTATTATTATTTTTTCTTATTGGATGACAGGGTGCGTGAAATTATTGTGAGTTTGGAAAAACAACAGTGAGAACATGGACAGCACTACCATGTAAATTTCTCTTGAGTGTGCAGAGGATAGTTTTCAAGCTAACTGTACTGTAAATGTTGTAGTTGGTGTGAAAAGTTGTTATTTTATTTGTAAATATTAGTTTGATATCAATGTAAATTAATTAAAAATAATATTTTTTTATTTTTTTCTTAACAAAATATTTGTTTAAGTTTATAAAAAAAACTTTTTAATAAACTCATATAAGTTGTTATTTACATGTTTAAATTTTTATTGTATCCTGAAAATGCATTGTTTTAATCCTGTAACAAATATAATAAAAACAATTAATACCTTAAAGAAATATCACAAAGCTAATTTGTTATACCCATTAACATTACAATGGTTACTTAATTTTTTTTACACTTGTAAGCTGATAAGATAAATCACTAGCTCAAAACAACATCCGGGTTGAGTTTCCTTTCAGATTTCTATGTGCATTAACTTGATGGAACCCGAGTAACTTAACGAGTCAATTCACCATTTATATGAGAATCGATTAAGTCAACTTGAAGAATATTTTTTATATTCAAAATAATATTATTTTGAATATCTAAAACAATATTGTTTTGTTAAAAAAAAATTTAACATCTATATTTAAAAATAAATCCGAGCTGAACTGCCAACCTGTGAATTAATCTACGAACAGTTCACCTACCAAATCCAGAACTCAACTTTTGGAGCAAAAACAAAGTGAAGGAAAAACACCACTACTGTATTTCGACGGTTTGCTTCTTTGAAGCCCGTAGGAAGGGGAAATAGAGCTGATGGGCGTCCAAATCGATGTCGTAAGAAAAGGGATGAAAAGGACTGAGGCTCATTAATTACTTGGGCCAAGTATAAGCTGGAGCTCTCATCCACGGATCATCAGGAATGGAACGAATTCGAAATGGCTAGATGGTGGCTCGTCGCCTTGAATCGGGAGTCGGCGTCGAACGAAGGAAGGTCACGTTCCGGTGTCAGCTAAGTCTTATAGTATAGGCCCACTTGAGAGGCACTGGAAACAATGGAGTCACTGGTTTGTATGTGTGCACTCTCTCAACACTTGTATACACATAACATAAAATACGGCCTTCGTCTGCATTTAACAGTCCCAACTCATTTTCAGAGGGGGGAAAAACTGCAATTCCAGGTCACGTGAAGAAAATGAGATGCTGTAAATTGTCAAAAACTAATGCAAACAAAAAATTATATGCTGTCCGACGTCCGTGACAATCCTCTTGAAATCCTGTCGAAGTTTCAAGGGCGATACGACCTCAACTCTTCAATCAAAGCATTGAAATCAGAGCAAGAAGATCCACCTTCTTCAACAGCCTTCATTGCTATTTCTCCTAGCTTAATTGCTCTGCTCCTCTTTTCCTCCGCTTCTTCACCCGCCATGATTTGAGTGATTGCCTTCTCTACAGCTTCACTTTTAACATGATCTCCACGCATTCTAACCCATTCCTTGACTCCAACACCAACTCCAGTTTTTAAAACATCAGTCACCAATTTTTCATTATAGAATTGCTCGGCAGATACAGGCCATGTAATCATGGGCTTCCCTGCAGTTATGCCTTCAAGAGTCGAGTTCCATCCACAGTGAGTCACAAATGCACCTATTGCTTCATGATCAAGTATCAACACTTGGGGTGCCCACCCTCTTATAATCAGCCCCTTGTCTTCCATTCTTTCCTCGAACCCCTCAGGTAACCAATCTTCCTTATCTTCTTCACTGTTTTTGTTTCTTCTTACAACCCAGATAAATTGCTGGCCAGAAGCTTCAAGGCCTGTTGCAATCTCCTTTAGCTGAGAGGCAGAGAAGCTTGCGATACTTCCAAAGCAGATATAAACAACTGAATTGGGTTTCTTGGAGTCAAGCCACTTCAAACACTCATGTTGATCAATTGAGGCTTCTTTTCCTCTTCCTGATTTATCCTCGATATCTCTATTGCATAATGAAACCGGGCCTACATTCCAGGCCCTTCTGCCCAAAACCTTCCTGTAATAATCAGCATAAGCTGGCTCGAGCTCATAAAAGCTGTTGACAACAACACCGAAGCTCCTCAACTCTGATTCTTTGGATGCTTTCACTAACTTAGTGAAGTCATTTTGAACATTTTCTCTTATAAAATCTGGCAGTTGTTTCCTTGTCAACTTTATATCACCAGGAAGATTAGGCACAACAAAAGGTTCATAATCTGACGAAACATTCTTGTGTGGCTCATAAAGTCTAACGCATTCTCCAGCACTTAAAGCAAAGTTACTAGTGCCATGAAACACTAGTCTCGGAATTCCAAATTTGGCAGCAGCATCGGTCGCCCAAGGAAAGAACATATCAGCAACAACGCAATCAGGATGCCTTTCTTGCAGTACCTTCTCAAAGGGTTCTTGAAGGAAGGTTGTGGCAATGAAAAACTTCTTGGTCATTTCCCCTGCATTTTCATTTGTAATGAATGCGTCTGTGTTTTCACATCCTTCCGGCAATCCTGCCTCTGCTGCAGCGAATTTGATGGTTTGGATATCAATATCAAAACCCAAATCTTTGGTTTTTTGGATGGTTTTGGAAAAAAAAGGCGCGTTGAGAGGAGTGGTGATGATGGTTGTCTTTACGCCTCGAGAAGCAAAAAGCTTGGCCATGTCCACAGTTGGTATCAAGTGGCCATGAGCCAAGAAAGGGAAGAAGAAAAAGTGTAATTGGTTGCCCGAACTACCCATCTGGCCTTGTTAGATAAAACAAAAAAGAACTTGGTGTTGAAAATGGAACTTGGCTTGTAAGTAAAAAAGGATGAATTGATGATGAAGATGAAGAAAACCTTGGACTATTCTTGTTTGAATAAAATTTTGGACATGGATTGGTATTTATAAACAGAGGTTAGGAAGACGAAATTTATTTTGCCAAGGCTTTTCTTGAGTCAAGAAATTTCTAGCTCATGCTGCTACACTACACTACACTCACGTCACTGCTCCTGTCAGAAAGTGTCAATTCTACCTAGGAAAGTTCGAAGACGTTACCTGAATCTTTTGATCCATATAGACAACTCGTGTTGCAAGAGAATTTTTGCAGAGCTATCTTAATTTTGAATAATTATAGTCAAAGTACAGGTGTTCTGGTTCTAGATTTCACACCAAGGCATCCACGCGCACTCCTTTAAGAACAAGCAGCCCAGATATGCTCTAAGTTCAACTTTGTGGGAGTCCTTTATAACATGCTCTCTTACGTCTGGATTTTATTTTTTTTAGATCAGGTATTATTCAAGAAGAAAAGTCGTGGTCAGAAGATAGGACAGCGCCATTTCAGGAGGATATTAGGATACTCCTCCGTAAACCCCGGCAACATTTTGCATTTAAATTTAAATTTAATTGATAAATAAATTAAATTTACATATTAAAAAAGATATTTTATTATTGAATTTAATTAATTTTATTTTCGATATTATTATCATCACATTTATTTTATTATAATTCTTTTCTACTATCATCACCACAAATAACCTAAAAAAATCAAATCTAAATACCTCTCTCTAAAGCTTTATTTTCTCAAGACTACGCAAGCCATAAAATTAAGGACAGACAATAAAACCTAATATGGGAAGATGAGTGTTTTGGTGATGTTGCAGTTGAAGTTTGAATGGTGATACATATTTACTGTGGACAAAGGGAGAGTACTGATGAAAAAAGAGATGGATAAATGAATATTTTAAAAAAGTCAGTTTTAACATTATTTTTTATAGAATAATAAATTAGAGAAGATTGCCTCTAATTGACTTTTGTTTTATTTTTAAATATTGATTTTCATTTTAAATATAATTCTTGCCTCTTAGAATGGTTTTCTTCAAACATTTGAATTCAATTCAAAGATTCTAAACATGATCTCTGGGACATGGGTGCTTCATATGAAATTAAAAAAGGAAGGGGAAGTTCCCTTCAATCCCGAGCAATTAAAAATAAAATGTGTTTTGCTTTGACGCGGGGAAGAAATAAATTCATGCACTGTATAAAATGCATGAGATGCTAACGTGCATAGACACACTCGTCTAGAAGAGAATGTTCCATAAGACAGGAGTAATTAAATGCTGCTAAGTACGAAGATAACTGACAGCTTCAAAATACAATAAGTTTAGAAATAATACTCTATTGCATAATTATTTAATTATTTAATTTATTCTTTTTAAGATTTTTGACTTGAAATGAAAGGCCGGGATGAATAGGTGATTTTTAATAAACTAAGATAATTATTAGTTAATATTAGTAAAAAATCCTCATTGATTGGTGTGGAGATTGTTAAATACTTTACTCGGTAATTTTATAAAAAAAATATTTTTTAAAAATAAATTATTAAAATATTTAAATTTAAAGTATTAAAAACATAAAGATAATAAACTTGAAACTTGAAGTGTCCGTGGGGCATTTATAAATCTATAAATTTTATTATTTGTGAAAATAAGGTTGAAGTATAATTTTATTTTGTGATATTTCAAGTTACATCCTACTAAAAATAATATATATTAAATTAGCATAAAATAATAAAAAATCTACACACGATCTAAAAAAAATTCTAAAAATAGATTAGGTTTGTGCCAGGTGGGCTTATTTCACGTGTTCAAGTCAGTAAGGATGCGATCATACATGACCAGCAAGCAAGCAAGCTGCACCGAATATCCAAAAAAATATTTTGGAGCGGTGGATTAGTTAGCCCAGCACCCCAATTAATTGGACCCGGATTTAATGCGTGGACCCAATAATAAATGCTGCCATGCCCCAGCAGGTTCAGGCATAACACTCTGAGAGGTGCCGACGCACCTAGCAGAAACCAATGCTTTTTTTTTTCTTCTTTCAAATTTATAGAACAGAGTAAGAACAACTTCTTTCTTTTCAATTTAAATAGTATGAGAAGATGTAACTATTTTAATTTTAATTTTTGTTTGATTGTCATTGTGATATGTTAATCTTTGTAAAGTTAATTCCCGTGCAACTAGCATCGCAGGTTTAAGGATCTGAGACCAACTTGGCTCAAATGACGAAGTTTTTTTTTTTTTTTTTTTTTTTTTTACTATGATTATTTTATCCTGACGTGTGTGACTTATTTCACTTGTTTATAGATTTAGTTATAAATTTAAAATTGATTATTGGGCTCAATTTCATTAATTTTAAGTGGTGTGGCTCGGAATAAACAAATGAATCTAAAAATAAACATAATTAAATAATTTTTTCTAGATTAGAAACGAGTGGTAGCCTCGCTACAAGATTATAATGGAATGGTTATAATTTTTCTAACTAACCTTCTTACCTAATAACTCTTGGAATTATAGTTTAAATTTTTGTTAGTTTTCACTTTTTTATGGTCGCAACAAAAAGTATGCATCTTATTGAGTTTGCTGTCGGAGGGCCATTACAAGAGTATGTTTGTAGCAGTGATAACAATAATGATTTTTTAAAATAATTTTTATTTAAAAATATATTAAAAAAATATTTTTTTAATTTTTAAAAATTATTATTGAAATTAAAAGGTAAAATCATTAAACAAGAACCAAAAAAAAAAATTCAAATTTCTTACAAATGCCATTTCTTACAAACGCCAACAGTGCAATAATGTTATTCTCAAATAACCCCATTGTATCAATCATGAGCGCCACCAATCATGGTAAAATTGAAATTTATGGTAAAAAAAAAAATTTGAAATTTATGTTATATAGCAGCAAATGAAATTGCTGCCACAACAATGTTCACGATAAAATAGATTAAAACTACTGCAAAAACAGATACAAATGAAATGTGCTTTTAAAATATGAATCTAACCCTGGTGACAGAAGCTCAGTTCCTCGATAAGAGAACCCAAATCAGAGTAGGAGGAACCCCCTTCTTCAATTGCCTTCCTTGCCATCTTCCCAAATGCCTTTGCTTTGCCCCTCATTTCCTCTGCTTCTTCACCCTCCATGAGTCGACTCACTGCCTCTTCTAAAGCTTTACTCTTAACGCTATCCCCGCCCAATAAAGCTTGTTCTTGAACACCAGTCCTGATACCTATTTTCAATATCTGTGTCACCAGCTTTTCATTGTAGAATTGCTCTGCAGACAGTGGACATGTGGCCATTGGAACCCCAGCGGTAATGCCTTCAAGAGTCGAGTTCCATCCACAATGAGTCACAAATCCACCTATTGCTTCATGGTCAAGAATCAACACTTGCGGCGCCCACCCTCTTATGATTAGCCCCTTCCCTTCCATTCTCTTCTCAAATCTTACAGGTAACCAAGCTTCCTCTTCTTCACTGTTTTTGGTATTCTTAACAACCCAGATAAATTGCTGACCAGAAGCTTCAAGGCCTTTTGCTATCTCTTTTAGTTGAGAAGCACTGAGGTTTACCATACTTCCAAAACATATGTAAACAACTGAATCGGGTTTTTTGGTTTCAAGCCACCTCAAACACTCATTTTCATTAATAGAAGCTTCTCTTCCCCTCTCTGCTTTGTCATCTATGTTTCTGTTGCAAAGAGAAACTGGTCCTACATGCCATGCTTTTCTTCCAAAAGCTTTTCTGTAATGATCAGCATAAACCGGCTCAAGTTCGTAGAAACTGTTGACAACCACTCCGTAACTTTTCGAATCTCCCTCTTTAACCTTCTTGTACATCTTGTTGAAGTCGTCGGATTCATCATCGTGTCTTTCAGGATATGGCAGTTCATTTCTTGTCAACTTGATATCATCAGGAAGGTTAGGCATAAGAAAGGGTTCACAATCTGATGAAACTTTCTTGTGTGGCTCGTATAGTCTCAGACTTTGTCCAACGCATAAAGAAAAAAAGCTAGTTCCATGAAACACTAACCTTGGAATTCCAAATTTAGCTGCAGCATCAGTAGTCCAAGGAAAGAACATATCTGCAATAAGGCAATCAGGATGGATTTCCTCCAGTAGCCTTTCAAGGGGTTCTTGGAGAAAGGTGGTTGCCACGAAAAATTTTTTGAGCATATCCCAACCCATAGCCTGAGAAATAATCAAGTCTGCATTTTCACATCCTTCTGGTAATCCAGTCTCAACAGTGGAGAATTCGATGGTTCGTATATTAATTTCAAATCCCAAATTTTTTGTTCTTTGGACTGTTTTGGAGAAGAGAGGCACATTTAGAGGGGTGGTGACTATGGTAGTCTTTAGGCCCCGGGAAGCAAATAGCTTGGTCATGTCCACCAGTGGTATCATGTGACCATGAGCCATGAAAGGAAAGAAAAGAGCATGTAGCTGGTTAACTTCACTGCACATGTTTCCTTATCACCAAAGGAAGCTTTTGTACAACAGAATTCAATGGTTGAGTTGCAAGATAAACAAGAATGGGTGATGAAGATAGACGAGAAGAGGAAGAAAGGGTTGGGCTACCTTTTTTTTGCTTGCCTTCTATGACTAGCATGCCAATTCTTTGGCAAGACCGAGATATTTTTGGTTCTTTCTGATGATCACGGGCCCACCCGTACATGCCCTGGACACCATTTTCTCTTTCATGGGTTGAAGGAAAGAAAATAGTGAGTACTGTGGATAATGTGAAATTTATCCAGGCCATTCAAAAGAAGCTAGAACGGAAGGGAGATTTACTGCGAATCTATACATTTATCACCATTTACCATTACAGTATCATTGTTTTTTTTTTTTCAAAAAATCAATAAACTTGTCTTGGGAGTAATTCGATCCTTATGTAAAGTGCATTGATGATTATTATAAGATTGATAAAAAGTAGATTTGTCAATTTTTTTATCATAATAAAATTACTAAATTAATTTTAAATACAAAATTCTTAGAATTGATATTTATAAGATTTTTTTTATCTTTTAATTTTTTAAAACATAGTAAAATAATTTAATTATTTTTTAAAACAATTGTTCGGTAACTCATGGACAGTGGCTTTTCCATCTTTTAGTCTTCGTTATTTGGTTATTATTGAGTTGAATACAAAAAACTTAATCTTTTAATAAATATATATATGTAACTTTGCACTATATAAATAAAGCTCAAAGAGACAAGTGAAGGCTGAGTGATAACTTTCAAGACAGCATTCCAATTATCTTAACAACCTTTTTATTATTGAGCAGCACATATAATGTATAGACTTTTTTAGTTTGGTGTTGATAATTGTTTTTCCTTGATTCTCAATTCTAAATTTTAAAATTTTGAAAGTAATTTTTTAATTTATTTTTATTTTAAATTTGATCTATATTCTTTTAATCATTCCTGTTTTATTTCATATAATTTATAAAATTAAAATTCTTTTAATTTTTATTATTTTTTATTTTTTGTAACCGTTAGACTTGATTCTTGTTCTTTTGATTCTTGTTTGTTTGGTTTTGAAATCTTTTTTAATTAAATTTATTTTTCAGTTTTATTCCTTGAAATTTGATTTTATTTTATTTTTATATTAAACTTGATCTTTATCATTTTGAATGTTATTTGTTTGACTTTAAAAAAAATTTTAGACTAAGATTTTTTTCTAATTTTATTTTTTAATGCTAAATTAATTGAGAATTGGACTTCTTGATTGAATTCATATCTAGAATTTCAAGAGTTGCAAGCTTAAAGAATTAACTTAAATTTAAGAGATTTTTCTAGATTTACTTGATTTTTCTTCCTTTTCATTATATTTATATTTTTTCAGTTTTATAATTATGTTTGATTTAAGAGATATTTTATATATTTCTTAAATTTTGTCTATAAATATTTTATAACTCTTCAATTGGTTCTATATTTAATCCAATATGATATCAATTAAGACTCAATCAAGGCCTAACCATTAAAAAAACAAAAAAAAAACATAGATTATCCAACTAGATTAGATAATTGTAGATATTTTTTTTTTGAATTATAAATTCTGTGTGTTAATCCGAGTTATTATAATGTGTTGTTTTTTTTTCTACTTCTTAATTTTTTTTATAATTTAATTATTTGACAGTTTATTATTATGTAACATTTAAGTTAGTACTAGGTAGAGGTTAAAATAACATCCATATAATTTTTTTTTAAAAATAACAAATCATCATTCAAATGAGACAATCAATTCGCTCTTGGCCCATTAGATCAAGCAAGTCATACTGATTTTTTTATGTATTTATTAATATATATGGTAGTCTATTAATCTAATTTAATACATTGATTAAGTTTTTTATTTTTATTTCAAATATTTTACAATATAAATAAAATAACAGCAGCCACAAGTTTTTTTAATACAAGAAATGGTTTTTAATCTTGCCCGCTGAAATCACTGGGCCAGCTTAGAATCTAAATAGAAAATAGGAAGATTGTTCCTTCCTGCTAACACATCACTTGCGTCACAGCGTGGGTACAGATGACTGACGGGCAAGAACGCATCTTGATTGCACATGAGGACATCAATCCGTATCTTCTCAGCGGTGAATTGCTCTGCAGCAAAAGGCCATGTTATCACTGGCAGTCCAGCACCTTCTCGAGTTCCATCCACAAGGAGGCACAAACCCTGCTACAGCCGGATGCTCTAGTGTTTGGAATTGCGGTGCCTAGCCTTTCATTATTAGTCCTCTTCTGGATTCTTTGAGTCTATCTTCAAATCCTCCAGGAAGCAAATTTTCTAGGCTTTCTTCATCCTGTCCAGCTGGTTTAAAGATTTTTCCTATCACCCAAATGAATTGGTGATTGGAAGCTTCAAGACCATGGGCGATCTCAAGGATTTGTTCAGGGGCTAAACGAGCTAGGCTTCCAAAACTAACGTCAAGAACCGAATTTAGTTCTTTACAGTCGAGCCATTTGAAAATGGTTTGCTCATTAACTGAAGTCTTTTGGCCTTTCTCTCAGCCTTTATCTTCTACGTTTCTGTTGCATAATGAAACTGGTCCCACAATCCATGCCCTGGTGCCCAATTCATTCCTGAAGGAGTCCAAATCATAGAAATTATTGACCATAACCCCGAAACTCTTCTCATCTGACCCTGACATTCTTTTATGAAACCCTCCGCTATGCGGCTGTCTTCCAAAGACCGGTAGTTGAGATGTGGTCAATTCAATCCTATCAGAAAGATCTGGACCAATATAAGGCTCCAAATCAGTTACTTTCTCACGGGGTTTATAACAATTCATACTTTCTCGGACACAACGAGTGATGCATCCATTCCCGTTAAAAGTAATTCTTGGAATGCTAACACTGTCAATAGCAACAGCAGACTAGCTATGAAACACGTCATGAACAATACAGTCAGGGATTTTGTTGAGGTTCTTGGAGCATAGAAGTATCAGTAAAGGAGATTGCAGGCATGTTTGTAGTGGTTATTTCGATGTTATCACACAGTTCAAGTAAAGAGAATATTACACTTGTAGAGACAATTATACTAGCAGATTTTATCAAATTTGTGAGTTTCATGCAATCTGCTGATTCCACTATATCAGCCTTAAAAGTCTTCTAATCAACCTTAAAAGTCTTCTAATCACAAGCAACAGCATTCCTCAATTAAAATGATTAATTGACTTTGCCTTTGTAATACATGTAATTGATTAAACTTACTTTATATTATTTTCTTTTCCGTTGAGTTTATTTTAGTATTAGAACTCTTTGGAATTAACCCTCAAAATATCGATCCTACCCAAACTAATGGCCAACACACCCAAATTTGGAGAATCAAGCAATCTTGATATGTTAAAACTGATTTATGAAATGTAACCTCCATTCTTATCCCATTCCTTGCCTACCTCCTTCAATATCTCATCCTTGTTCACTGTTTTTATAGTTCGTACCAACTACCTAAGTTGGAAATCCCAATTTGAATATATACTAGAGATGTACGGCCTTATAGTAATCATCAATAACAATACAAAACCACCCAAAGTGCAAGAAGATGGTTATGTGCACCTAGAGTTAGCAAAAAATAAATTGATCCTGAGTTGGATCAAAGCAACTTCCTCCTCTTCCATCAAAACACTTCTCATCTAATGTAACACTTGTTGTTACTTGATTTTTAATTCATGTTTTGATAAATAAAAAATAAAAAATAAAAAAAACAGATAACATAGAGTATAAGAGAGTTAATTTTAAGGAAACAATATATCAAGAAAATAATCACCAAATTATATATATGATTTGCTTGGTATCACTATAATATAAAATATTATAAATATATAATTTGATTTATATTATTTATAAAAAATAATTACTATAATAAAAATATTATATATAGAGGATTTGTTAGTAAGCTCTGTAATAATTATTATAATATTTTTTTAAATAAAATGTATAGAGATTTTTTATATAAACGAATATAAAAAAAAAGGATGGAGGAGAATTTTTTTGAAAGAGAGCAATTTAAGACAAACCAAAAAAAACCCTGAAACCTAATTTTTATCTCCCGGTTGAAACTAGCCACGCCCTCACCCTTCCCCTTTGATTTTTTTTTACACGGAGACCAGCCCCTCTCCTTCACCTGGCTTACTCTCCTTCGTGGGATCACCTCCATTTAACCAAATCAGAGAAACCCTTACTTTGGGCCTTTAAGAATTCTCGATTTTCCTCTTCCGCCGACCAAAACCAGATCCACTTCCCTGCTATTTCTCTTCCCCCAACAGCAACGGCCACAGAGCAGCCAAGACAGCTCCCGTTCTTCTTCATTTTCTACAACCGACCACAAGCAGCGCCACCATAGCCTCGACGCAGACCAGCCTCCACAGAAACCTACCATAGCAGCAGCCGATCTTCTTCGCTGCCAATCAACCAGTTCGCCCAGACCAAATTGGAGCCTCTAGTAGCAACCCAACACAGCGGCGCCCACATATCCCAGTTCTGTCTGCCTTCGGTCTCCAGCAATCCTCCCACAATTGCCGGATCTATCACCTGGAGAAGGAAATAACAATGAACCGGAAAAAAAAAGATAGAAAAGAATAGATCTAAAAAGGAGACATGATCGAAAACATTGTTGTTTGTGTTTCTTTGCTTTGCAGATGATGGTGGCCCTCACCATCGGCAAGGAAGAGAAGAGAGGAGGAAACCATTCCAGACACTACTGTCTGCGTGGATTCTTATAGCGGCGTGTGAAGAAGACGCGCCGTCACTATTCCTATTATCCCAGAAGGCTTCCCTACAGTTTCTATATTTTTCGGGGGTGTGTTGAGTAATTTTTGAATTGTTAACGTCTTGTTTTGAGTAATTTTAATTTTTGTTATTTTGTAACATGTAAAGAATAATGTGTAAATAGTGATAGGGTGTTGTTTGTATTTTTTTTTAATAAAAAGATAAAAAATTAATTTAATATAGTGAAGTATCTAAAGGATAAATAAAATTAATTTGTACCTGTCATGAAAATATAATAACATAACATGTTTTTATGTATTTTTTAGGTTTGTATTTTTTAGAATTTAATAACTGATTGATTAAAGTTTTAAGAACTTGGTTAACATGTGGGTTGTTGATTTTAATTACAATTAAGGGTGATGTTTGTGTTTTTTGATAAAGAAAAATATAAAAATATTTTTTATGTATTGCATACGATTAAAACTTTAATATTTTTTAAATATTGTTTTTTATAAAAAAGAGCAGTAAATATTTTAAGTTTTGAAAAATATGTTTTTGCATGGATTTTTTAAATACAAAAATTATTTTTTTACATTTTAAATTTTATAACATGTTTGTAAAATTTAAAAGGGTGTTGATCAATATTTTAAAAAAAATATAAAAATCTTATTTTTAGGGGAATTCATCTATTATTCACCGTTAATGTTTGAATAAAAAAAGCCTTAAAAGATAAATATCCAAAATATTATTGAGAATAATTTGTTATTATTCGTTGTTAATGTTTGGATAAAAAACTCAAGTGGTTAATATCCAAAATATTTTTCTAGGAATAATAAGTCATCACATATCCTTGAAAGAAGTCTCGATTCTAATCGAGGATATTTTAATTTTTGATTCCATGATTTACGAGCTGTCAAAGTATGAAACACTAAGACAAAGAAAGCTTTTGAAGTGCTCTAAATTTCCTTAGATTTTTAAATTTTATCTCTCCTCCTTACGATTTATGAGTTGCAAAAAAAACTTTTGAAATACTAAGGAAAAAATGAGCTTTTAAAGCATATGAAATATTCTTAGATTTCTATTTGAATAAATTTAGTGTGAATCAAACCTAGATAAACTAATGGAATTAGAAAACACCAACACTATAACAATTATAAGGTAAACCAAATACCAAGTACCTTACCTTAGATAGGGCATATTAGGAGTGTTAATATCTTTCTTTTATGCAACCAGTCCCTTACCTTAGAATCTTTGAAAGACTAATTAGGTTTTCTAATGATCATAATATTAGGTGACGACTTCAAAGAACCAATCAAGCAAAATATTACCAAAAAAAAACCCATCATCGAACGCCGCATGCGAGAGGGTACGATAACACTGCTTATCAATCCTGGACCACACTGGCCATAAGTCTTTCACCTCTTGCTAGCACCGGTGTACGGATTTTTTAAGACCAAATTCAACAACAACACCATAGCGGTTGATTATCTCAATTATGCCAAATCACTATTTGATTCTCTCATACAATCTGGTGCAATTATGAATGATGATGAACTCATCAGTTGTGTTTTAGATGCACCTGTTCTTGAATACAAAGAGCTAGCCACAACACTTCATTTGCATCGTGATATTGACTTTGATCAATTCTATGATTTAGCTATAAGAGAAGAGCATTTATAGAAATGAATGTCTCTTACCTTAAAGTCAAGAGTTGTTATGGCTATTGACCGTGTGTCCAATGAGCGCCTTTTCAATTCAAACATGCCTAGTTATAATTACAATCCTCATCACGGATTTGGAAGAGGACGCGGTCATGACAAGAATTGGAAGTAAGGGCATGGATCAAGGCAAACATGGCATTGAAAGCCAGCTCAAAGGGTTTGGTTTCCAAATCATCACTCTCAGCATCACAACCTTTAATATGTTGTATTTACCTCTTCTCCTGCAACTCTCTCAAATGGGCGCCCTTCTTTACTTTCAACACTCAAGGCAAATTCTCAAATACCCAACGCAGTGAAGTCATTTGTTTTCGGTGTGATAAGCAGGGGCACATAACTCGGTTTTGTCCTAACCATAAACCTCATGCATATATGGAAAAAAACTTTACCACCTTTCCTTATCTTACTGCTGATGTGACAAATATCAATTAGTGTCTTAATTTAGGCGCTACTCACCATATGACAACCAACACCACCTCTCTTTTCAATACTCATCCTTACACAAGTACAGATAAAATTGTTTTTGAAAATGGCAATCAGTTAGCAATAACACATATTGGCAATACACAATTGATCGTGTTATATAAATCATTAAATCTTAATGAAGGTTTGGTGTGTGTTTGTTATTTGTAAAAAGTTGATCTATATCTATCGTTTTTATTGTGATAATGATTGTTACTTTAAAATGGATATTAATGGTTTTTATGTGAAGGAAAACAAAACAGAGAAGGTACTCTTTACTGGCAGTAGTTTCAATGGCCTCTATAACATTTAGACATCCCCTTCTACTGCTTGTTAAATTGCTTGTTTTGGAAAGCGTACCACACAAAATATATGGCATGCCATACTTAGACACCCATCTCATTTAGTTTTCACTATATTGTTGAACAAGTACCACTTACCACTTGATGGTGCAATTGTCTCAAATAAAAAATATCATATCTGCCCGTTAGGAAAATCTTGTCGATTGCCATTTGAAGATAGACAGTTTCATGCTTAATTTTTGTTAGCATTTTTACATCTTGATTTATAGGGTCCTGCACCAGTCTCCTTAAATTTTGGTTATCATTATTATTTTTCCATTGTCGATGATAATACTCATTTTATTATTTCTCCATATCTTTTAGTTAAAGCTTTCTTTAATGCAGTTTTTCTTATTAATCGTCTACCAACTCCTAAACTAGATCACATATCTTCTTATGAGAAATTACTTCAATGCACACCAGATTATGAATTTATTAAAAGTTTTGGATGTGTCTGATTCCTTCATATGGTCCCATACAATAAGTATAAATTATCCTTCAGATCTATTCCATGTGTATTTATTGGTTATGATGATCATCACAAAGGCTATTGTTGTCTTGATACCGTGTCAGGTCGGATTTATATATCTCGGTATGTGATTTTTGATGAGGCAAACTTCCCTTACTAGCAACTTTAGTCTATACCAGTTGCCTAATCCACACTTACTGCTCATCTTTATATTAGGCCTGGTCTGTACTTTCAACAAACTAACAACTCTACAAGTCCAACCTACTCTGCCTCTATTATCCTGGACTCTCTATCAGTCACTCCTTCTACCAGCCTACAACAACCTTCCCCCACACCATCTCTCTCTCCTAGTCTAACAGTAATCATTCCTTCCCCTGTCTTCCAATCCAATAACCCCCTATCACCTTTTATGTCTCCCTCACTACCATTTAGCTCTACAAACCTCGTGCTTGTCATCCATATCACAACCCATTTACCCATGTCAACGCCTCCTCTTTCCTCTCTTAATCTATCTTTCCTCCCTAACTCTCTAGACATACCAAACCTTCCCAAAAAATTTAAGAGTCTTAAGACCATCATCCTTTTTGGTCCTGAACCAAAACCCCTCTACTTTCACAACACCTCGCACCCTTTACCCTATGCTTTCTCTGCTACTTGTTCTAATCCTACATCCCTTGAACCAAAGAGTTTTGCCTAAGCTTTCAAATACAATCACTGGCAAGCTGCCATGCGGGATAAATATGATGCTCTCATAAGGAATCAAAAATGGTCTCTGGTTCCCACCTCCTCTCAAATGAATATTATTGATTGCAAATAGGTCTTTAAAATAAAATGGAAAGTTGATGGTTCTGTTGATCATTACAAGGCCAGCCTTGTCGCCAAAGGCTTCAATCAACAAGAAGGATTTGATTATATAGAGACCTTTAGCTCGATAATTAAACTGGCCATCATTCACACTATCTTTTCTATGGCTGTGTCTTCTAATTGGTCCCTTTAACAACTTGATGTTTGTTATGCATTCTTGAATAACTATTTGAAAGAAACGATTAACATGAAATAGCCCCCTGGCTTTCATGATTCTTCACGTCCTTAGGATGTATATCAGCTCTATAATACTCTTTATAGCCTTAAGCAGGTTCCCAAAGCTTGGTTCCAACATCTCAATGCATTTCTCCTTGCTCAGGGATTTGCTCACAGTCAATTTGATGCATCACTCTTCATTTATCGTTCCTCTTTTTGCATAATTTATGTCCCTGTTTATGTGGATGATATCATTATCACTAGGTCTAAACTCTAACGTGTCCACCGATTTCTTGATCAATTGTGCTCCACCTTTGATAGTTGCTAACTGGGTGAGCTTATTTTTTTCCTTGGCATGGAAATCACATGATTTATTGATCATTTATTCTTCTCTCAAACTAGATATGCAGTTGATTTATTAAAAAGGCTTAATATGACTAATTGTAAACCATGGCCTACACCATTACCGTCTGACACTCGATTGTCTTGTTTGGATGGAGACCCTTTATCTGATCCCTTTACCTATCACAACATGGTGGGTGGCCTCTAATATCTTACTCTATCATGGCCTGATATTTCCTTTGTTATCCATCAAGTGTGTAAGCTCATGTATAACCCTCATTCTTCCCATCATCAGGTTGTCAAACGCATTCTCCGTACAGTTAAACAAGGTCTTGTGTTTTACTAATCCGATGACTTCACTTTCCGTAGCTTTTCTTATGCTGATTAGGCTAGCTCTGTAGATGATCAACGGTTTGCCACTAGTGCTTGTATATTTTTTGGCCCCAATCTTCTCACATGGACCACTAAGAAACAGTTTACTGTTTCTCATTCTAGCACTGAAGTTGAATATCGTGCCTTTGCCCACACAGTCGCTAAAATCCGCTGCTTCTTGCATCTATGGTGATAATCTCTCTGCTATCTATATGGCTGCCAATCTAATTTTTCATGCTCGCACTCAACATATTAAGATTGACTATCATTTTGTTTCCAAATTAGTTGCTTGTAAATCTCTCTATACCTTCTATTAAGTCCAAGCTCAATCTTTGCATTGCTCTGACTCTTGGGGGTAAAGAGCACATTACACCTGCAGAGGCAATCATATCAGTAGATCCTATTAAATTTGTCAGTTTCATGTAATTTGCTTATTCCACTACATCACCCTTGAAAGTCTCCTAATCATAAGCAATTGCATTCCTCAGTTAGAATGATTGATTGACATTTTCTTTGTAATACATGTAATTGATTGTACTTATCTTATATTATTGAGTTTGTGTAAATAGACTTAGAGAAATTTAATCCATGTACCCTGCATACAACATAATAGAACGTGACTTTAAGTGTGGCAATTATTCTTAATCTCTCTGCTCTCATCCCTTTCTCTTTCATTAAGTTTATTTTCTTATATCAAGGATGTGGACAGAGACAGGAAGACCAGATTTTTTTTATCACGGGTGATGGATTTTTGGAAGGAGAGGGAATGTTTTGGAGTGGTAATCATGGTAGCTTTGGCACCATGAGAAGCAAAGACTCTGGCTATGTCTATCATGGGGATTTGGTGGCCTCCACCTACAAATGGAAAGAAGAACATTTCAACTGGAGGAGAATTTGAGTCCACTGTTGCAGAGAGGATGGATTTGGATGAAAATTTGGCTGGCAAGGGAGAAAGAGAGGTTTGGGCTAGAAGTTCCAAATTATGAGATGTGTAGTGAAAACATCGAGTGGAATATTTACAAATAAAAAACGAAATGAATGTCCATAGGATTTATCCATTTTTCAAGAGCCTTAAGGTCGCTTTTTGGGATATATTCTAAAACTTCTAGTTTTATAGGATACCAATTTCGTAATCCCTGTTCGTTTTGATCTTTGACCAAAAATATAACGACTAGATTAGAGAGTTCATTTCGTTCAGTCATAAGAATAGATAAAAGAATTGTCAATCCTATATGTTGTTGATGTTCATAGCTTGATGGCGATTTTTTTCTGACAGGTAATAATGCGTGATGCATTCTTGAAAGTGATATGGCTGCGGTTCCCTTCGTAATTCCAATTGAAAGGGTTCGGACAACAAAAAATGTTTCTGGACTCTTGAGCAGCAAAACCCTGCTTTGGCATTGATCTGGAAAGACACGGATATTATGCCAGCGGGTTGCGATGCCGGACTGGTTAGATTCCAGCAATTGAGGTGCTTTTAATCAAATACTCTTAACACTTTTTTATTTTCTTGAGAACTAATACTCCTTTAAAATAATGGAAAAAAGGTCAAAATAATTAGCAATTACATATATTTGCAGTAGGAAATCCTGCTAGCAACAAGAATGCTACTTGTACAAAAACTTGGCATTAGAGACTACTGCCAAACCACTCAATCAAATCCGACCCTAGATACAATATTCCATAATTACCAAGCCTATATGTAACATTTACCTAGAAATCAAAGTTTGAACCTCGCTAAAAATACAATTTATAGCAGAGAAGGCTTTTAGGACAGCAGAATGACAAGCTTCCCTGCAAGTGTATCCGGAATAATGAACTGCGTGACATTCATGTTGAAAAAAAAAAAACAGAGCTGCAATATCAATGTAGACTCCAGAAATCATAATCCATCAATGATATGGGAATTCATGTTGATCTTTCGGTGGAGCTTTTTATCTGTTGAGAAGCTCTAACAATGTCTCCCCGAGTAATGATTCCAACCTTTGGTATTAAATTGGAGACCAATTATAAATTACAAACAGCAGATAAGAAACAATAAAATGAGAATGAATCAAGAACATTGTTTACAATTCTTACCAGATTTCCATAGTTATCTACCACTGGGAGTCGCCGATACTTTGTTTCAAGCAGCAACCTGGCATTAGATTTGGACATTGATTATGTTTTTCAATTCTGATGTGAAATTTCCATAGAATATGATTGCAAGATGAGAAACATTCAGAAATTTAATGATGATCATTTAGATAAGCTTTTAAAAAAGGTGGACAAAGAGAGAATGCATAACAGCTTCCCGAAGAGAGTTTTTCGTACGTTTAAGGAAGTACAAAACAGAACTTCTCATATTAGAGGTTTAAACAGAGATGTCCTGGAAGAACAAAAGATATACTAGAGTAGAAAGTGTCGATACCTAACAGCATCCTCTAGATTGGTGGTTTCATAAACGACTAGAGGATTTGGTGTCATCAAATCACCAACAACTTTGCCGTTATTCTTGATTAGCAGTTTCTGTAACTCATTGAAAGTCTGCAACATTTGTAAAGAAATAGAAATTCAGCAGTAAGAAACATTTTGCCTAAAATGTTATAGAAGTGAAATCCTGATTTTAGTTTATCCTGTACATCTAACACCAAGCTCTTTATTGTAAAGCTCTTTATTGTAGGCCTGGTTTTGTCCAGTAATAGCCAACAATGGAGAACTCTTGTTTATTGAGCAGTTGTATGGTCTCTATTAACTACTTGAAATCACCATCACTACATCTACCCAAGAACCAGTATCTCCCTACATCTAGGGAATTTGTCCAAGTAAAACTCATGCGAGACCAACCATTGAATTGTAGGATGGTGCTAAATGTAACAATTATTGTTCAAACTATCAACCTTCCATCTTCTGCATTCTTTACTACCAGTGATGTTGGATCAGAGTTTTGCTTCTACCTCCCGACAGTACAAGTTGATGACTAAATTGTGAGCAAGCCCTGGTGTAGGAAGAATTACTGAGCATCCCCTGACTGCGTGCCGTGTCCTTGAAAAGGAGGGATGGCAGACTTAAAATGTCAAATTGTCTTATAGAGCCAATTCAATCTCTAGTTTCATTCAGAAACTTGGATTCATAGCTATGGTATGGGCAACTGCAATGTTGGAAGGACATAGCCCCCACCCCTAAACTTCTTAGTCTGACAAAGAAACAGTCATAATTTGTTTGCTAATCATGGCCAGATAACCCTCTTAAACTTATAATATACCACATATCACTTTTCTCGTGACCCCTAATCCTCGTTATCTTCAGGCCTAAAGGAAATACTGTGCTCAATTATTTCTGTTCGTTCATATATGCTTGGCGAGTATTACAGCAAGTCTGTAACATTATTGGGAGTTGAAGGATGTTAGCTATGAAATTCACAAGCATAAAAGATTCAAATCGATCAAAATATCTAAATGTTTAAGAAAACAAAACCGCAGACAAACATATGGAAGCATGCATGAATATAAATACGAAATGCAAACATCTAGAATATGATAGAGAAACTCCATACTCACCTTCCAAGAACTATCAACGTTAGGAAACAAGTTTGTGTCATTTTGACAGCTGCCTGATAGACACAGAGGAAAGAAATTAGTAGCAGTTTCACCATATTACAGGAATAACCATAATAGAAAACCAACTTTTCAAAATTATAGAGCCAGTTTGTCAATGAAGAGCAATAATGAATGACAAAGCTTTAAGATACCAATATTCAACAAACCAAAATATGAGTGAAAACTGAATTGATACAACATCCTTCCTGCTATAGTCACTTGAGATTGGAAAGAATTGCTTGACAAACAAGATCAAGAATTATCATAATGTTGCCAAAATCAAAGGAATGAAGCAAATTCATTTCTTCTGTTGCAGACCAGAAGGGCATGATTCCTTCCCGAATCCTACGTTACTGATTATTCTTACTTGTCCATTTTCTACACAAGTCTAGACTCTTGCAAACTAATGCTAGATTTGAGCTATTCAATTGATGCCAAAGAGAGTTTAGTATTATTTCCCCAGATAAGCCAGCAGATCTAGCAAATAAAATGAAGTTAGCAACTATTGTGCCATATGCTTGTTTAAATTGTTATGGCCAACGATTCCTCGTGGTTTGAGACATTACTTGTAGCCAAGTTTCCTCAATACTACTTTAATGAAACTCCTCAAATCAAACCTTACATAGTTGAAAATCATGTGCGCTAGAAGAGCTTTTCTTGCGATTGAATGGCGAAAAAAAAGAAAGAGAACAAACAGATTCTTGCTTCCAGATGAAAAGGAGGACAAAAATTCAAACAAGTAGATCAACTTTGTTTTTAAAAACCGTAACGATCTAATTCACAATCGTTCTCTAATCAGCTTAAGTATTCTCTTCCAAGGAAAAAGGAAACGAAGATCAAACACAAAGATTATATAGAAAAAAATGAAAACAAGGATTTTACGTCCAAATGGAAATTAGAAGCAGAGTCTCTCCACTACCTGAAATAGAACCGAGCACTAACAGGTCATAATCAGTAACAACACCAACCTGCAGCAAGTATAGACCTGGAATCAGTTCTTCATGCAACGCAATCTCAAATAAATATAGATTCAAGTGCTGAATCTGTGCATGTTATCCTTCATTTTCAGGCACAAGGAACATGTTTATTTTACTACGTCCTCACACACTAGTTTTCGAGTTGAAGTCTTTGCCCCTCTTTCTCACGAAATAATTCGCAGCGTGCAAGCAAGACACTGGTAAACATGATTGGAGACTATATGACATGGGAATGGGATCACATGATGAAATGGAGATCTTACCAATTTCCAGTCATCATCAATGACAGGAAACCCCGTTATTCTCTTCTCCACAAGAGCCTCCAATGCTGCAACGATGTATCACGAGTCAACCAACCATAACAATTTACAACTAAACAATATATATACCATTCAAACTATAACTTGTAAGAAAAGGTAGTGATTACCGTCATCAACAGTTGTGTTGGCTTTAAACACATGTAAATCCTCCCTTCTGGTCATAAAATCACCAACTGTATGGATCTCACTTCTCGCCTACAATTATGTGTAATAAAAAAAATCACCAGAAGGAGAAAGAATAAGGAACAGGCGGGTAAGTTAGTTATGTACCGGCACAGAGTTTGCCACGGTAGACAAGGCAACGGTTACAGAAGAACGGTTAGGTGATCGCGCGGAGGAGTGAAAACGAAAACGCTTTGAACTGGGAGCCTTGGAAACAAAAAGAGAAGGTGGCGGTGACTGATTATTATTAGAATTAGAATTAACACAGAGTGAGGGGGGCAGAGAAAGTAATGTGTTTGCGACAGAAGCCATGAAGCAAAGCAGAAGCAGAAGATTTTAGTTGTGATTAAACAAACTAATGAGCTTTGTCCGCAAAAATAAATAAATTGGGAGGTATTATAGAATTCTGAAAAGAAGGAGTTTTCAAACAAGATTCGAAGCGGCGAGGTGGGGTTAAATATCTCTGTTCCGTGAAAGGAGGGAGGGGGAATCGAGTGGAAGGCGCCAATTGGTTGGTGAGGACTTTTCTATAATTAACTACATGGACCCCACACAACTTACGTCCTCCCCGTTCAACACCTTGGTGGATTTTCCCATTAGTATATTATTATTTTTTTCGGGTTGAGAATATATGTGGATTAATAAATAGAGAAAATGAGATTTTTTTATGTCTTTTTGTAGCTTTTTATTTTCGTAAAATCCTGATAAAACTGATAAGTCGTGTTTTTCTCGTGATGGAAAGAGGAGGGAATTGCATGTTTCGGCAGCCATTCTGGAAAGTCTATTCATTTTTTCAACGTTTTATTTTTCAAAGCCTTTGATAACAAAACAAAAACAAACAACAATTTGCATGTCTTCCTATTTCGCTATCAGGGGGACGTGTGTGCTTTGTCCTTTAGATTCTTTTTTAATTTTATTTTTTTTTGTTAATAATGCTTTCTAGTCTTAATATTAATATATTAAAAAAATATTTATTTAACATTTCTTCACAAGAAATATATTTTTTTCACTTGAAAAGTATAACTTTTCTTCGTTGAATTTTCAATCCATGAATTCAACGAAAAATCACTGCATCGAAATAATTATTATTTTTTTAAAAAAAATGCCCCAATTTATTATATAGTCAATATTTTTATTGTAGAGATCCCGTAGCTTTAAAATAAAATAATAATTAATTTTAAATGCTTTAGATATAATATATTTATAAATTTTATATCATTTTAAATATAAGTGAATACAAAGTTTAAGTTGTTTTAATTTGATATGTTTGTTAAATCTTAGTTGTCACGGGGTTGATTAATTTTTAAATTTATAATTTTTTTTAAAAAAATTATCTAAATATTTTTTAAAATTAAAAAATAATCAGATATTTTTTAATAAAATAAATATGATATATTTTTTCTCATCAACACTATCTAGAGGTCTTATGATGGCACAAGAAAAAAAATTAACCTACAAATCATGATAGAAAAATTTGTTTTTTTAAAAATACTAACCACCATCGTTGATGTCTCTCGTGCGCTATCTTACTAGCATATGATATTTTATGCTTTCTATCAAATTTCTCATTAAAATCTCGAACGAAAAATCTAAAAAAAAAAATCTCATATGAATGCCATGGTACCTTGAGTATAAGGTAATCTTAAACATCACCTGGAGTGTGATTGATTCAGATATGCTATTTGACGATAGCACTAAAAAGTGGAGGCCTGATGGTCGAGAAGGATCAAAATAGTGAAGGTTTTGATGGTAGAGAGGGAAGGAGAGAGGGAGGGAGCTAACTCTCTGTAGTTTTATTATATATGTTATGATAAAAAAAAGAAGAGTATATCCTCTGTTGATTTTATAATTTGTATGAATTTCAAATTATTTATTTAAATAATATCAAGACATCTCTTTACTTTCATGGGTGGAATTGTACATACCCGATGAAAGTAAACCACTGCCATGGTGGGCACCATCGAGCGATCGTGCCTCCTGGTGTAATCAACTTGTGCACGAGGAAACCGATCGATTAAGGGATTGACAGCCATGAAAGCTCTTCTTTTTTTCTCCCCTTTTTTAAAAAGATTTGCTACCCTTTCTTGGTGGCTAGGTCGGACATTTTTAAATTATTTTGTAAAATGAGATCAGTTACTTGCTGGCATGACCATATGATATCTACACTCGCTAATTATCTTGTAAGCTTCCGCGTTGACGTTTTGTTTTTAAGGTTAATGTAGATATTTAAGTAAGCTTGTGTGTATTTTATTAATTTGATGGTTATAAAATTTAAATTAGCATTCTAAAAAAATAAAAGCTCTAGTTGAACTACACCTCGTAAACATTAACATATATTTTTTTCATTTTTATTTTAACACAAAATACTTATTTTTTGCCCACCGTGTAATATCATCATCTAAGAAAAAACCTCATTCTAAATCAACTCTTGTTAAATGTTTCTTGAATTATACAAAAATTCATGACACCACAGGAGTCTAAACCAACCCATTTACCAGTAGAAATCATACAATATAATTCTATAGTATTTGCTTGAAAAATTAATAACAATAATAATTTAAACTAAAAATTTATCCAGAATGTAGAGTACATGCACAAAATTTAGGATTTGAGCATTGTTTTAAAATTATTATTATGGTGAAAAATTGCTTATTTGTAAATAAATACAATCAAAATTGGACCTTGAGGACATTGCCAAATAATAAAATCAGAAGGAGAGGAGACTTCAGGAAAAGAAGAAGAAACATATAAAGCATGCAAGACTGTGCTTGCAACTTGATAGGGTTAAAATTGATTGCGAGAACGGCAACACGAGAATGATTGATGAAGTGTTCCGAAAAGGAAACGAGTTAAAATCACGACAGACCACCTACCCTCGAGCCCATCTCCATTCAAGTTGTATAGTAGATGTTTTTTTTTTTTTATTTATATGGGGTGTCCGAACCAGCTTGCACGCACCACGACTAATCCCCACAGCCCACTGAATACCCTGCAAACCCAGTAGGCATGTAAGGCACCATGGGGGTGACAGGCGTGCACACCAGGACTCGAACCCCGGTGCAGTGGAAATAAACAAGTCCCTTCCACCGCTAGACTAAGCACTAAAATGCTGTATAGTAGATGTTTTTGCTTGATCAACACCGTGAGTTACTTTTTAAAATATTTTTTATTTAATTATATAGTAATTAAAATAGATACATCCAAGGAAGACAATAATTTAAACTGTGAAAAAACATTTAATAAACAATTTTTCATGTTTTTTTTTAAAAAAAAATTCGATGATAACATGGATTTTTACTAGCAGTATAGTTTCTGGAATAAAATCTAAGAGCAGTTAAAATATATATTTGTAAAAATTTAAATGATTTGAATTAAAAAAATAAAATATATCTCTTTAATAAACTTTTTTTTTCTTATTCATGCATTTCTTTTTTTTTATCTCCATGAAAGCACGTCCATTTTTACTACAAACATTATTTTTCAAAAGTAAAAAATTATATTTATCTTGAATGCAAACTTAATTAATTATTTTTTAAAAAAAATCATGAATTGATGATTTTTACATGCATTTATAACAAAAAAAGAGAGTAGTAAATTTGAGAAAATCATGTGAAAAATATATAATAATAGAATAAATATTTTGTTGTTGTTGAATATCCATGATCATTTTTTTAAAAAAAAAGAAATTTTGCATTTTACATTTATATGTAATTATCCATGAATTGATTGTTAATATTACCATAAAAAACTATAATTTTATTTAAAAATCATGAAATAATCAGATAATTATTTAAATATCATTTTAATATTTTTATTTAAAGATAATTTCATGCAATAAAATTAAAAAAATTCATTTCATTTTTTTCTATAAAAAATTAGGATCTTGAAACAAACTCTTAATAAAAAATTTCATGAATGTTAACTTCTACGTGCTTTTATGATAAAATAAAGTATAATAAAATTATTTAAAATTAAAACTAAAAGAATAATAAAATATATTTTTTATTCTAATTGAATGACTATATATAGGCAATTGTTTAAAAATTCTACATGTTATTTTCATACGTAATTATTTATAAACTAATGATTAATATTTCAAACAACTTATTAAGGCAGTCAAGGATCTTTATTACGAATTTTCCATTTTCGTCCTTCTTTGAATTTATTTCCAAATGCACCCTAATTTCAATTAGGAACTGTCAATTAGTTCTCACTTGTTACCGTTACGGTAAAAAAGAAATTCAAACTGAAGCACTCTTTCATTTCAGACACCAGCTACCACACGCGATCTGACGTCGCGCGTCAATATCTCCTTATCCTATCAGTTTCCCACTTTACCTCTAATCTGGACCCCACAAACTATCAAATCCAATGGCTGATATCTCTCCATCACACAATCCTAGGGTTTTCACATAACCCTCTCTATATAATCCCCTTGAGCCCCTAAAACTTTCCCCTTAATTACTGCAGCCCGCCACTGCACCTCCTCTCCTTTCTCAATATTATCGCCGCCCCGCCACAACCTCTTTCATTCGGCGGCCAATATCCTGTCCTCCTCTACCCCCTTCCCTCTCCTCCACAAAAACCAAAAAAAAAAAAGCAATAAGAAAAAAGAAAAATTCTAAACTTCTCTCCTGGACATTTTATCAAACAGTTGCGGTGTGTTTTGTTTTGTTTGTTGTCGTAATAAAAAGAGGAGAGGGAAGTTATATCAAAACCCGAAAAAAAAATCTAAACTTTTTTTTAAAGCAAAGAAGAGAAATTGAAATGGCACAGGTTCAAGTACCGGCGCAGCCACAGAATATGAATGGAGGGGCCAATAACCCAAATTTTGTTACGACATCGCTTTATGTGGGTGATTTGGAAGCGAATGTGACTGATTCCCAGTTGTATGATCTGTTTAATCAAGTGGGTCAGGTGGTTTCCGTCAGGGTTTGCAGGGACCTGACGAGCCGCAGGTCCCTTGGTTATGGTTATGTTAACTACAGCAATCCTCAAGATGGTCAGTGTTTGTTTTTTATTTTTATTTTTGTTGCCAAAGTTTTGGTTTTTTTAGTTGGTGATTATTGGTTTGTGTTAGGTTATAGTGTTAATTTGATATATAATTGAGTGGTTTTGTGGGTGTGAATGATATTGTGATGATTTATATATTTGAGTGGAAAGTTCCAAACTTTAGTATGTATGGGAGGGTTTTTCAATTGACTGTTCAAGAATTTTATATGTTGTAAGGATTTAGACTTGATTGAATTTGATAATGAATAATGCATTGGTACCCTTAATATTTTGCATGCAGAGAACTATTTTGAGTTGTTTGAACTGAAAAGAGTCATCTTTTTATGTCTTCTTTATGTGTCGTTAAATTCTATCTGTTCTTGAGTTGTTTGAACTGAAAAGAGTCATCTTTTTATGTCTTCTTTATGTTTTGTTAAATTCTATCTGTTCCTTCTGTAATCCTGGAACATGTGACAGCTGCAAGGGCATTGGAAGTGCTGAATTTCACGCCAGTTAATGGAAGTCCAATCAGGGTTATGTATTCCCATCGTGACCCAAGTGTTCGCAAAAGTGGGGCAGGAAATATATTTATTAAGGTATTTGTACTGGATTATCGGTCAATTTGCTTGTTGCCGTGGCTATTTTTATAATTTTTTCCAGTTCTGTTTGTTGTCTGACGTTATGAATGCTTTATTTTACAGAATTTGGACAAGGCGATTGACCACAAAGCACTGCATGACACATTTTCAGTATTTGGGAACATTCTCTCTTGCAAGGTTGCTACTGACCCCTCTGGCCAGTCAAAAGGCTATGGGTTTGTGCAGTTTGACGGTGAGGAAGCTGCTCAAAAAGCGATTGAGAAACTGAATGGCATGCTGTTGAATGATAAGCAAGTTTACGTGGGACCTTTCCTTCGCAAGCAGGAAAGGGAGACGGCCACTGACAAGACAAGATTCAACAATGTTTTTGTGAAGAATCTATCTGAAATGACAACTGAGGAGGATTTGAACAAAGCTTTTGGTGAATTTGGAACTATCACCAGTGTTGTGGTGATGAGGGATGGTGATGGAAAGTCTAGGTGCTTTGGATTTGTGAACTTTGAGAATGCAGATGATGCTGCCAAAGCAGCGGAGGCCCTTAATGGAAAGAAATTTGATGACAAGGAATGGTTTGTTGGAAAAGCTCAGAAAAAATATGAAAGGGAAGTCGAGTTAAAACAACGGTTTGAGCAGAGCATGAAGGAAGCAGCTGACAAATTTCAGGGTGCAAATTTGTACATTAAAAATTTAGATGATAGCATAGGTGATGAGAAAATTAAGGAGCTGTTTTCTCCATTTGGTACAATCACATCTTGCAAGGTATGCAGCTTTTGAATTTTGAGTAGCTAACCACCTATAGGCTGTGTTATGTCACCTGCTCCCAAACATGTTTTCATGTACAGGTTATGCGAGACCCGAATGGAATAAGCAGAGGATCAGGGTTTGTTGCATTCTCAACTCCTGAAGAGGCAGCTAGAGCTGTAAGTTGATGCTTTTTCCGTGCATTCATGAGGATCCTATTATGCACTAATATCATTTTGTTATTTTGATAGCTATTGGAGATGAATGGAAAAATGGTTGCTAGCAAACCTCTATATGTTGCCCTTGCACAAAGAAAGGAAGATAGAAGAGCCAGGTTGCAGGTATGTTTTCTTCACATATGTTTTTTTTTTTTTGCTTTGTTCTTTGTCAATGTCCAGCTATGCTATCTTCACTTTTTGATTATTGCCAATCCTTTTGAGTTATCTTGTTCTTGTTCCTTGTAATGTTATTTTTCATGGATGTTTGTGCCTGATAGATTTCTTTTTATTAAACAGGCTCAGTTTTCTCAAATGCGACCAGTTGCAATGGCACCTTCAGTTGGTCGTATGCCAATGTACCCCCCTACTGGTCCCGGTCTTGGACAGCAAATATTCTATGGACAAGGCCCACCTGCTATCATGCCACCCCAGGTAATCCTTTCTACCCATGTTGCTTCAAAGTAATTGCATAGCTGTTTGTATGGATGTTTGTGTCTTTTACTGATATGTTGGTACCCGCTTGCCAATTTGATAAAAAATGCGTTACTTGGAAGTTCTTTGTGATGATTTGTTTCTTTATCAGCCTGGATTTGGGTATCAACAACAGCTAGTGCCTGGTATGAGGCCTGGAGGGTCTCCTATCCCAAATTTCTTTGTGCCAATGGTTCAGCAGGGGCAGCAAGGTCAGCGTCCTGGTGGTCGACGTGCAGGTGCTGGCCAGCAATCCCAGCAGCCAGTCCCGCTAATGCAGCAGCAGGTTCGTATTGTCTTCTCCTTAATAATAAATTGAGATGGTAGAACCCTTTCTTATGGTTTTTGTATAAATGACAGATGCTTCCTAGGGGACGTGTCTATCGCTACCCTCCAGGACGTGGATTGCCTGATGTTCCAATGACTGGTGTTGCTGGAGGCATGCTTTCTGTTCCATATGACATCGGTGGTATGCCAATGCGTGATGCAGCATTGTCCCAGCCAATTCCCATAGGGGCTTTGGCTACTGCACTTGCAAATGCTACTCCAGATCAGCAGAGAACGGTATGCACTATCCCTATGTTTTTGCCTTTTCATTTCTATTTAGCTGTCCCAATTGAGTAGGATGGGTAGGCCCCTTGGCTGATGCTTTCAAGTTCTGACACTTGTTCTGGATGGATGCATGGGTCATTTTGGAAATTTTAGTACTTCCCTTTGCAAAACAGGTCACTGTTTGTTCTTTCTAGTAGCTGGAGGTATATGGGTTTTTGTTGGACAAACCAGAAACGAAGATATGGCCATAACCTGAGAAAAAGTGTTTTCTAGATGGAGTAGTAGATTTTTATCCGTGTCTACCGGGGAGTATTTGGATTTTCATGTCCCTAAGGGAATTTAGGATAACATGAGCTATCATGGTCTAAATCTCATCATTAGTTTTGAATTCAATGATCTAGGTGAGAGAAATAACTAGCTGAAGCTGCCATTTTATCTTGCACTAAAATCATGCTTCATTCATTTTGAATGTAATATAGATTCAAGGAACATGACAAAATATTACAAAAAGAACAAGAGAGGATCCCAATCCCAATCCCTAATGGGATTATAAAAAATGCCTCTACTGAAGAGGGAAGTGGAATGAGCATGGTCGCCTAATACATCTGATACTCGTTTGTTCGTAATTGATACTTAATTTCACGAAATGAATATCTGAATACGTTTTACTTGCTGCATAACTGTAGATGCTGGGAGAAAATCTGTACCCTCTTGTGGAGCAGCTGGAACCTGAAGCCGCAGCTAAAGTGACAGGCATGCTTCTGGAGATGGACCAGACTGAGGTTCTGCACTTGCTTGAGTCACCAGAAGCTCTCAAATTGAAGGTTAATGAGGCGATGGAGGTTCTAAGGACTGTTCAGCAGCAGGCCACTGGCACAGCTGATCAACTAGCCTCATTGTCACTGAACGACAACCTTGGGCCCTAGGTAGAGGTTGGGCATGGTTTTTGAAATGCCGGATGTGAAATCCATTCTAGATATGGCTTTGATGCATTTTAGACTTTGATTGCTTGGTAGCTTAGGCACCGGTTTTGGCTTGCTTATGAGTTTCTTTCAGAAGTTATTTGGATGTTTGTGCTTTAATTTTTGTTATGCGAGTGACAAATTTCCGTTGCTTTAATTCGTCCGTATGATGCCACCTGTTTGAGCTTATGTAGCGATGCTGGATTAATTGTATTCTGGGCCGGAGGCGGCCCATTTTGTACCAGAGAAGCCCAGGGTTAATTTTACTTCCCCAATCGTCCACGCTAACAATTTATCCTTATCCTGCAAAAAGGATATTTTAGTGAATAACCGAAAATAGCATCCACAGTTAGAAATCAATCTCCGAGCCCGGGTATCATGCACAGCATTGAATGCTAGCGGAAAAGCACCGATACCTGTTATGTTATTTACAGAGTTTGAAATCCGGACGCTTTGAATGCTAGCAGAAAAGCATCTATACGCATATAGTTATTTACATAGATAGATACCCGGGGCTGCTCGCTTGGAGGGGGTTACCTGAATTAATTTAAATTATTTGAGAAAAATTAATTTATATATATATATATTTAAAATTTTGATATTTTATATAAAATAGACTATACATCTAAATAATAAAGTTTAAAAAATCATTTCAAGTATCTAAATCAAATTGTTTTATTTTATATTAAAAAAACTTAATTTTTCTTGTTAATATAGATTTTATATATACTAAAGTACTTTTTTTTTTTGAAAGTAATCAAATTTTATATTGAAAAAATAAAATATTCTTCTAGTATTTATATAATAAATTTTAAAATGAGTTAATAATTAATTGAAATGTATATATATATATATTACCAAATCACTTCAATTGTAGGTTGATCCAGTGGATCTAATGGTTTTTTCTAGGGCAATTGCTTGCCCAATTTTAAAATGAAACATGTTTAGATAAAATCTTGAGTTAATTGAGTTTCAGATTGACCTGTCATGTCGAGTCTGATAAGGAGAGAAATCTAGATTTATTTTCTGCAGTGGTAGTGAACGACTTAGGCATCTAGCTATGGAGAACGATAATCTCCGCTCTCCTGCTGTCAGTTAGGCGGGGTTTCTGCTTCACCTCAGTCAATGCAAGTTGAGCTAAGCTCACTGTAAAGTAAGAAGTACCATTACAATGTAAGGTTTGTAGTTCGGCTATTTTCGATACGCTCATTGAAATATTTCCCTAGCATTTTCTATAGGGCTGAGTCAATGTTCTGATCAGGGTGGCGTGGCTTCTCAGCACCAAGTAATGAAGACTGGATTAAATCCTCGGGCACTAGACACCGCCTCCAATATCCTCGACCAAGTAATGATCGACAGTCACAACCAAAGCCAAGTTACAACCATTTCCCCTCTTCAATCCAATAAAATTATCAGAGGTGAATATAATTCTGCCACGCTTTAGAAATCAAGTACAGTTTATACCTGGAGAGATAGCTGACAGCTCAATTGCACTTGGCGCAACATGAAATGGTCGGTCCGGCTTTGAGATATGGATCGAAAGCAGTTAGTGGTTACATCGAATTTAACAAGGGATGACTGGGTTTTCCGCAATCATCAAGCATGTGCATACAGCAAATAAACGAGCATTAACGTAAAACAGACTTTCATTGAAATGAAACACTTGGGATGTCCTCTCCCCTACATTTCTAATCTGACATGTATAATATGCACAAAAACAACTCTAAAGCAACGAGAACGTTTTGAAAAACTCCCGATGGCACATCCTGTAGACATCACGAGGCTATGGATCCTACCACTGGTTATCAGCCTCGGCAGCATTCAAACTAGTGCATAAATTAAGCTTCCTCTCGAATAGCACGTCTTAATCTTATTCCTCCAACTTCTCCAATCAAACCCGTGCCCTGAGAATTTGAAATCTGTGCTTCTGAGGAAGTCCCTGCCTCATTTTGCCGCTTCTCTTTATATTCTCCATAGTTATGAAGCCTGCGACCAATGAGATAGCGATCATCACGAATGGAATTGTGAAGGTTGGTGAACCAGACATGAAATCTCTTGGCACAAAAGCACAACAGGCTGAAGCAGAGGCATCCCAACCATGCAAATCGGTACACTGCTGAGTTTACTGCTAATGGGTACCCAAGAACAGGAAATACTCCTCTTGATAAGACATAAGGTACACACAAGGCTGTTAGCAGCTTCATTATTATTGGGAAAACAATCTCCTGCAGTACCCAAAGGCCTTGAAGCCTTGAGAAACCATCTTCTCTCACCCTTTCGAATTTTATTCTCCAACTTTCATCCACCAGCGGCATCATCTGGTCCAACATTACCTGTTCAAGCACAAGATTCAATGCTGAGAAAAGAGAACTCCTTCAAAGATTCTTTTTCAGTTCATAACTTGGATATCTACATATCACAGTCAAATCAAAACCTTTCATCTTTTTAGAAAAAGAGAAGGTTCCAACATAATATAAGAAACAGAAATCATTTTGATATCACTACTGTCACAATCCCAACCAAACATGATACTACTCTCCTTTCGCTCTACAATCTTAATGGCAGTAAGGTGATGCTCGGATAAAATCATCAGTGTATTTATTACATGTCACTGTACGGAAATTAAGGTAGCATGCAGCAGAATAGGGATGAACGAAATAAGCATTTTGCTAATCCCCAATATTTAAGAGGGACTGCACAATCTGATAACTCACCAGCCGAGTCCATATCTTGAGAAAGATGAGCCCTAATGCCCAATCCTGATACAGAAGGAAAACAGGACTTTCATCTACAGGCACCCGCATAGGCACAATTACCAAAAGCTCAAAGAGCAGCCCAATCAATACTGGAATAACAAAAATCTGGACAACAAACAGCAATTTTAAGTGTTGAGAATCGAAGAGTTCCAGTATACGAGAAACATAAACTATGATATACCCATATTGACAACAGAGCCGAGCTCTTGAGAACAATGCTGCACCACATCCATATTTGGCTAAACAAAACTGTTGCCCTCTTTGTTCTAATTTGCTCAATGGAGTATCTTGCTCCAGCTAAAGCAGTCCAAATGACGTAACTTCCAATTACAAAAGCATATAGATCTGAATAAAGAAGTAGAACAAGAACAAATCAGCATTCTCGTAAAAAATGCACGGTCTAAAAGGACAGCTAAGAAAATTCAATCAATTACCATTGCACTTGATGCCATGAGTTATTGGCAGAAGAGGAATGGCATTGAAAAGAGCACGCCCAAGTGATATTGGAACAACTATCAACGTTGAGTTGAACATAAGTAGCGTCATCCATGCCACCACCAGCAAGAGGACAATACGTAGAACAAAGCTGTACCTGCTAAAAGATGAAAGTCCAACATCAGGAAGCAAGAAATGCAGCTTGTCCCAGTGATCTTAATTAAGTGCAACAACAAATAAATGATGGTAAAAGTATTAAAGTGATAAATAATGCATAGTTAATAGAAAGTTTTGGCAGTTCATGATGCACAGAATTGCAATACCAATAGGCACTAGAGGATTAAAGAGTAAGACAATGCACAATATAATAACATAATCGATCATAAAATCATAAGATATTCATGGAAAGCCACACAGCAGAACACAAGGATATCATGAAAATATTCTTACGGCCTAAAGATAAAGGCTATTTCTTTCACAGATGATGGAATAATGGCACACAGATGTACCGCCAGTAGATGTCATAGAGGTAGCCTTATGAAAGAGTAGAATAACTTGCAATTCTTGCTATCAGAAAAATAGAAATCAGAAGGGTAATGGATAATGTACGGGTAAACAGGTAATATATATGTGTGTGTGTGTGTGTGTGTAGAGAGAGAGAGAGAGAGAGAGAGAGAACAAGCATAACTAGCAAGCTACTAGAGATGATACACTGTTTTTAAAAATAATAAGATGCAGGTAATAAAGGTGTTCAAAAGCAGAGCAAGCTGCAAAGAAAGATGTTATTCATACAACCAGCTGAAACTGTCAACGTAGCACATTGTGCTTACTCTGAATCAGATCGCTCATCAATCTCATCCTCCTCTGCAGAAGTTCCGGCTGCAAGAGTGGAACTGTTTTGGTCATCTGCAGCTGCAAGAGCCACTAGGGCCCTGTCTTGTCCACCTTGTCGTGCAGCCTGTAGTCTATCCTGCCTTCCTTGCTCCACATTTCCATTGTCTTGACCACCATTGTCCTCAGCTCCAGCCAGTAAGAAATCCGTTAAGCCAAGTGCCCAGCCTACTGCTGTAAACCAGTAACGGAGAAGGGACTTGATTGTGGTCCGCAACTTAAAATGCTCAATGGCAAATGGGATGCAGATTTGAAAGAGAAGCATGTCAGCTGGAATTTCAGTAAATGGATCGGATACCCTGGAATAAATGTGCATTTAGATGTTAGCAAATAAAAGTACTAAACAATTGTAGTAGCTGTAGACATGAACAGTGGTGCCCATAAAGAATGGATTTCTTCTTACGAAATGTCCAGTGGAAAAATGGAAGGTGCCATTCTCATAGCAAGTTTAACAGGTAAGAATACAAGCATCACAATTAGACTTCCATAAACTGCAACAGACAATAAAACTCTGCGAGCATGCTTGTGCACAGGATCATCAATTAAATCACGGAATGGGTTGTAGTTAGGATCTGCTGGATCTCGAAGAAAATACAAAACACCATGGCGCAAAACCTGCAAAGAGCAATGAAGAAGAAAAAAAGATTATCAACACAATTGAACCACATGATCAGCTATTCAAATTTGAATTATGATAAGATAACTGAGAAGAATACCCCACGAAGAAGGCTCACAAAGATGCTGATTTGTAGCATGTAAACAATTCCTACAACCCAATGAACTAACGAGCTTGCTAAAGGAGAAATGGAGAAGAACTGAACTCTTTGAGCCATAGACTTTCCAAACATCCTTATTGTACAAATATCCAGCCACCATCCACACATCAAAGGGAACACCCCGAGTTCAATAACTAGAAGGAAGGCAACCTTAATCATGGTCATCAAATGTCTCGTTGCCGCCAAGAATTGCCTGAAGAGGGATGGAATTGTCTCTGCTATAGAAGCAATACCGTAAAACCTCCCCGTGGTCAAAGGTTCACCCTTAGTGTACCGAATTAAAGCAACACCACCAAGATAGAAGAAGACTAGAGAGAATATAAACATGTATCCAATGGCAAGAGTTGTGACATCAGAAAGCCGTGACGTGCCAACACTTGCCCCTTTTAAGAGATCTGCAGAAAGTGGACTGCTTATGTTATTTGAGACTTCATTTAGTCCACTGGCATTTACATTCAACATGTCCGCAACCTGACTGAGAACTCCACCATCCTCACCTTCAGATGTCAAATTTGCAACAGCAGTTAATGCATTCTTCAAGGTGATATTTGCTAAGATGAGAGCAGTATCTGTAAGTGGCATAACTGTTGACAGCACGGGAACACTTGCAGAAGAGAAAAGCCATGAGATGTAGTACAGGATAATCCGTCCCAGAGAAAACGGCACAAAGATTACAACACCGAGGAATATCATATTGCTAGCCAAAACCTGCCGATGTATAAAACCAAAATGAAAAACTCACCAACATGGAAAATAGAGGCTCCATTTTATTCAACATATACTTTTGTCTTTATGGACTGAACAGCATTGCAGAGTGAATAACTCTTCAAATTAGTTGCAAGACACAAAGGAAAGCAGAAAGAGTTGGACAAAAGGGAAAAAGATTGTTTCAATTGCGAAATATCTTCTCTTTTTTCTTTTTTTTACAGCACTCCCTTAAAAAAGTTGGTATTGAACTGACTAAAACAGGGTAAAGTAGAAAGTGAACCAGTATACTAATTCCTTGTCCTCAAATCAATTTCCATTTGGGTTAAACCTATGCCAGACATTCACAAAGGAGAGGGAGAAAAGAGCACAGAATCGTAACCAAAACATATAATTCAAATGAAAATGACTCAAATGTTATTGAGTAAAGTACTTGATGGAAGATGCTAAGAATAACACCATACTATATGATATAGATTTGAACTTACAGTAAATGCATTTTCAACTAAATGAAAAACAGGACCCTGCATGCCAACGAGCTCATCAAAGGGCACATCCTCTGCACCATCAGCATCATCTAAACCATCAAACATCTGTTCAACATGAGCCTCAAAACGAGCTGCCTGCATCTCCCATCGAGCAGCAACATTCTCTGCATTCCTTCTGATAATTTGACCAGCCCCAGCAATTCCTTGTGCTCCACCAGCATCTTCAGCATTTACCTCACCAGCAACATTTCTATTGGCCTGTCCTGGTGGTCGTCTTGCAGCTCGGGCACCGTTTCTGTCTCCTTCATCTTCTCTCTCAGCATCCTGTCCTCCAAGCTCTCTTAAATGCCTGAAGTAATCTCTCAGAGAAGTGGCGCCAAGAAAAATGAAAACAATACTCGCAGAAAGCAGGAACCCATGCAGACAATCAGTAAGAATAACAGTAGTGGAGATGTGACTTAAGAATAATCTCTGGGCTTCACCTAAACTCCTCACAAAAGCCAAGCGCCATATCCAAAATGTAATAAAGGGTATAATTAGAAGCCAAACTGAAAGCACAAAACTAAGACGCAAAAAGAATTGTAGAACATGACAAGTCTTCATTGTCATCCCTACTACAAACTCCTGAAAAGGAAGCCTAGCTGGGGCATTCTCAGCATAAACAGGAGAGAAAGAAAAAGGATGTTTGCAAACCTACAAAACACATGAAGAAAGCGATTAGTAAAAGGAAAATCATTAGAAAGGAAAAGCATTTCATTCCCAATTTGACAAAAAAGACTAGAGATAGCGCTTTCAATCATGCGTTTAACCCAATGCCCAAAAAAATCATGCAATTCACCAGTTTTCTTAAAATTAAAATTCCTGTGAGCCTAAAAGCATATCCCGTACAAACCTCATGATAATCCACAAACAACAACGTAATTGAAACACTTTATAAATTAAAGCCAAAAGGCAACAAACAATTGGGTTTTTTCTTTATGAAGACACTAATTAAACCCCAATTTCACCAAATTGAATTAAGTAAACAATATCCAAATCCTAAGTAAAACTCTTCCAATCAATATTTCAACACGTCAATTAATATCTCACAAAACCCCTAATTAACAAGTCAAACACACAAAATAATATAGCAAGAGAGAGAAACCTCGCACTGGCGAGCATTACTATGATTAAGCCACTGAAGGAGACAATCCTGATGAACAAACTTAATACTTCCACTACATGCGCAAGGATACCGTAACGGATTCTCCGCGTCTCCTGGATTTCTACAGATCCTGCAAACATCCTCCTCTTCCTCCTCTTCCTCGTCTTCATCGAACCTCGCCGCCGACAACAACGACACCGTCTTTACTCCGTCACTCTCCTCTTTCCCCATCGAACCCGATGGAGACTGCGTCTGGTTTACGCCGTCGGTGGCCGTTGCGGAGGTGATCGGCTGTTGTGGTGGTGGTTGTTCCACAGCGGAGTCGATCTCCATGGGGAAGGGAAAGGTTTTTAGGTACGGAATTGACAGGCGAACAGGGACGGAGTTGGCTCAGTGAGTTGATGGCGCGAGTTAAGATTGGAGAGGGCATTCGGAGTTTGTTTTTCTGGAGATTTTATTGGAAAAACAGGAATTGCAACGCGGATCTAGTATGTTTACGCGTTTGTCCTTGGTTTGTGAGTTTTATTACGGTTGTATCCTGGTGGATTAATAATGAGGATAACGAGGAGGTCGGTTCGATAGGGACAAGTAGATGACGTGGAGGTGTGAAAAGGTAATTCACCTGTGGGTTTTGAGCTAAAGAATCTTTTGAATGGGTGGTTATTTTTTATTTAAAAAGTATTATTTTTTTAAATTTATTTTTAATATTTACATACTAAAATTATTTAAAATATATAAATTTCATTTGAAAAACATTTAATTTCTTAAAAAATATTTTTAAATAAAAAATACACTTTAAAATCTTATTTAAAAATACAATTAAAATTGTATTTGTTAAAAAGATAATTTAAAAAATTAATTATTTTATATTTTTAAAATTATTTTAACATGTCAATATTAAAAATAAATTTTTAAAAAATAACTCAAAATATCATCCACTTGGCCTGGCCAGACCTCAAATTAACCCTTGAGTTTTCCAAAAACTCCAATTGAATTTTCAACCCAAAGTCTTTATAAATTTTCCCTATCTCTTTTAAGGATTCTAAATTTCGCTATAATTATTCAGATTTTTAATGTTCAATATATTTTTTTTCAGGTTGAGTATTTATATTGATGTTTTAATACTTGTGCTCGTGAAATTTAATCAGTCAAGTTTTTTATTTATTGGTTTTGTTAATGAAATGTTAATGCGATGGTTAATCTTTAGGCTAATGTTATTTTAATATTTCTTATTCTCCCAGTAAGGTCCTTGTACTTTATGATTTTTTTATTTTAGCATCTGTACCAAATGTTTTTCTATTTAAGCACTTGCATTCATAGAATTTGATCAAACAAGTGCTTCTGTAGGTTTTCATCACAAAACAGCAAGTATTTTGGTTATCTTCATTCTTCAATACAAGTGGACTGACATGCCCGCAATAATACCCTTTTTACCCCTCAAAAATACCTTTGAGGTATACAAGGACATAATAGGAATTTTATAAATACGACTGCATAAATGGAGAAAATGAGTACAAGTATTCAAAATAAAAAAATACAAATACCTGATGACATTGTTGAATTTCTCTTGAATGATAAATGGGCTCGCTTTCCGCTCTCATCCTTTTTATCGTCTCGTGTATAAACTTCACGTGGAAAAAACTTACTGCCGGCCCGTGAAAGCTTATCCCCGAACAACTCCGCTGTCAAAAAAAATTACCTGGCAGTATTTTTTTTGAAGGGCCACGAAAGAATTAACGGAGTTTAGCAACCAAAAGCTATAATCTTTAATTAAAACTAAGAAAAAAAAGGTCTGGTAAAATCACCCGCGGATTCGTACAGTGTTTTGCCTTTTATGTCCTCTATTTTCTTTGCTATGATTATCGATTTTTTTTCCTTTTATATCAATACTGTGCTTGAGATTTGATTTGTTTTAATTTATTTTTTATATAATTATTATGATTTTAAGAAAATATCTTTGTGTTGGTTTGATATTTGATTTTATAATACAATAATGTGATTTTGTTGTTTGCAAGGAAATAGAAATAAAGGGATCAAAATTAAAAAAAAAACAAGCTTTTTGTTTATAAAAAATTGCGATCATCTTTTTTTTTTCTGGTTATTATTTTTTGGTTATTATTTTTTTTTTATTTTTAATTTAATTATTTAATATTGTATTGATTATAATTAAAATTGATAATTTATCTTGATCAAATTTTTTATGTAGCGATCTTAATTTTTTTTAAAAAAAAACTATATCCTTGAATTGGTGTTCAATTTTACTATAAAAAATTTATTTTATTGTTTGAAAACAAATTAAAAATCAGGGGACTACAGGCATCAAATAGGATATCAAATAGGAGGTCTTTTTAAAATACAATATCAGTAACTTCTTAATTGTGCATTCAGATTTTGTAAAAAAAAAAATATATCATTTTAGTTTGAAAATTAAATAGTTTGAAGCAAGATGTTATCTTATTTGTATTTTAGCCTTGAAGTTTAAGAGAAAAGAAAGAGAGTTGCTTAAAAATAAAAAAATAAAAAATAAAAATTTTATGAATGATCACTTTTAAATGATAAAACTTGTTGTTTATAAATTTTATTTGTTATGTATAATTTTATTATATCAATTTTTAAAAATACAATTATAATGTAATACTACGAAGCACCTAAAATCTTTTGAACATATTTTTTTGAATATATATAGACAACGATACCCAAGACACAATCATTATATCAGAGTCCATTTTCACTTTGCAGAAGGCCTCATATCCCACTATCCTTTGAAGCTATTTCTAAGCACTCAAATCCACAGTGCGTCCTGCACACGAGCCCGTACTTAGCCTGAATGCCATTTATCCATCCTTCTGATAGTCTCGCTTAACAGAGTATGAAAACGAAACCAGAAAATGACAGCCTTAGCCTAATCTTTCTCTTGCCTTGCCTTTGACAATTTTCATGGTTTCTTTTCTCCTTTTCCTTTACCCCCACCTGCTCTCTCTCTCTCATATAATTAGCATACTTTGGTGTAGTTGTCGGTGGAGCAGTAGCACCGCTTCCTATGCGAAAATACCAAGCTCACATTTGTCCTTGTATAAGATCACCTGATATTTATGGGCTCAAATTCTTGTGGTCTATACTCTACACTCAACTGTTTTCCAATCCACAGTTTCTACCTTCCACGTCAAGGTTTTGCCGCATTTAAGTCTTGACAGTTTCTACATTATCAAGTCGTCCCCCCACAATCTCTCTCAGCTGCTTTGATAGGAACATTAATGGTGGAAGATCCTCTATAGCTGTTAACATCTTCTTGCTAAGCCAGGCTCAGGTGAGCAACAGCTATAATGCTTGCCCGCATCATATGAGATAGCTAGATATGATAATTGATGCTTGCTGATATTAGTAGATGATTCAAGTAGGCTCATCTGTGTATATTTTTCATCAAATGATTGAGCATTAAGTGAAGATTGTTTCCTAAATCAATGATTGCATTATTGAACTAAGACTAGCTAGGAGCTGAAGTCTTTAACTAGAAATCTTCACAAGAATGTTTATTGGTTTCGAATTTACTTTATAAGTATAAACAGAGAGTGAAGTTATGGACAACAAGACATGGCTTTGGAGGAAAAGATCATCTGAAAAGACAATTGTGGCAACGAACAAATTTGGCATTTTCGTGAAAGGAATCGATGAAGAGGTAGCTACGGGGCCTTCTCTTTAAATTTCTATAGCAGCTTTCCCTTCCCCCATGTGAAAACACCATTATAATCCTTCTAACGATTTTTTTTGTTGTCAAAAATTGAAAGAATTTCATTACAAAATAGACTGGAAAACACCTTTATGAGCCTTCTATTGTGTGATCCAGTCCTGTAGCAATCTTGCATACACCTTTATTATTGTTGTTTCTTTCTTTACTGATTCTTCGACGGAAGAGGAAACTCGCATTTCAGTGCGAAAAGGTTACTTGTGCGGATATTGAACGAACTTGATTGTGAAAATGTGAAATCCGACTCATGCATTCCTTTGTTTCATTTCACTAGACGCAGAATATTCCGGTCGGGAATGGATTAGGACCGGTTAGACGAAATTTAAACGAGAAGTTAACTTCTGTGCTTCTTGATTGTCATGCAAAGGATGATCCCGTGACAGAAAATGAAAAATCAGAACAAAGAGCTACCGCAGGTGATTCATTAATCCATCAGTTGCTTCTAGTGTCTGTATTTGTATTACTTTCGATAATCCTTATTCTTTATAAGCTTGTCTAGTAGTCTCTTGGTTAATCCAATGTATTTTTCTTGTAGGCCAGGAAAAGACAGAAGCAGAAGTAGATTGCCTAAAGAAAGAACTGGATGGAGCTCCGAATCAGGGAGTAGCTGCAAATGAAAAATTAAGTCACTCAGATGCCGCATTAAAGAAATGCATGCAGCAACTGAACTCCTTCCGAGAAGAACACGAGCAAAAGATACACGATGCTGTCATGGAAGCAAAAAGTGAATTTGAGAGGGCACAGAAAACTTTGGAAGGGAAGTTGATGGAGACAAGCAAAAGGCTTACAAATTTAGGCATTGAGAACACAAATTTGAGTAATGCCCTTTTACTCAAGGAGAAATTAGTTGAAGAGCTGCATAAACGTGCATCTCAGACCCTTGCAGAATTCAATACACTAATGGCTAGATTAGATTCCACAGAGAAAGAGAATGCTTTTCTAAAGTATGAGTTTCACATGCTTCAGAAGGAACTTGAGGTTCGAAATGAGGAACTGGAATATAACCGTCGGTCTTCTGATGCATCGCGAAGGCAACACTTGGAGAGTGCAAGTAAAGTCACGAAACTAGAAGCAGAATGTCAGAGACTTCGCACCCTAATGCGGAAAAGGCTGCCTGGTCCTGCTGCTTTCTCAAAGATCAAGAGTGAAGTCGAAATGCTGGGAAAGGAGCCGATGGAATTAAGAAGAAAACCGAACCTCACCAGAGATTTGGTACTCAGAGACCCCATTATGAAAATTTCTCCAGAAATTCCTGTAAAGAACATTGATTTCCTGATCGAGCAATTACGTGGTAAGGAAGAGGAGAATAAAGTTCTCAAAGAAATGATGACCAGAAAGAATGCTGAACTCCAATCTTCAAGAATCATGTTTTCACGAACTGCTTCAAGGTTATCTCAGGTCGAGGCTCAGGTTATGGAGCTTTCTGGAGACCAGAAATCCGTGGAGCTGACAACGTATAGCCCATCAGCACGTGAACTCTTATCTCCAATTGCAGGTTCTGATGCTGGATCATGGGCTAATGCTCTAATCTCAGAACTGAAACATTTCAGAGATGGGAAACTCAAGAATCCGTCAGGACATAAAGCCATTGAAGTTATGGACATGAGTTTAATGGATGATTTTGTTGAGATGGAGAAATTAGCTATGGTTTCAACACAAACACCTTCTGCAGGAGGGAATCGCCCTTCCTCAGCTAGCAAGGAACTAGTTCCCGCAGAACAAGAGAAACAAGAGATCCACTTGAAAGATGATTCAACTGATAAGTCTTTCGACTGGCTTCAGGTTGTTCTGAATGCAATATTCATACAGCAGCGTATTTCAAAACGAAGTCTAACTGAACTCCTGGAGGACATTAACATTGCTTTAGGTTATATAAATCATCCAAATGTTTGTGAACCTAATACATCAGCATTCTCAAGGCTTCCTGTGGAGTGTGATATTAGCGGTTATATCACTTGGAAGTCTCCAAGTGAATCTTCGATTGTGGATTCACTGAATGAAACTTCCAGGGCCGACACCCCAGTGAAAGAAACAAGCAAACAACACTATCAATCTAATCTCACTGATCTGCAAGAAGAGAATGATAGACTGAAAAATGAGCTGAATGATATGGAAGCCAGGCTGTATTCTGCAAATGATAAGTCGGAGGCTCTGATGATGAAGCTCCGGGAATCAGAACAAAGTGTTGAAAGGTTACAAGCAGAAGTGGAAATTTTGAAGGAATCAAAAGGAATGATTGAGGATCAAATTGAAAATCAGAAGTCAATCAATGAAGACCTTGATACTCAGCTTACAGTTACCAAAGCTAAATTGAATGAGGTCTTCCACAAGTTCTCATCTCTAGAAGTTGAATTTGAGGACAAAAGTAACTGTTGTGAAGAATTAGAAGCAACTTGTCTTGAGCTTCAACTTCAGCTGGAAAGGTAACAAGTTTTTTCTTCTTATATTCTCTGCAAACTACCAAAACAAAAAACCTTTCCTAGATTGAAAGAGAACTCTCATATATTTGTAACATTAATGATTAAACAGTGCTGCTAAGGAAACCCCGAGCTGTGGCAAAAATGAAGAGGGAAAACAACCGCAAGATGTAAGTTACTGATCACATCTTATTGTGTTGATTAAAATGCCCTTATCAGATATATATATACTCGACAACTTAGCTAGGAAAGTAATTTGATCGCAATAACAAGATAATCCAAATACTTCACCATATATAGTTGTTTTATTTCACGAGTACTGAATCTGATGGTCAAATTTGCAGGGCTGGGAGATCAAGGCTGCTTCTGTAAAGTTAGCAGAGTGCCAAGAAACCATTCTTAATCTTGGAAAGCAACTGAAGGCTCTGGCTTCACCAAGAGAAGCAGCACTCTTCGACAAGGGTTTCACTACTACTGGTGCCGCTGCCGCTGCAACCAATATCAAGAACATGAACAGGCGCTTCTCCTTGCGTGATCAAATGATAGCTGAAGATAGATCCAAAGCAATTATTCTCAGATCTCCAACTGAAGATGCACAAAAATCATCTCTTAACCACACAGATAATGGTAATGAATTGATCAGTCCTAATGCCCTGGTACGTGCTCCTGAAGCATATTTTGGACCAAAGCACAAATCCAGTAATGCTGCAGTTGGGGCTCTGGCTATTGTTCCTAGTAAAAAGCAAGGATTTGGTTTTCTGAGGAGCCTACTAATGAGAAGGAAGAAAGGGACTAGCAAGAAGTCACAATCCTTAGTGAAGGTATGACAGAAAGTTTTTGAAGCCCAGTTGGAAGAAACTGCTGTTTCCATGACAGCACCAATTCAAACTGGACTAGAGAGCCACTGCGCTCATGATCTTGTGGTTGAATAATTTAATGTTTCCTTTTCTTTTCTTGATGATTGGCGATATTGATAATGTGGGTATCAGATCTTTTTTTCCCTTTTCGAGAGGGAGAGAGAGTGAGAAATGTATATTGGCTTTAAGTATTGTGTACATATATCTAGGTTTGATGAAATTAAAGAGCTTAAAGTGGCACCTGTAACTGAGAATGGGATGATATGCATATGCTGTCATTGATATGGCTGGTGCACGTGGTTTGTTTACTTGACATTATAGTATCTTCTAAATTTTGGAATGATGGTGGTGATTGATTGAGACTAAAACTCAAGAAATTTCAGATCCTGTGCTGCTATACTAGTAAATTTAACATGAACTGTCGACACGCGAATCTTGAGGATTCATGGTTAATGATCTCGTTTGATGAAAACGCAACAAATCCAGCTAGCTGATCACCTCCAAAGTAATACTCTGATCATCTCTTTTATCCACACCCAGCCAGCCCGCCAAATTTTTCACAGCCAAAGAGAAGATATTCTTTTATTGGACAGAGAAATGCAGGCTCAACATGATCGTTGACAAAATGTATAATTAAAGAGAAAAGGATGTATCAAGTGTTACATCTTCTTGTGTTATACCTTACAATAACTCTATGCAGATGCCTCAAAACCCATGCAACACAGGACTACTTTCACACTGCTCTTCCAGTAAGAGAAAAGCTGAAACAAATAGAAATCAAAGAATAGATTAGTTAGCAGATTCTACGACCATGAAACGCATGATTCTCACCAAACTGGCTATTAATCTTTGTACAAAATGAATCTTGCAATTTCATCAAATCCAGCCTCCCTATAACATTCTGCAATACGCTCTAAAACATTATCCCAGGTTCCTTTAATAGAAGCTAAATCCAACAAGAAAGCAGCCTCATCCAATGCTATCTGCATGCCAAATCAATATGAGCATCAAAATCAGCCCACGTGAATTAGATAGATGAGAGTAATGGAATTTCAGTCTTTTGCTTATCAGAAAGATTTATTCTGCTAGAGTGGTACCTGTGCAGCCGCCTTTCCCTTCTTCAAATCCTCCTGCCTACCCTCTTCACTCACCTTCTCCTTAATGTATTCAATTTGCTCATCCTCCCACTGTGCAATGCCAGCCACTTCCTGATCAGGAATAACCAAAATCAAGGTTAGGGGAAAATCAGAAGAAGGACAATGAATTCTAATTGAAGAAGGGGAAAATCAGAAGAAGGAAAATAATAGATCTAAAGGACGATGAATTCTAATTGAAGAAGGGGAAAATCAGAAGAAGGAAAATAATAGATCAAAAAGACGATGAGTTCTAATTGAAGAAGGGTCAATACCTGATATGCACAACCTAAAGTCCACCATGGTGATTTTAAAGCAACCCTGGCAGCATCTTTAGCTTCTGATGTACGTCCAACTCTAAAAAGAAAGTAATTGAAAAGGTTTGGTTGAGAAATAAAAAAAGTGTAGGACTTGAAATACATGGAAGTGCTCTGAAAAAGATTTCTACGAACTTCTTCAAAATCTCTGCATAGAATACAAAGGGCCTTCCAAATCCTGGAAATAGATCTTTTTTTGTATAGAATTCCCCTGTCACCATTGCGGAAACCTTCCACCCACAGCATGGAAGAATTTGTCAAGTGCAGAAGCTCTAAACATGGTAACAATTGATGGCCAAAATCATAAATAACTTACATGATCCCCTTGGTCAAAATGGCGAGCTACTTTACGCTCTAAGACATCGGGGAACAGCCCAACCTGAAAAATAATAAAAAGTTGCAACATGTAGATTCATTTACAAACTCAATTATACAACTTTACCTCTTTAAGAAGATAGCCATCGAGGTTTCCAGTCTGAGATTCAGCAAAATCACCCCTCCTGTAAAGTTTCTCGCCCACATCTGAAGCAGCATGAAAGAGTTCACCATCACTTTCGTTGAAATTGTTGGCATCTTCTTCAACCAGAATTCTGTGCATATATTGATCTACCTGCATTGCAAGAGCTATAGAATATAAGCTGCCCTTTTCCAACTAATCGACACATTTTCTGAGACCCTGCCCAACGCACACAGAAAAGTGCAACTTTCGAATGGTATTGAATTTGATATAATGAATAACCAACATAATTATGCACACAAATGTATAATGCTATTATATTCTCCATCTAACTATGCACATTGATGCATGCTTACAGTTTAATGCATTACATTCTTGGCTAAAAGCCACACCCCATGCTTGCGAACATCCACAACCGGCATCTCCATTCTGTGTGAACAGTACCAATTTGTGTAGATTAATAAAGCAATAAACAAGTTTGCCAATTGCCATTAACAACAATGAAACACGCTAGAAAATTAACACAACACTCGACTAGAAAATGCACATATCTTACCCAGGTGGGGCTGTTGGCCAGCGCAGCAGTGCAGTTACGGAACCTATTGGCAAACACATGTATGGTATGAAACTGAGTTTCCACTTGAACTGCCCGAGACTCATGAGTGCATGCCTCAAAACACATTGTACAAACAAATTCACGTCTAACCTGACAGATTCTCCGATAGAGGAATAACAAGTGGAATCAACCCTTGTCTAGATCCTGGGGAAATGATGGTTTCACCTGTAAACAAACAAATAACAAAACGTGGCAGCCCGTGAATTAAGAGACCAAAAGGAAAAAAAGAAAAGAAAAGCACATTTGACATTTTCAGGGTTTTTTCAAATACCAAATATTATTATATGAATGATCAATACCTCTAGTTTGAAGCATTTTGAGCAAGTAATGGAGATGCTGAGGAGGTTGAGTAGCAGCTACTTCCTCTATGAATGATATGTGGCCTGCATTTTCACTTGCAAAACTCTCTAAATGCCATAAACTACCAATTAACAATTGAAGTCAATAGAATCTCTAACCCATCTTCACCAAATTTTGCTGAAACTAGAAATAGCTTGCAAGTAAATGATATTTAATTATGTATCATCTACATTGACCAACTAGAATTGACAGTCAAAACTATTGAAAGGGTCGTCGTGGAATTACCAGAGGAGGAAAAACATCTAACCCTGGCTCTGACTTGGCGAAGAGGGAGAGTGGTAGTAGAAGGGACTCTATGCGCCACACCCAGCACTCCTATCTTCATAGCTTCTCTCTTCAGTCTCCACTCCGTTGCCACCTGTGTATTTCAGGATAAGAGCTCGACAGGTAAATATACAACGGCTACAGAAAAAGAAAGGAGCAGAGATTTTGCTGGTGGTGGGTGGATTTTTTCCTAGAATGGGCCAGGCCTAGTGCCCCATTTGGATATGGGCGTTTTCAGTTCTACTTTTCATGGCTGAGCCCTTTGTACTAACTTGCAGTTGCAGGCCTGTTGTCAACATTTTGCTTGTTCGTCCCAAGGATTAATGGAATTTGAATTTGCTTGTATGGGCTTTGTCTCCAACAATAAGATCTTGGGTTTAAAGTTTAAACTACAGGCGTTGAGGCTAGATATTAAACTGTACCACATAAATAATAGAAAAGGTTATAGCATATTTATAAATACTGCAGAAAAATTTCAACTGTTGCAAAATCTGGATGAGTATCGTCCTCCCACTCTGACGTTGGCCCTCCTCCACTCGATTTAAAAAAAATCAGCAACAATTGATATTTTTATTGTGGTAAGGAATAATTAATAAAAAATTAAAAATGTACCTAAATCACTCATTAAAATATAATTAAAATACAAATAAATAAATAAAAACAAGCATGGAGATTAATTTAAGTGTGTAAAAATGAATCGTCAACGAAAATGAAGAAAAACAAGGCAGCACGAACATTTGTGGATATCAAGAGAGGATGAAGCATAAATCACTTTGGGTTTTTAAGAGTGACTATCTATGTTTTGGATGAATTAAGTAAAAAAAAGTTAATATGAGAGATTATTCATTAATTAGAGAACGGATGTAAGCTTTTTTTATGTTAAGTCAAGTCTCTGTTTTTATTTTTTTCAATTCTAAATATCAGATTATTTCTTTGCACGATCAAATTGGCATGGTGAGATCTACGCACGTGCTCACTAAACCAGACGACGAGCAGGGCAAGTGATCCTGGGGCTGCAGCCGCTTCCTTCATTTCAGGCAAGGCAAGAGATCCTGGGGCTGGGACGATGACTTTGGTCGCCATGATTTGCATGTCAGCTCTTCCTGCATAGCTCACCATGTGCATTGAGTGCCTGCTTTGCCACACAACACAAAAAAGAAAACTATATTAAAAATATAAAAAAATCATCTTTAACTCAATAATTTTAATTTTTATATAAAATTTCAAAACATGATTTGTATTATTGTTATCATTTTTTTCAAATAAAAATTTTTAAAAATAAAATCATGTCAAAGAATTATTTTAACCTAATAATTTAAATTTCCATACAAAATTATAAAATATAATTTATATTATTTTAAAAAAAAAAACTAATCTATGATCCCCCGTGAGAAAGGGTTTAAACCTGGATAAACTTTTAGGGTTTAGAGTTTGTACATGGGCCACATATGTAACGTTACAGGATTGTCTGCCAAGGTGATCTCCTCTTGAGGTCCTGCCACATTCGAGACAGTAAACGTACTGCTACGAAGTACACTGTAATTAAGGACAAAAGCAGCCTGAAATGCAAACAGAAACGTATTGTATAGAAGCTTACACCAAAACTATGAACTAATAAAAAAAAATTCGATGTCTTTTCACCTTTGATCCTAGCAAAGACACTACCAGATCTCCAATTTGAAACGTGAAGGGAGCCTCTAATGGTTTTTTTCTTCTCATCAGTCATCACCTTAGCTTTTTCCACACACTAATGTTATTTTCTTTTCCTAAAAACGAACACAATCCCTCTACTTCTTCCATGTCAGCCACTCAGAACGCCCAGAGATCTCAAATTTTATGGGCTGAGAGTAATATTTGTTAAAGAGGCACTTTTTCCCATGTTTTTTTTCTTTTTTTTAGAGTTAGTTTGGAATTTTAGTATAAATGTTTTTTATTTTAAAATAATATTTTTTTATTTTTTAAAATTATTTTTATATTAGTATATTAAAATTATCTAAAAACACCAAAAATTATTAATTTAAAGAAAAAATAAAAATTAAATTAATTTTTTAAGAAAACATTTTTTAAAATAAAAAAATAAACAAAATCTTACCCGGTAAGTCCAAATGACATTGCAGATAAAAATAACACCTTCTTATGGCATGCATCGTTATGCGAGTCTAGTAAAAATATTTCATGATATTTATTTTAGATTAATATGACCGAACCGGGTCAGCTAGCGTGTAACTAATTAAACTATACCGGTAACCATCTAGGTGGTGGTCAAGTGGTAAGGACTTGGGATCAAGGGTTTGCTCCCTCTGTGGTCTCAGGTTCGAGTCCTTGGTTGCTCATATGATGACCACTGGAGGCTTACATGGTCGTTAACTTTAGGGCCCGTGGGATTAGTCGTGGTGCGTGAAAGCTGGCCTGGACACCCACGTTAATAAAAAAAATAAACTATACCGGTGCCCCCAAAGATTGAATACGTCATCATGTTAGTTGAAATGTAAGCACTCCATGATGTTGCTCCAGACTTTTTCGACCATTCAGCAAGTTAGTTGAAATGTCACAAGTCATATTGCTGTCTGAATTGGAAGATGCGTAAGGCTCTGATTGCTTGGTAAATTACCTTTCTTAATATGCCCGAGACAGTCTTTAATCGTTGACTAGATGAAGGACCCCTCCGTCCATCGCCATTAATATGAATTTGATCCTAATACAATTTTTATTTTTTTATCAATTATTCCCATATCTAATCCGACAATTGTTCTGGTTGGAAGACGAATCAAATAGACTAAAGGAAACGTGCCGTTAATGATTAATCCACGAGTAAATTACTATATAAATATTTGCCTAATTGGAGAATAATAACAAAATCTGTATTTTTTTTTCTGAAAAAAAACAAAATCGCTTGTACTTACCGCTTTAGAAACAGCTCTCATCACGATCTTCATGTCCTCGATCAAAAACTCGGCGGTGCCCCGTTTCCTCGGCCACAGCTCCACTCCATCACCACCAGAAATCGCAGTCTTCTTGTCACTAACCCCCAAAACTCTCAATATATATCTACTGATAAAAAGCCAAACTAAACCAGAACATTTTTAAATTTCCCAACAGGAACCACTCCCATCCTGCCGTTTCCCTTCCTTCCCAAGATCCCTCCTCCCAGTTACCAAAGTAGGCATGGCCTCGGGCTCACTTGCTTTCCTGCAGATCGCCAAGAACAATGCCATCCAGGAAATCCCATCTCCGAACGCGTGATGAACCCTTAAAATAGCACACTTTTGCTCCAACAAGACATGGATTTCCCATGAAGGCTTGTTCATGTTCAGTGGAATACTAACTGATAAATCAGCTAGGCATTCACTATTTTGTCAACATCATCGTCATCACCTGCACAGAAAAAAACACCTTTCGTTGTTTACAGTAATGATGTTAGATAATTTTCTTAGTTAACAACATAACTTTTTCTTTTTAATTTGAATGAATAAATTTCATATTTTATAATTAGATTAAAAATATAAAATATCAAGATGATATTATATATTTTTATAAAAAATAATTGCATTTTTAATTATTATTTTTAGATCATTCTCATCAAATAGTACATTTTTCATTGAAAATGTAAAGCTAGAAAATGGAAATTATTTTCTATTTTTTAACAGCCTTTGAAAAAAAAAATTTTCATTTTTTAAAATTGAAAATATTACATTTATATATAAAATTTCAATTTTTCTTTTTTAACTTCACGTTTCTTTTAATTTAAACATTGCTTTATCTATAAACCACTCTAAAAAAAATTTGTTTAAAATGGAAGAGACGAAACCAAAATAATTTGCAGCCTTTACATATCGAGAAGACATTCTTTTCTGTTCACAACTGGGGAATGTTTGAAAATTGAATTTATGTGGGTGTGTTTTTTTTGGTATGGAAATTATAAAAAAATTATTTAGAATTATGATTATGATTATTTTTTAAAGTATTTTTTATTTAAAAATATATTAAAATAATATTTTTTAGTTTTTTAAAAAATATTTTTAATATCAGCACATTAAAATAATTTAAAAATACTAAAAAATATTAATTTAAAATAAAATAAATAAATTTTTAATTTTTTAATTTTTTTTAAATATTTTTAAAATAAAATCTAACAACTCTATTTAATTCTTATCCCATAAAAAAAATTGGGCAGAAGAATCGTGCCTATCTCCCTCGAAGTTCAAAACCATCCAGCCAGGAAAAGTCTAGCCTGTTTTGTTTTCGCTTTAGAAATTATATTTGATCGGTTTTCTGTATGTGTTTGGCTCAAGAAAAAATTAAATAAATATATCGATGTTAAAAAAAAATATATCTTTTTTAAAAATGCATATTGCAAAATGTCAACAATGACAAGACATCCTCTCTAGTTTGGATCATGAGTCGGGCAAGATCCAGATGATAAATCAAGAAGTCGATTCTGATAAAAATATTTTTTAAAATAATTAAAATAAAATTGTTTTTGATGGGGGAATATCTATTCAATAGTTCATGCATCTCACTGTTGGTAGAATAAAAACCAAAATTCAGCAGGGATGAATTAAAAAAAATTAAAAAAATAATTAACTGGTAAAAATATTTTAAAAAATAAAAAACTAGTTAAATCAATTATATATATTTTTTTAAATATTCAGTTTGATTTTATAAATATAAAACTAAAAACCTTCAACCAAACTGAACAATTTAGTTAAAAAGTATAGGATTGTGAAATTTCAACTAAGTCCATCATAAAAAATATTGAAAAAATAATTTAAATTTAAATTTTTAATATAAAATAATTGAATTAAAACCCTTTAATTAGAACTAGTTGTAGTTTTATTTTTTATATTTTATAAAATTTTAATTTAATAATTTTTATAGGTAAAAATCAGAATCAAATTAAAAAAAAAATCACCAGTAAAATTCTGTAATATTTTTATGTGGATTAACCCGGGCATTGTATAGATTCAAGCGACATTTAAAGGTGGATGCGAGGCGTCATCGCAAGAAACACAGTACGACAATAAAAGGAATGTTTTCCTTGCAAGGACAACAATAGCATGTTCAGTTAAACGCATCCATGGGGTCATGGCTGGGACTGCGTTTAACATTGTTAGCTAGGATTTGGATTTTTTTCAAAAAGATCCCAGTAAACCTTCGTTGTTACAAAACATTAATACATATATAAATGAATTATTTAAGATCTGAAGTGAAATAAATTTAATTTTAATAATTCAATTTTTTTTATTAATATTCAATCAATGAATCATTTGACTTGTTAGGAATACTATAGTTATGCTATAATATCTTTTAAATAATTTTTTTATACAAGAAAATCTCACTTTATAAAAAATATATTTTATGAGTTTAAATAAATAAGTAAAATCTTAATTATTCTAAAATTTTATAAAAAAATATAAAATCCGAGACTTACTATATAAATTTTAAATTCCTTATTATCACATCACATTTCATTAAAACTTTTGATATTCTTATAAAATGTTACGTTGTATGATTGATATACCACATAAGTGTCGATAACATTTAAAATTTTTTAAAAAATAGTGAATAGTTTTTTTTTATTCTTTTTAAAATATATTGTTTTTAATTTTGATAGTTTATTTTTAACATAAAGTGTGTTTATTTATGTGATTCAACTATGTTTTTTGAAAAAATTAATATTTTTAATGCTTTTAAATTTTTTTAATATGTTAATATTAATAATAAAATTTTTAAAAATAAAAAATATTATTTTAATATATTTTTAAATAAAAAATACTAATAAAATAATTAATATTATAATAGGGTTTTAATCTGAATAAAAAAACTAGTTAAAAATATTATAAACCAGAGATAAATTTATATAAAACGAGTGTTTTTCCTATAAATAAATAAACTTCAAAGAATTGCTCATCTCAAACGGGTTCTCGAAGTTTTCAAAACATTCCAATTGAGTTTTCCATCCAAATTCCTAATAAAATATCGAAGAAAAACATAGAACTCCCTGTAATAACAAAAGTAAATTAATTTGAAAAAATTAATGTCATATAAATGTTTCATTGTACGGCCGAGCAGTGTTTGTTTTCGTGGTGTTATAGTACTTTTGAAAAAATAAAATTAATTAACTTTTATATATTTTTAATATTTTTTTGTTAATATCAAAACTAAATTTTAAAAAATAAAAGATATTTTTTTATTTTTATAATTTCGTTGACTGATTGACAAGCTACAATCGAAGATGGTGTTCTTGATATATATATATATATATTTTTTTTTTCAGGTCTCAACTAGATTGAGCGCAAATAGGGAACTTACGGGGATTTGAAATCACGGACGTTGGAGTAGTGATATCCATAGGCCCCCAGGCACGTACAAGTAGACCAATCACTGAACTGTGCTTTTCATCCAGAGCGCAAGCTACTATGCACCGTCGGCAACGTCGTTATCGGAGTTGCAATGTTGACATCGCAACAACGTCAACTGCAATCCGTAGAAGTAAAGCAATTTCTGAAAAAAATCACTTGGCCAATTTGTAGTTTTTAATAAATAAAATGTTAACTGTCTTAAAACAAGGGCAGAAGCATCCCTCGAGGACTACGGATATGGTTGTTTTTTAAAAAATAATGTTTTAAAAAATTTATTTAATTTTTTTTATATTTGTTTGTTATTAAAAAAGTTAATCAATAAAAAAATAATATTTTTTGATTAATAAAAAATACTTTATAGTTAACAAAAAATACTTTCTGATCAACGAAAAATATTTTTTAATCAAAGAAAAATTTGGTTTTATTTTCAAGAAAGTGTTTTCCTTTCTAGGTCATGTTTGTTTCCTAAAAAATAGTTTCCGAAAAATCACTTTTTAATTTTTTCTATATTTATTTGTCATTAGAAAAGTTAGTCAGTGAAAAACACTTTTCGATCAACAAAAAACATTTTTCAAACAATGAAAAATAGATTCTGGTCGACGAAAAATATTTTTTAGTAAAAAAAAATAGCCTGGTTTTCAAGAAAGTATTTTTCTTTTTAGTTGTGTTTGTTTTTCGAAAAGTGATTTCCGAAAAAATATTTTCCAAACTTTCTTGTGTTTCTTTGCTGTTGGTAGACGAAAAACACTCTCCAATCAAAAAAAAATTTGGCTTAATTCTCGTGAAAGTGTTTTCCTAGAAAATTTAAGAGAAAAATATTTTTCGGAAGTTGTGAAAAATTTAGAAATATCATTATTTGCTGTTTATATCAAATTTGATCCTCAAACTTTTGATTACTGTATATATTTTGTTTGGGATATTTATTTTTTAATTTTATTTCTTAAAATTTAATTTTTATCTTAACTTTTATCATCGTTTTTATAATTGTTATTTTTTTTTTCTTATTATTTTTTTATTGAATTTTTTTCTATAAAATTTGATCCTCATTCTTTTGATTTTTATTTATTTTATTTGAAATACTTTATGAAGTATTAATTATTATTATTTTAATTTCTTCATTTTTTTTAGATTTGATCTTTATTATTTTGATTATTATTTATTTTATTTAAGTTATTTTATGATTTTTTTTCAATTTCATTATTATTCAAATTTTTAACTCGTAAGATTTATTCCTTATTATTTTAATAAACTTGAAAAAAATAAAATATTAATAAATTATTTTCCAGTTTATTTTCCATAATATAATAAAATATTGGAAAGTGTTTTTTAGTTTATTTTTCATAACACTGTCAAATATCAAAAAATATTTTACTTTTTAAAAATTTATTTTTTCTGAAATTCACTTTTCAAGAATTTATTTTTTCTGGAATTTATTTTAAAAAAAATTCACTTTTTTTTAAAAGAACTTTTCTACGGAAAAAAACAGAGCCCAAGTCTCGTATTGAATCACCCATGCTGCAAATGGTCTTGGACTGTTCGTCAACCCATTTTAACAATAATAATAATAATAATAAAATTACATGCTAGGCTACCCGTAACAGACTGGAGGAAGGAAAGAAGGACAGAGGACATATTTTGCCTCCAGCTATCATGTGATTCTCAATTAGGTTGCCAACCAAAATAAATTCCTAGTTGGATCCCTCGTATAGCAAGAATTACTCAAACAACCCCATCCGTAGAATTTATGAAAAAAAGATGTTGTTTTAAGAGAAATATATCCTTGTTTTTTGCGTTGATATTGAGAAAAAAAATTAACCCTCAGGTTAAGTATTTATAAATTAATTTTATATTTATAAATTTTATTAATAAAATATAAAATAAAAAAACTGAATCTCACCTAGAATTTAAAATGACCTAACAAGTTGCTTACCTATTTGAAACCTGGCTATGGCTTCAAGTCGTCCAAATCCTGAGCTAACCCGCTCAGCTAGGCCTGGTATCATAACAATAGCTGGCAGGGATTACTTTGTATATTTGTTATGTAAATTGAGCATTCTGGTCCGTTGATGGTGAGAGAAAACGGTTTAGGAGTAGTCTTCTATGCTGTTGGAGGTTGCAGATGTATTCTATTACGCAGTCCAAAGTAATTTCTATTTATGCTCTTGTATGGATTGATTTTTGCCCTGGAAATTGTATTGAACTGGTTATGAACCAGTTCAATGGCTCTATTCGCAAACATATATTAATCAATCGGTCGTGACAGATGAATATCTAGCCGTCAATCCCTGTATTCTTTATGTATCAATCTTTATTTGCTGGGAAAAGGTGGGACTAAAAATCAATCCGAAAACCATGAAATTGAAATCAAATCACTCCTAAATTTGAATGCCAGGCAACAATTCGAGAACAAAATATTATATTTCCTTGAGAAAATGATAGATCTTTGTGTAGGTTTTTTATTAATATAAATATTTGTATCAGTTTGTATATATTTCAGTTAATCTTATAAATTCTAAAATTAATAATTATATATTTTTTTAATAATTTTAAAAAGATTCAAGATCATTAAAAATAAATAAACATAAAAGATCAATTAAATTACGTTTAAGATTGTTTTATAGGTATTTTGATGGCAAAAAAGATGTAAAATATTATTAATGTTCTTCTATTGTTTTAATATGATTATATTAAAAATAAATTTTAAAAAATAATTAATAAATAAATTTTAAAATAAAAATAATCATTATTAAATTATTAGAAAAAAAAGTAAGAGAAAGAATTTGGACTTCCTTGCAAGATATTGATGCTCTAATTTTCGGATTTTCCTCGCCACAACCTCAATGTTTGTCTTTAAAGTGACTGTTGGGGAATCCCGACCGGTGATGTTATGATATTTGCTCATAGGAGGCCAAGCACACTGACACAATATTTAACGTGGTTCGGCAAAACCGCCTACATCCACGGGAGAAGTCAATATATTTAGAGATAGATAAAGAATACAAAATAAATACATGGAGGAGGAGGATTACACCCTCTCATACTCAACTCTCACCTCTCTTTGCTGCACTTGCAGCTGCTGCAATGGCAGCAAGGCTGCTGCCATTGCAGCTCTCTCTTCCTCTCTACTCTCTTCACATTCTCACAATTCTCTTCTCACATTTTGCTCTCTAACATATGCCTCTATTTATAGGCATTCATGGAGGCTTTTCTTCAACAAAGGTGGCTGCCAACTCCAACTCTTCTTCAACAATGGTGGCTGCCAACCTTTGACATCTTGTATGAATGCACATGTTTGGTGCAATACCAAATGGTTGTTGCACATTAATGGCAACCAACCTAACAGTGACTAGTTAGCAGGTACATCGCACAGGCTTCTTGTTTTCTCACCGTCTAAACAAGACACTCTTCAAACATCAGTAACATTTTGCACAAAAAAGAATCCAACGGATTAGAAGTTTTAGAAACAATCATTCATAGTGCCTAGAACACTTAATTGAAATAATTTAATATTTATTTAAAAATATAATTATAGTTATTTTTTATATTAAAATGATATTTTTTAAAATTATTTTTAAAACTAATGGATCAAAACAATTCAAAATATTAAAAAAATTAATTTTTAATAAAAAATTAATTTTTTTATAAACAAGCGGACAAGTCTACCCCTCTTAGTTGTAAACTGGTTAAACTATGATGGCTTGAAATAGATGAGAAATCCATATATCTAAGCAATGCATATCAAGTATTTAGCCACGGAACAATATTAACTAATTGCATAAAAAATCCACATAATTTAAGAGGAATTTCTCAATCACTCCCCATTCCGTTCAAGTACACAAATTACAAGCCATTGAAATACAAAGGGGGTAAAAACAATTATTACATCTCATTGGATCCGACGGCAGAGAGTGATGCCATCACCAACGGGAAGCATGCAAATTTCAATCCTGGGGTCAGCAGCAAGTGCCTTGTTGAGCTCCAAAACAAAGTCCCTGTAGTACCTCACATACTTCCTCATCGGAGCATCAGGTGGTGCCACCACAGATCCATTCCATAAAGTGTTGTCGTACCCAATCAGTCCACCAACTTTGACAAGCTCAATCAACCTCTTGTGATAATTTATGTAATTGTCCTTGTCAGCATCCACAAAGATGAAATCAAAACTTCCATGGCACTTCCCCTGCATTTGTCCACACAGAATAGTAAGATTAGTAATAGTCATATAATTTATATATCAAGTTAAAAAACGAGCATCGTTTCTTTTTCTCGTACAAGTAGACAAAAAAGGATGTTTTTCCTTCTTCCATTTTCTTTTTTTGTCGAACACAGGAGTATTTCTTACATCTTCAATCATTTGATCAAGAACTGGCAGAGCAGGGCCCTCCTTGAAATCAATCTTGTGCGCAACACCAGCTTTCTGAATTATTGGGAGACCCAATTCATAGTTTTCTCTGTTGATGTCCATAGCCAAGATCTACAAGTAACAAAATCCCATTTATTTTTATCATCACATGAATTATTTTATTTTTTTTACTAAATAAAATTTGATCTGGGACCGAGACATTTTAAGTTTTTAGTTTACCTTGCCATCCTCAGGAATAGCCAGGGCAGTGGCCAAGAGAGAATAGCCAGTGTAAACACCGATCTCCATGGTGTTCTTGGCATTGACAAGCTTCAAAAGCATATTCAAGAATTGCCCTTCATCAGCAGATGTGGTCATGATGTTCCTGTTTCCCATCATTTACGTCAAATTTATTAACACCACACCATTAGCATTAATATCAGACAAAATCTCTAATGTTTATGTATTTAAATGTATGTGAAAATCAAGAAACATACCAAGGATGCTTGGCAGTCACTTCCCTGAGCTCCTTCATGCATTCAGGCTCTCTTGGATACACACTAGTCTCGAGAATATACTAAAAAAATAATCCAAATATAAAAAGAAAATGTTAAAAAGCAAACAACAAGAAGAAAAAGGGAAAAACTTGCACAAGAACAAGGATTTCCTGTTTAAATTACCTGGTAAAGGGCATCACTTTGCAAAAGGCTCTTGTGACCAACTTCCTGGTGCCTTCCTGCTTGGTTTTGCTGTTCCTCTCCGTTGGTGGCCATTGTTGTGTATATCTTCTAATTAAACTACGATCTCTTTCTTGGCCTTGGAATTTTTTTCTTTTTTTGTTGATGAACCTGGTTGAAAATGGTGAAGGGCCTGGTGATATTTATCAGAAATGAGAGCCCGGTTTGAATTGGAGTAGCGGGGAGGCTGGACCGGCTACCAACCGGGTGGGGGTTGGTGAGGTTCCTGGCGTTAGGGATAATGTGGGTTTTTGGCCCGCCAAATACGGGACCCACCTTGTTGGTAATCGTGCTGTGGGCTAGTGGTTCACCTTTCCTGAGGCATCGCTGACGTCATTCTGGGATCGATGCCACCAAATCTCGGTGCAAATTCTTAAATATTTTATTTGGCATATTTGTTTTTTGCCCTCCTTTTTTCTAGGATTCTGGAACAATAAATAAGTTTATGGTTGGGTAGGGATTCTCGAGATCAAAAGCAAAAATGGTATGCCGTGTATAATTAATTTGTTAAGGGTGGAGAGAATTAAATAATTAATTATAAATTAATATATGTGTTTTAACTCGAAAAGGTTTGTGCTGGGCTCACCAGTTTGTTGTTGGAAATGGTTAACGCATGCCAATAGAAATTGGGCAAGGGATAGGTGAAATTCCAGCCTCCACGTCCAAGAGCTGGTAGCTTATGGCAACCTCCGTCAGCAGATGGGTACTTTACAGAATCTCTCAAACTATTGTTGACTTTGTCATCTAAAAATTTGTCTTCGTTGTTTTTTCTCCAGAAACTTGCCTTTGTCGGCAAAAATCCATATTCGTTTTACAGTCTTGATTACGGCGGATGTAAAGGGTATACTTGGTACGCATATATATGCCGGTTGAAGTTTAAAATCACCGTCCGCTGTAATTTGATTAATTTAATAAATTTTAAAACTAATAATTATATAAATTTTTAATAGTTTTAAAATTTATAAAATTTAAATTGATAATAATTTTTATCAAGTAAATTTAAAATCTAATTAATTGTCGCTTCTACTATTGTAAGGCCTTTTTACTTTTTGTAAAACTATATATAAAAAAAATTGTTGTTGAGAAAATAATTAAAATAAATATTCATAATCTTTTTCTAATTGATAAAAAAATACCAAGAATTTGAAAAAATTAAAACAGTTAATTTTTTTTTTAATAGTTATTCTTTTCTATATTGATTTTCAACATGATTTTACCTTTTCTCTCGTCACAATTTCTGTTAATAAACTTGTTATTACTTTGTGCGAGGAGATGTTAGAATCACAATAAAAAAACCTAGTTAAATAACAAAATAACCCCAAAGCATCCTGAAATTACCTAAAAAATTAATTAAATAAAAAATCTTTAAACCGAGCTTATTTTTCACGTGGGATAGAAGTTCAAAAACAACATCCCTGAAAAACCTCCATGGTCAAATAAAACCCTTCACATGGCTAGTTTAAAAATATCAAATAAAAAAATATCCAATATAAGGTAGACAAAATATCTAAAAAATCTAACAATTTAGATGAATACCTTGCATTATTGGTTACCCAATTGATTAAACTTCACGTGGCCTTTAATCATCATTTTTTTCTAATCCCTCCTCCTCCTTTTTTTATTCTTTCCCCGGAAGTATCTCCACAAATGACTCTGAAAGGGCTCACTTTCATCCTAGCTCTTCATCAACTGGCATCGTTCTCTCTCTCTCCTTTTTTTAGCATCATCAACGAGCGTGACTCGTAGTTGAGTTTCTATGTGCTTCTTGTTCTTGCCCGCTTATGACGTCGTTTATTAATTAAATTGCAATTAATCAGATCAATTATCAATAAGTAAATTTGCTGTGATAGCCGCACCATGCCTCGAGACGGAGACGAGTACCCTGCGTGGTGCTGGAGTGCAGCCTCTCCACGATTCCATCCCTTCCCGGACCATCTTTCTAACTTATTATTACTACTATTTTCATATCATATATATAATAATTAATCTTTTTTTATTAAAATTCAAATAAAAATTTATAATAATATTGAAAAATAATACCAAAACTAAAAAGTAAATAAATCTAATAATTTTTTGAAATGCAAAAAAAAAAAGAGGACCCAGTCCAGATATGCGTGATCTTAGAAGCTAAGAACGCCCGCACGGCCTTGCTTTTACTTTTTTTGTTTCATGTTATCTAGCCATCTGTGGTTTAAAGGAAAATATTTCCTCCACTGGCTTCTACAGCCTTTGGTTTTTAAATAACTATTGTTTTTTAAAATATATATTTTTAAATGTACGGGATAATAATTTTTATTTTTTTTATTTTTACATTAGATAAATATAAACATATCAAAAAATTATAATGTGACCTCATAACTTTAATATATTTTAATTAAAATTTAAATTGACTTCAAAAATAATTTTTTTAAAAATTAAACCCTCCATAAATTTAATTAAACCTTTAATAAAATTTAATTGAGTTTATAAATATCTGATTTTGAACATTTCTTCTTGTATTAAATTTTTTTATCAATAAAACTCTTCATTAGTCAATGAAATACTATTAAATTTTAATTTTTATATTTTTAAACTTCATCAATAAATTTTTAATCATTTTCTGGTACTTTTACATCCTCTTTTTACTTTTATACTTTTTTTTTAAAAAAAAATTATATGTTTTTTGAAGAAAAAAGAAAAAAATGAATTAAGGAATGGTTCAAAAATAAATTATGAGCAATGCACCAAAAAAAATAATCTAAATTTGTGGTAATTTACATCCATCCATAGCAACCACCAACTCAGCGTGGGACCTGCTAATATATTGGCACAACCACATGCTAGAAAACGGGTGGGAGATTCCTTGTCTTTTATTTATGGCAATGCTTGAGCCGCGGTTGAGTGGTGGGAAAGATGAACACCAAATCACCAAACCTAGGAGCGTTGATGAGAAACCGTATATGTACTATGCGAAGAAAAAGCATGAGATACTTGCAGCAAGTACGAAATCCTATTGCTTGATTTAATCGTGTTCTAGAAAAAATAAAATAATGGAAGAGGAAGCATCATTTTATCCACAATGCAGTGCAACTGCCTCCTCAATCTTCATGGATCTGATAAATCAACCTTATGCTAGGTGGCTAGGTACCTGTGAAACGCAGACAGCAAAGACCTCCTCTTTGAGAGAGAAATTATCAGAAATTTATACCATTTTGACAATGCTTTCATCACTTTGTTTAAGTTATCCAGGGCCATTTGGAGCAAAATGATGGTAAAAGGTAACCTGAAGAGAAAAACACATTAATTAGAATCAAGAAATTGATAATTGGAAGATGATATCAGGAGAATGAGAGAAGCTAACTTTGATTGTAGGTACGAGACAGATAAGCTACCGAGGTCTATCGACAGTATTTTTTTTTCCCCTTCTTTTCTGATGCTTGGAGGCTTTGAGCCTTGCAGAAACTTGTGTGAGGCCTTAGGAACAAGGCTGCAGTTGAGTTACTCTTCAAAGAGAAGACTAATGGCGAGGGATAACCTGAAGCAACAAAGGAGGGAAGGTGGAATTCTCAGGGATTGCAGGTTTAATCATATGCGTGCTTACGCCAGGGGCTAGCGCTGAAGCACTCTTCTCTGATAGTTTGTATCCTCCGGGTCTGGTGGGTGCAAGGACCACTATTTGACCTTCAGAGTTGCTTCTAGATGTAGCGAGATTGCTAGCATAGAGATGCTAACGGCTGTAATTACTTCGGAATTGCTTGAATAAAAGGTAAACTGAAAGCTGAAATTACTATCGATCTGTCCAAAGCAAATGTGGCCTGCAAGGTTTGAGATCAGTAATCATTCCTGTTCCTCTCTCTCCCTCTCATATGACTTCTTACATGGCATAAATTTCCACAACCAATCAAGAATTCTACGTTCAACAAATTCAAATCACCTGACAGATAAAACTTTGATATAAAGTCCTTCACAAACACAAAGCCCTGAAAGTGAACGCCTGGAGATGAACAATAAGAGTTGAATTCAATAGCCTCCGCCCTTCAGCATCATGACATAAAGTTGTTGGCTTTAGTATCCTAAAGCCATCCTTGTCGCCACGAAAACCTGCAACAACACTCGAAATTCTTGAACATGAATCGACAACAATTTGAACAAGCTGGTTTGCAATCATTTCTTTTAACAAGCTCGGTAGGAGAAGGGAACCCGACCCAAAAGCGAAAATTGGTGCTCGAAACACAACACAATTGCTTGGCACAAAACCGAGTCACTGACTCAGTAACCCCAAATCTGTCAGCGATTTCGATGTAACCTGACCCAGTGGCCAGTCTAAACAAATCGATGCCTAGCCGAAGCTCGGATGGGACATTTTTGTGCTATCGAGCCTAAGCCCGGTCCATGCACTAACAAAAGGTCACAAAAAAAGAAGAAGAAGTTCAATTGTGACTCTAGTCCATAAAATTATTGTATAACATATTTTAAAAAAAAATTATTATTATAATATCAAACAAGTTTTTTATAGAATTAATTCACTCTCCTGCGCAGGCGTGTGGAATGAGAAAAGAAACAGGAATTTGATATACCTAAAAATACACTCTAACTAGTGTCTAGAAACGAATATCCTTTCTTCGCATGATTACCACAAACAATAAGAGAATTGCTCCTGCCTTTATCTCCACCCTCCGTTAAGTTTCTCTTCCACTGCACAACCAAACAGCGTTGGTGTTTGCTGAGGTGAGGCCAACTTGTCCATTATTACCCATCAAGTCTCCTGTGGATAAAAGCCCTCTGAGAGGAATCCAGAGCAGACTCCATCCCATGTATTTACATCCTCGGCTTCAGTAGAATAAAACCATCCCATTCTGGGCCAGCAATGTCGATCAAAAACATTCTATAAACAAAACCAGCCCAAGATCCTGATATTGGGCCTGGACATAACCTGGCGGTTTTGCAGTGTCCAGTTAACATCATCGCTCGCCACAAACATAATAGATAAACAGATCACATCTAAGAAGGTTAGATGTAAGAACTCGGGCAAATTGTACCAAACAAATGCAAATAAAAACACAAACTCGAATCCAATGTATCCCCATTTTCAGAGTGGTGTGTCAACTTGTCATTGCCCATTCCCAAATTTCAACATCTCATTTTCCTGCCCACATAAAAAAATAAAAATAAATAAATGAACAAGATGGAGAGAGGAAGGTCCCGTGGGGATGCATGAAAGCTACGTGTACAACAATAAATTTGCCCTCTAAGCACTTAAGAGAACCACCCCATCACCACACATACCATCACCAAATTAAATATTAAATAAAAAAAAATTAAGTGCGCAGATTACAGACATTTCACCCATTTTAATCTTTCGTTGCCCAATTGTTGGTTTGTTTTGTCTTTTATTTTTTCCCTTTTTTTCCATCCCTTCCAATTATCTATTTCTTAATGTAACCGAAGCCATACGAACATAATTAAAAAAAAAACAAAAAAAGGAGATTTTTTACGTTTCTAATCCTTTCCGCTTTTTTTTTTTAATTTATAAAACCCGTTTGATCTTTTTAAAATTTCATTGTGGATCTTCTCTCATTTCAATCTCTTTTCCTCTCAGGTACTTCTCTTGATCTATGTAATTATTGTAATTTCTTTCGATAATCTTAATTTTCTAGTTGATCTCTATTCATGGCTGCAATAGTCAACATTCTTAATCTTGTTTTCCGGAATTTTTTTATTATGCGACTGTGTTTGATTTTAGGTGTTTGTGACAGAAGAAGAAGAAAGATCAGGCTGACCCATGTTGGATTTTTTATTTTTATTTTGTGATTGTGCATGCATTTGATCATTGTTTTTTTATGGGTCTTTTGTTAGCACCTTTTTATTTATTTTTTTTATAAAAAAAACTAGGTGGAGTAGCTGCTTTTCGCCATTTTCAAAATTTTATTTTGTTTCTTTATTTTCGAAATTTGGGTTTTCTTTTGGTCTTGTGAGAGTATTGAGTGTGATAATTTTTTTTACGCCAAGATAGAAAATATTGATTCTGCATACATTTCGATTTGTACACTTTTATGGGTTTGGGTTCAAGCTGTTGGCTTCTAATCTCGGTATTGAAATCTGTGAGCTGAAGCTAAAATCTTCTCCTTTTGGTGGTTTTCGAATGTTGTTAATCTAATATTGGCAAGCACATTACGTTTTATGCAACTTTTCATTAATTACACGTTGTTACTCTATTATAGAGCTTGCACATTCGCATCATAGTAAAGAAAATTGTGGAGAAATAAGAATGCTGCACCAATACCTGTGTAGCTCAGCTGTTGCTATGGCGTTGTCTTAACTTTTCATTAAATATGATCCAAAAGGGTGAAATGATGTTGCGGATAAGCGAGACCTTATGCAATGCTGCCTAGCAAGGAGCTATCGGGATATGGAATATATTTCAGTTTAGGAATGGAATGGAGAAATACAAGGAAAGAGGAACCTGTATATACAATGTGCCCACAATTGTAGTTAAGCATCAGAGTATATAATGGCTGATGTCTGGTGTTTGTGCTAAAAGAGCTAGAAATAGATTGGTATGAATTTAGTTAGTAATGTGGCTAGATTAACGATAATGATGATAGTCTTTAGACAAAAAGATTTAGCATGTATAACTGGTGAGACTGGTTGGGACGTGTGGCAACAAGAGATGGGCTATGGGTGCTGCCGCTATGGGGAGTTGAATTAGATTTACTACCTGGAGTCTGGCATTTGAATGCCAGAGGCAATCTGTTTAGTCTGAATCTTGTCTATGTAGGTCCACTCATCTTTCCTCAAGAAATATCTGAGAGAAAAAAATCATGATAATAAAATTCCTGAAAGGCAGATTAGTATCTCATTTTCCTGAACAAGGTAGGAAGAACTGATTGTTGTTTTTAGGATGTGAGAGAGATCCAAGTGGAAAGTTTGATATAATATCTTTTGATTACGTGTTATGGTTTATAATTTTTGCAAAATTCCAATTGATTGTTATTTTGTACGATGCGGTGTTTGTGAGACAAGTGGAAAGATTTGAAATACTATCTTTTTTTTGTCTGATTGTTCTGTCAATTTGTTGTTGAAACACACATGGTTCTTTTGCTTTTTTGTGGTGTGTAAATTTCTATAAATGCTTACAGATGCCCTAAAGCTTCAGATTTTGCGGCCAGGATGCTAATTGGGGACAAATGCGGGATTTTATTTAAGCACATGCTTAAAGGCATCTGGTCTTCTTGGCGGCATTGAAACAAGCTGGCAAAGCAGAGTTTTACCACTACATTTGTAAGCAAAGACTGCCTTTTTTAATCTCTTGCTCCTCTTCTCTTTGCGGTCCATTCATTTTCTCTTTACTCTTTTGGAAATAATATGTGAAAATTTACATCATGTTGTCACAGGCGCTGGAATTTTAATTTACGAGATACTAAAGTGTGATTTTTATCCTTTTCTGCTGTTATGTACACATAGATATTGCTGATTAGGGCATAACGTGAAGCACCATTCCTCCCAAAAACTTGGAGTATTTTTCAGCATCTTATACATTATATTAGGGGGGACACGTTGTGCCTGATGCATAGGCAAAGGGGTGCATTTCATACCTTTTCTGAAACTATTGACATTGATCAGGGATCTGTTCCAGACAATATCGATACAAGTCAGCAAACTTCTTTTGGTAACATGCTAAATCCAGTAGATAGCAGATTGTCAAATAATGCTGTATCTTCTGGCGATGTATCATGTTCAAATGCTATGACTCATGATATCCAGAACTTCAGTGGCTGGAATTCAGGTGAATCTAGCTCAAGTTTAAGTCTGCTAAATCAGCTGAATGATGATGAGATAAAAATGGAAGAAAGATGGTCTTCTTCAGTCAATGCTTACCCTGCAGTTGGTCAAAGATCAGATGAAAGGCTATTGGAAACAACTGATATCCTTTTTCCAGGTAGAGGCAATATGGGGATCAGTGGCAATCAGGTTAGGAGTGGACCTCTATTCTTGGAGGGCTCCATCTCTAATCATATCCCACCAAATGAAAGTCCAAATGCTGGTCATATTGGAGACACCATTAATGGCAGGCCCATTACAGGAGCTGTCTTAGGCCTTAATCGTCTCAACCCTGGTGGATTAGAAATAGAGCAGGCATCATCTTCTGGTGTTTCTTCTGATGATGTTGGTACTTCATCTGGAAGTTCTGGTTGTATAGTAGAGGAGACAAATGGTGGTTCAGGATCTTCTCTGGGGGGTTGGGGCTTATCCTGCAAGAGAAAGGCCCTCGAAGGTACTTCTGGACAGTCTTTTCCTGGTGCAAGCTCAAGTTGCTTTCCACAAGCTGAAAACAGTGCATGGCATAATGGCCCCAATAATCATAGTGTTTCTAGCAGCTTAAGTTTATCCACTCCCACTTGGAATGCTCCTAGTGTTACTCCTCCTGAACAGTTGAACCCAAGATTTGGTTATGGAATGAGAGCAGCAGCTTCTGATGCGTTTCCTTCATCAAATGTTAGTGGAAATGTGGACACTCTGAGAAATTTTGATAGGAGGACAAATCCAGGACTTCAACAGGAATCTGCCGCTTTCAATGTATCAACAACAGGAGGTTCCAGGCGATGGTCCTTGCAGCACCCTCCCAGATCTGTCTCAGTTAGTGACTATCTGGAGTCAAGGTCACCAGAACCTGCAAATTCAAATGCTACTCAGAGCCAGCTTCATGCCATCAACCCACCTGCTTTATCTAGAAGCATGCTTCGGTGGAATGATTTTTCAAGTTCAAGAGTAGGAAATTCACCAAGTTCCCTCATCCCTGGAGAGCTAGGTGCTGCATTAAGAGAAGAAACAAACTCAAGAAGATTTCAGAGAAATAACGCAGAGCATCCAATGTTTGCACCTGCAACTGAAATGAGAAGCATGATACAAGATCCAGCTCGCTGGGGTTTGGCCACTGGGAACATGAGCACCCCAGGTAGTGTTTCTTCTACCAGAAGTGGCCCCAGTTCAAGTGTCTGTCCGTTTCCCACTCCTCGATGGATTCATCGCAACCCTACAACACGCAATCAGCAAAGATTCTCAGAAGTTTCTACTTGGCCTCTTTTCCCACCAATGGACTCAGAATCTGGAGGTCATAGTGGTCATTTCTCCCCATTGTCTTCTGGTCCTTCTGCACAGGACACAGTGATTTCTTCTGGATCTAATAGCCAGGGACATAATCCACCATTTCCAAGGTCAGCACTTCTCATGGAAGAACAAAGTGATGACATTCTTGGTATGCCCCGTTCATTGAGGGTTTTAGCTGCTGATATTGAAGGGAGACATCGGCTAATATCTGAGGTTTGTATTCATCTCTCCCTCCTTGTATTTGTATATATGTTCTGCCATTTGTCTTTATTGCTTGTGTTATTGCTATAAAGGATATGTTCTTAGGAGTGGTATTTTCTCATTTAAACATGGAATGGTGGTAATGCTGACTTTCTGAATGTAAGTGGCATTGAATTGTTGTCACTACGTTGCACAAGCCCAATTCTACGTATTGCTATGAGCTGTCCTCATTTTCTATACTTAATGCAAATTATGGCTTTCAGAAATCCAAGACACATGATATTATGTTTGTGATTTGCATGCCTGTTAGAATTGAATGCATGCTTGGTGCTTAAATAACTTGTTTGATTGTGCTTGACCTCTGAATTATTGTGCCAAAGGATGTTTTGGTTTTCACACTTTGCTGCAGTCAATAGCTGCTAGCTGGTTTAAACCTTGCCCAAATCCCAGTTCCCAGGACTCGGAGTTTGTAACTGTAGTATCAGATGCTTTGCTTTTTAGCTAAATTTGTACTCTATGCTTGCATATTTATTAAAAATTTTATATTGTTATAACAACACTATCTAGTTATGGTATCTTTTTGGTTTGGGAAAGTGTGTTTATCGTTTTTGTAACTAGATATTAACTGATGCTTGAAATAATAGCCTGTGTGCTTTTGTGTGTAACAGATTCGTCAAGTGTTGAATGCCATGCGCAGGGGTGAAAACCTTCGAGTTGAGGTTTGATTGATTCTTAAACTGATCTATATATATTTATATCATTGTGGCTGTTATTTAATGTTGTAAACTTAGTGTGTTAGTAATACCGGTCTGTCTCTTTGGTTTCAAGTCAATGAACAGTGTCAAAAACAATCTTTTACACAAACTTGGAATCATTAATGGAACGGATAATAGTTTAAGAAATTTCAAGAACTCTCTGCTTGATTAAAAACTTTACAATACTCGTTTATGTTTTACCAGCTAAATTTGTATGCTGTGAGTACCAGCTGAAATATTGATAATATGTCAAAAGAATGATCGGTTCATCAGATACTCTTTTTAGAAATTTCACGTGCACTCTTTAGGTTTTCAAAATAAAAGAAGGAAAATAACGATAGAAAAGGTATATAGTTGAGGTCTTTGTTTTGTAATTTTGGCAAACACAATTTCTTGTCCTTGATGTCTGAAAGCATTTTTTTGGATGTGGTCCTAATTAAAGATTTTCTATTTTAGTCAAAGTTAGAGTATCACTTGTAAGTTGTATTCAAGTAAAATTGGAGACATAGAATATGTTGATCAATGACATAAGGCTCTAGAATTTCCTCATATCAGTGATTCCCTCTCATTCGGAACTGAAATTATCTAAATAGGTTGGAGAATGGAATTTCTTGTAAAAAGAGCCAGGACCAAACTAAGTGTAATTGAAATTTTTTTGGGATGAAATTTATGGTTTCGCTTTTAATTTTTTTCAACTCTATGGTGTCCATAGGCCATTGACCGCTTCTTGACTTGTTGACTGCTTCTTAAGGACACCATCTAGCATATTACATTGCTAACATTTTATGGAAGAAAAGTGCATATATTCTTTCAGTTCTAAGCTTCTTTTTTATGAATGCCCCACTAGGAGACGCACTATTTGCCGAGGGGAAAGCTTTGGCATTTGCCTTTTAGCACTGGCGATGATATTGTGTAACATTTCAACTTGAAATGGTATCTCAGGAATTTTGTTTTATTGGTATGGTAACCTGTCAGGATTATATGCTTTTTGACCCGTTGATCTATCATGGGATGGCTGAAATGCATGATCAGCATAGGGATATGCGCCTCGATGTTGATAACATGTCCTATGAGGTGAGATTGAGAAATTAATTCCCCTGATTGTCATTCTCCGAAGATTGTTTCCTTAATGAAAAGGTTGGAATATCAGGAATTGTTGGCATTGGAAGAACGCATAGGAGACGTGAGCACTGGACTAAGTGGGGAAACCATTTTGAAGTTAATGAAACAGCAAAAGCATGTGCCTGTTAGCACAGAATCTCCAGCAGATTTGGAGCCTTGTTGTATCTGTCAGGTATGAGCTACTGACTGTTGATATATACGAATTAGGAGAAGAAACAGATGCTGCTTTTATCATTTCCGCAGGCCGTTCTACTGGTTTCTTAGTTTTGTTTTAACTATCATTATTCATAATGACAGGAAGAATATATGGATGGGGATGATATGGGAATAATCGATTGTGGACATGACTTTCATGCCAACTGCATCAAACAGTGGCTAATGCAGAAAAACCTTTGTCCCATTTGTAAGATGACGGCCTTAATCACTTGAGAGGGAAGATATTTTCAGGTCCTGGAAATTTTATTTTCTTAAAAACGGACAATCATATCCAAAAACTGGGAAGATGATATCCTATTTATACACCTCGTTTGGTTTAAACCCATTTTATTTGCTCATGAACTGCATAAATTTGATGAGCCGAACAGCTGTATGTTATAAATTACACCATGAGTGATAAGAGGGTCTGTTCTATACCTTCAAACTCATTGAGTACATGAGAAATAAATTCTATGACATTATCATAGCTTTTAGCAGGATGCAGATTGCAATTTACCTGAATGCTCGGAATTATTCAGTTATGTCTTTAATGTTTGGCAAATAATTATATGCGGGTATTTTTGTTTTTTTGGAAGAATGTACACAACTTGATTTACATTAATTCGACAAATTCTTGATATATAGATACAAACATGATAGTAATAAACTTATTTCTTGGTAATTTGTTTTTTTTTTCCTGGAATATAATTCCAGGTAATTAAAGATGTAAAAGGTATTAAACTCACCTGTATCTTTTATTATAAGATAGAAAAATACGGTTGAAAAGCCATATTTTTGTCTCTCTGTCAGCTCACCTGTCTGTTTTTCTTTTTTCTTTTTTTGTTTTAATAAAAATAAAAATAAGATGTCTGAAAAACCCATCTTGATGACCGAGAGTACGCTTAGAATAAATATAGATTTGTGTGTGTTGAGGAGGCCCCTAGAACATGTGGAAACATGAACTTGTAGGCCCCTACCAACCATGACTGTCTTATAAAAATACAGCCCATTTGTGTGGATCCATCTTAATGTAAGGCCCATTTCTTACATCGGGCGCCTTCTCTCGCTCGATGTTCTTAATTCAACCCTCACAAGACGAACCATCTAATTGCTTATTTCTTTCTTTCTTTTTTACTTATTTTTAAATAATTTTGAAAATGATCTATTTTTTTATTCCAAGATTAATTTATATTTTTTTAAGAAAATTAAAATACATGTTGATTGAGAAGCGCACTAAATTATTAAAAAAATAATATAAGTTGACTTATAATTCTAGACTGCAATAGCTTCATAAAAAAATAATAATAACTTAAATCAACTTAATTGAATTTGTTAAATCTACATTCAAAGTTATAAAAATATAATAAATTTATAAAAAACAAATCAAGACAATTCTTAATAAATTTATTATTAAAGGTTTAAAATTAAAAAAAATCAAATCTAAAAATAAAACATGATAAAACAAATTAAATTTACTTAGGTTAATCCAAAAAATACGTTATTTCAGTCATAAAACTAATATAGAAAATAAATTATAAATTTTAATTTTTAATTAATTTAATGTTAAATAATGAAATTAAAAAATATATCAATTAAAAAAATAAAAATCAGACTTAAGTTAGCAGGTTTAATTTTCAAACACAAATATTAAAAAACTCCCAAAACGTTAGAGTAACCGAGCATAACAATGCTAAAATGGCTTGGATTAGTTGCTCAGCTAGCTATCTAAAGTACAACTGCTGTAAGAATAGTGTGGTAACTAGTCACGTCTATTTATATGGTTGCCCTTGCTGTAATGGCAGTCCTCTTAAAACAAAAGGGAGACCACGTACGTCTTCATGTGTGTGTATCAGTAAATCGTGTGTATCCTCCACGACCCCTACAAGGAGAGAATAGATTTTTGAAACTAAACAGCCAATTTCAGGTAAGCAAGGGCATAAAAGAGCTACTGCTTGTGTACAACACATGCATTTGAGAAGAGGAAGAAGAAGAAAAATTGATGAATCTATATTTCCAAACAAATAAGCAAATTGAATGTTATAATCTCTTCAAGAGCTTGTCAAAAAAGAAATCTGGTCAGGGGCTAAGAAATGATATAAATGGGTGTTCGTGAGTGTAATAATGATTGTTTTTTAAGATTTTTTAATTAAAAATACACTAATATAATATTTTTACTTAATTTTTAAAAATTATTTTCGATAATAAACATCATATTAATTTAAAAACACCAAAAAAAATCTAATTTGAAGAAAAAAATAAAATTAACAAACATATCCTATGTGCTATGGTCCATGACTTTGGTGCAAGGCAACAAAATAGAGAACTGGACAAATAAAAACTCAGCGAAATGATACAAGCAGAAGGCAAATGTAGTGGATGAAAATCAAATCAACTGCATTGTCATCGCTAGAAGCATGGATCGGTGGGTACCCCTAGAGCTTCATGAGTGCTTCCAGAGGGTTTTTGACAGCCGAAAGAAACATTAATTATTGAGTCCCAAATGTTGCACATCGGAGAGGTTCAAAGACTGACGAACTTTCCTTTTGTTCTTGCTAGCCGTGACTTGAAGAGTGGAGACCAAGGTTTGGTTCAGACAGGTGGGTGCTAGTAGCCATCCCTGAGAGAGAGAACATGAACCAGACCATGTGATCAAGTCCATGGTTTTCACTCCACAGACATGTGAAGATCATCTCTTCCATCTTTGAGCCACACATCTTTTCCAATTTAACTGTGGGTCCCCGAGCACCTCCTTTGCCTTGCTGTTCTTATTTTACATGGCAAAATTCTCAAGTACACATCCCTATCCCTGTAGCACGCTGGAATGGAGCTGTCTTTGTTAGTCTCGAGTCAAAACCAAGTTGTTCCATCCCTTTACCAGCATATGATGCCTCCTCCATCAGAAGAAAACATGAGCAATAATCTCACGACTTCACTCCTAACTAAGACAACAGCCTGATGACAGTCTTCGAGATCTAATTACAAGAAATTATTAACAGAAAAGCTCTTTACTCTGTGGTAAAAGGTCACAAGATTTGGTTTTGATCTTTGAGAAGCACACTGGTATCCTGTGACAGTTTACCAATTATGGAAACATTTTTAGCTCATCTCCATGTTGTGTTGTGAGTACGGTAACTCAACAGGTCATCCCTGCTCTCGGCAGCCATGAGCACCATCTCTCCGGCAATTAACGAACTCAGTGAATCATCGTGATTGCCCAGATTTTAATTCCGGTATTTGGGTTTCAGAGGATTGCAGTTCCTAAACTCTAACCCTCCCAGATGAGATCCCTGAATCCAAGGAAGTCCAGTCAAGTTCTCTGCTTCCGGACGCTCGAATCGGATTTCGAGGAAAACTTTGTCAAACACGGCATGGATAAGCAAACTAAGCCACCAGCCACCAACTTTGTTCAAATATTAAGCTACAAAGTCATCCTTTTCGAAGGAGTGTATCCAAAGAAAATTAATGGGAAGATTAACACATAAAATAATCATAAATCTCAACTCGACGTCGCCAATGGCACCCCACGAAATAGAAAAAACAAAGGCACATGAGGAATGGAAAAGAAAGAAAGAGAGAAGACGGCGAAGATGAAGCAGATCGAACTTTCCATTTGCTTTTCAACTTTCCTTAAAAAAACTTTTCAACAAAAATTCTTACATACAAAAATTACAATTCCTCTATATACCAAAATCTAAAACCTCAATTTCCAGTCTTTTGCTAATTAGAACTAGGAAAATAAAAATAAAATAGAATTAGAGAGTAATCATCATTCACCAAAACAATCATCAAAACGGCACCACATCACTGCAAAGAAAATCATCAGAATTGCCGACAGAATCCTCAGGCCATGCATCCCTTAACAACTTCAGCAACATCTGCGCCTTCCTCTTAGCCCTGTCAGTACAATCACTCTGTACTAACAGCAACAACTGCGTCAATATCCCTGCACAAACCGCCTCCTTCTGACTCAGCTCAGACGCTGAACACAGCGCCAGCAACGCTCCCGCCGCGTACTCCGTCGCTCTATCCGATATCTTCAGGATAGTCTTAACTAACAACGGCACAGTCAGCGCGTGCGCTGCAAAGGCTGCGCAACCAACTTGTATCCTGCAAAGTAATTCTATTGTAGCCAGGGCTCTTTCTGCATCACATTTATCAAAATCTGCCAGTCTGTCGATTAATGTCTCCGCCGCTCCGGCGGTGACCGCTTTATGTCTTGTTTGTTTAACTAGACATAAAGCGAAGAGCGCTTTTATCCCAACTTTAAGCGCTCGAGGGGATGATAAAGGATTTTTTAAAATCTCTATCACTCCTTGGAAGATAATCTCTGTGTTGCTAATTTGAAGTCGAAGATCTGATGATCTTGTTCCTGCAATAACATTTTCAATGAGTGCAGCTGAGTTGACTCGGACTTCGATTGATGAATGGAATAGTAAATTAGCTAAATAACCGATCCGCTCCGGTTCTGAAGATATCCCCACGCAGTCGAACTCAGTGAGCGGAAACATAACCAGGATCGCCAGTGACTCGTGGCTCAAGTCCGACGACTGAGAGCTTGAAAACACGAGGTTGACAAGAACTTCTCGAACGTTATGAGAGGATATGACAGAGCGGTTCTTATCGGAATCTCGAGCGAGTCCTCTGAGTCGGCGGAGAGCAGAGAGGCGGGAGTGAGTTGGATTTGACGCGGAAGCTGCTTGGTTCAACAAGGAACGAACTAAACTCGGTTCGGCGGGCTGTTTCGGGGTCGGAATTCGTTCAACGCCGAAAGCACGATTTGCAACACACCAATCTTGAATCAAACGGCGAAGGGTGTGGTTTGGGATTAAAGTAAAGTCGGTGAGTGGGGCTCGGGTAACAGGACAGGTAGTATTACCGGTAGCTACCCATGATTCTATGCTGGAACGATCGTAAGTCTGGCCTGTGCTAACGGTGACTGGGTCGCGCATTAGTTCAAGAGAGATCGGACACCGAAAATGGTATGGAATCTGAACTGTTAAATCTAGAGGCTCTAAGCTTCCAGGCATTGGGGAAAAGAAATAGTAGAATGAATTTGGCTGTTTAGAAGAAGAGATGGGAAATACGAAGGAGTCTGAAAATCCTGTAACAGCTCTGTTAGGCTGTGAGTTGTGGTCTGGGTTCTCTTATACGAAACGGAAATGGAACAGAGAAGGGTGTAGCTAGCAAGGAGAGTGCGTGGGGTGCTGGTCGGGGTCTGGTCTTATCTGACTCTTTGCCACACGTGTCGTGGAATTTGCTTGGTTTGTGGGGGAGGGAAATGGGAAATGATTTTTTTGTTGGTCAAATGAAATTAGTGAGGACCGAACGGGACCCACTAAAATCTAACTCCTGTTTACATCAAAGATGAGGTAAAATTATGTGGGCGGGTGGCATTTTCAGTTTTGGCCCTGTAGTTTTGTTTTTTCATCGCTTCGGGTATTGTTCTCTTGTATTTTCGTAATTGGCCACACCATGTCTTGCTTTTCACATTATTATCTGTTTATTTTTGCGTTTTGAGAGTAATTTAAAAAAAATTAAAAGTTCTTTTATTTTTTTATTTGTTTCACAGTACCGAACAGTATTCAAGTATTATTGCTGGTAGAGTAGTTCTCTCTCTCTCTTACTGGATGAACAGGAATAACTTCACGGTGTCTTCCTTTTTGGGCGTCTGTCAATTATGGATGTTGAGGGCAACAACATTATGTTAATACATCCTTTACAGTCTGGCGGTGTGTTAAATCGTTGCTTTGCGATGGAAAGGTAATGGATCAAACAGCAACCCCAAATCTCCAAAGTTTCTATGCTTTTTAGACAGCTTTTCGCATCATATTTATTACATGTCAAGGTAAAAGTTTCTCTTTTCACAAGTAAAACCCTAAAATAATATAATGGACGAAAACCACGTTCAATTTCTTCTGAGTACATTTACTGTAGTAAAAAATCTCATTGTGTATATAATTAATTAATTGATGCCGTGCAAATCTATGAGAAATATTGAATTATCTGACAAGAAGGACTCATCTGCAACTCTCCTTTTTAGAGGATGATCGATGTAATTTCTTGTTTATACAGGAAAAACATGTGGTTTTATTGTTTATTTATTGTGTCGTAACTCGCAAGAAAAAATGATATTATACTTTCCTTTTCCAGTACCTCTAATAATTATTTTTGCTGTGTAGGTTTATTACCAGCCAAGGATAACTTTCTCAAGCAAGGTGAGAGGCCACAATGACGAGGTTAACGCATGCCCGTGACTTCGTTGCAAGTTGTAGTAAAGTGCAATAAACCTGCCGAAAGAAAGAATAGCAATAAATGAAATTACCTAAAATGAAAGAACAAAAGAACAAAGAAGCCATCAACATAATTAGGTCAGGATTGTCTGTTTGTGTTACAGTGGTTAGGGCAGTCAAGGGTCAAAGATAAACACATAAAAAAACAGAGGAATGTGCGGGTCCAGGTTGTCTCCCACCACTTTATTCGAAAAAAATAAAATAAAATTTTGTTCCAGGATAACATTGGTAAGGTGGTGGTTTCTTGATGGAGATGGGTCCCTCTATCAAGTGGACGATATTGATTGAGCGGGGCCTACTCTTCTCGTTAGCACTGGTGCCTGGGTTGCTAGCCAAGAAATGGTTATCTATCGGATAATCCATGAATATTTACTATTTTCTCCCCTGATCAGCTAATCACGGACAAGAAAAATCTTAAATTGAGTCGTGAAATGTGGCGATCTAACTCAATCCTGTCCGTTTAAGACATTCACAGTAACTGTTTGTTCCGGCCACTCAACTTTTAACCAAATCATTTAATTTTCTTTTTCGACCTGATCCAGAGCAGTTTAGAGGCGCAGAATCGAAGATTTTTATTTCAATAACATGAAGAGAATTAAGGCTGCCAGGTGTGATTAAATCTGATCGAGTAATTTATATGTCCTCTGTCGATCTCGAGACATGCAACTCACTTGCCGTGGTTATGAGACACCAAAATTGACATTCAACAGTCACACGTTTAACTGGGACATTTACCACGTACGTTAAATAATATTAATATCTTCCTAGCTTATCCCAGATTGCCAGTCTTCGCTATTTTAATTTTTAAAGTACCGACGTTTTATATTTTGTGCACAGCATCCGTTTTTAAATTCCCTTCTCATTGTAAAATGTATTGCACGTTTCCCTAGTTTTTATCCATGTACTTGATATTTTACTTTCACATTTTATTTGCTTGCGAAAACTCTGCCACGTGATGTATAATTTGACAGAAAACAAATGTATTATCAATTTTCAAGTCAATTTATGTGTACTTAAACCACACCGTGAAGTACAAATGGTCCGTCCAGGACAGATCATTTAGAATTAACAACAAATTGCATGTTCAAATGAAATCTTATTGACACGATACAGAAACGAGTATGGTCCTTTCTCAGTATTGGATTTCAAGACTAATAAAAAATAAAATTCTTATTTATTTTATTCTTGATGTGATAAATAGATAATATTGTATTGAGTTTGATTATAATTGTTAGTTTGTAATTTAGCAAGTAGCTCAGCTAAGAATAATTGCGATTAAAAAATAGCAAATACAAATGCAAACGCTAATGGATTTATTTTTGGTAAATTGAGAGCACCTTGACTAAAAAAAAATTATTTGTATATTGGGATGATCTTTATTAATATAATTTTTTATTTTAGTATTTATCAGTAAATATTAACATAGAAATTCTTTCAATACATGTGGAGGGAATTGTAATGAAAAAATAATGACTAAAAATAAACTCAAGCAGTGCAGTGTTATGTAACTTTTTCAAATAATATTGTCAACAAAATTAACCCAGTAATAAAATACATCCACAAAAAAAGAGGCCGGAAAATTTCCTTAGTTTATTACCAATCTACTTTCTTTTTCATTGTACTTCTTATTTTCTTCTTAGGTGGTTTATTAACAATCTATTCTCTTCTTTTTTTACTATCAATTGAAAGTAGGCATGATAGTAAGGTGAGATTTTTTGTTATTTTTTTGTGTTTTTTTCATTGTTTTTGTTTAATTTTACAATCTTGATAATTTTATGAATTGATAAATGTATTGAATTTTAGTTGTTATCAAAATAATTTATGCATTATTTTGCTGAATCTTGATTTTTTGTTCAAATATGTTGTTAATTTTCAATTAAATATAAATTATTAATTTTTATTTATTCCATTTAGATTTTTTTTAAAAAAATCAGGATTAAAAATATAATCACTTAGAAATAATTGCGTTGAAATTTAATTGTTCTTGTGATAATTTTTGTATTTTTTGGTTGAATTTTAGTTTGTTTTTTTCAATTTGCATTGCTATTTTGTATTATTTCATTGAATTTAATTAGAAAAAAAATTAGAATACATGTAACAATGAGCTAAAAAGGAGATACAACGCCAATTCTTCAATCCATCCATATCTCAATCTAAATTTACAATTAAAAGAATAATTGTTCAATAAATCTAATAAAAATTAAATGTGTAAACTTTTTAATATTACAGATAAGAACTCAAGGATGACCTGTTTCACAACGATGTTAAATCAACAAGTAAAAACTTAAATGACTCGTTTTACGACTTGCTACTAAGTATAAAATAACTATATTAACTAGTAATAGATATTATATCATCTATGTATGCTTTCTAATTAGCTCTACAATCTCATGATCCTTTATTTTTAAGCTCTGTTTTTATTTTAAATTTATTATAAATATCTTTTTACTAATAAGATTATTTACAGAACAACCCTCCTAGTATATCACTGAGGGCATTGACCACTCCAGGCTTATATCCTACCACTTACATTATAATGTAGTTAGGAGGGATCTCAGGCTGTAATACTGTTCTGCGTAAACCAGCTCTTGAAAGTGGCCCGCTTTCAAAATCGTGTCCCATATATTTTTTTTTTAAAAAAACTCCTTGTCGCATGGGTTAGAGGGTACTGCAAGGAACCTGTCTGTCCAGTGGTATTTCTTCTGGGGGTTTGCATTGCAAGACAGAACAAACAACACTGAAAACTGGCAGAGTGGCAGTGAGTAGTAGCAGTAGTAGTTAATAGAAACAAAGAGGAAACCGAGTCGTGGTATGAACGAATAAGAGGAAAGAAGTAGGCGGTGTCGTATAGTGGTATTTTTGCAAATTAAACACACAAGCGTGGGGGCTGCAGTGACAGTGCACTCCACGAGCCACGCCGTCCTGTACCCGGATGTCTCCAGTCAACCAGGCAACACTTGCCTCTCCAGCCCAGCACCATTGCACGTGCACTTCCTCCCTCTCTCGCACGTGCTTCCAGCTCATTCACCTTTTCTTTTTTCTTCTGGCTGTAATTACAAATTATATAGGACTACTTGTTTGCTGCAAATTATTTTTTTTAGAAACTAAATTGTGAAAAATTAAATTATAAAAAAATTATTTTTTAATATTTAATAGTATAATAAAAAATAAATTTTAAAATATTTTCTAATTTTTTATTATGTTATAGAAAATAAGCTAAAAAATAATTTATTAATATTTTTTTCAATTTTATTAAAATAATAAAAATATTTTAAATAAAAATAAAATTTAAAAAATATAAAATATAAAAAATTAAAAATTAAAAAATTATAGTAATTATAATTATAATTTCATAAATTATTTCAAATAAAATAATTAACAATAAAAAAATAAGAATCAAATTTGATAGATAAAAAATTTCAATTAAAAATAATAAAAAAAAAAGAAAATAAAAATTATAAAAATAAAAACTATATTTAATATAAAAATTAAATTTTTAAAAGATAACATTAAAAAAATATATATACGATTAAAATTTTAAATATCAGATTTGATATAATCAGCAAATAATATGATATTTTTAATTTTTTTATAATTTTTAAAAAGTATTTTTCACCTTGAATTAAGAAAAAATATTTTTTAAAAAAACAATCTAAAATTTTTTCTGTGAAAAATATTTTTTATTGATAAAATTTTCTAATAATAAATAAAAATAATAAAGTTTGAAAATTAGTTTTTTAAAAACAATTTTTGAAAAAACAAGAGGATTTTTATTTTATTTACAAGTACGGAATTCCACTCCATTTGTCACGATTATCCAATGGTTTCATACTTGAATGACTGGCCACTCTCTAGACATGTGCGCTCGTCTGTTTGACTTGCTATTGGTTTCCATGCTATAGATTTCACTGTGGCCTGACAAATATCCTGTTTGGGATTCCTTTAGGTATGTGTCGTGGAACCATTCGGAAAAATAATGGTTGATTCATGTCCTCGAGAGATTATTATTATTATTTTTAGATTATTATTATTAACCACCCCTTCATTTGACTAGTTTCAAGAACCACGACACTAACTTCATTTTCGACTCATATGACGTGTCTTAAAATTTTAAATAGTTTTCTTAAATTACAAACTTAGAATAACAAAATTGAAAACACATAAATTTACTCATTAAAAATGAATTATATGCAACCTCTTACCTATATACTCAATTTATTACGAGTGATAAATTTAAATTAAAAAAAACTCTTTAAAATACTTTATTCAATATATCTAGACATAATAACGTCACAGTCCTGTAATAAAAAAGGAGTCTGATTCCATAATTTTGTTGTGGAAAATGAGTGAGATTCTAGGAATTTATTTGTTTCAGGTAACACGGAGAAGTCTATTTCTAATCTTAAATAAATTCAAGTAATTTATCTAGGCTCAAGCTTTTTTTCATAAAATATTTAGGATTTCACGCGGTTACTTCAAATATTTTAATATTTTATATTAATAAAATACAATTCACTTTAAGTGTAATATAACTTAAAATGTTATAAGAAAAAAATTATATTTAAATCCCTACTCTTTTTTTTTTAATAATTAAGTATAAATACACAGTAAATCTCACAATTTTTTTTTATTTTTAATATTTTTAGTATACATATTTTTATAGTATATTTTTTATAATATTATTATAATTTATCTCTTTACTAATTTACCGATTTAAATATATAAAAATTTCTATGTCATCAAATTTTTTTTTTTTTGAAGTATCAAACCTCTAAATATCCTAGTTGAAAAAACTAAATCAAATTAATCGAACTCGATTATCCAACATCTGTTATTACCAAGCACCAGAAACCATCAACGAGTATTCATTTATCTCCTGGAAGGGATTAAAAAAAATGATAAAGTAACGAAATTAAATAAGATAAAGCCAGGACAGACAAGAAACTGGGGGTAATCACGATGAAATTTCTGTGTACTTTTTTCCTTTGTTTTCTTTTTCGTGCTCCAACATGCCAAACAGAATCCTGAGTGGATAATTACACACTGACACGGTTGAACGTGAGCCCCCACTACAATCCGGGCGATGGCTTCATATCTTGGAGGCTCTGTTACAAGATTCTTGCCAGGATTTGTATATCTACCGCCGACACTTGGCCTAACAAGCGAGTCTTCATTTTTTTATTCTCTAACTCACACATGCATGATCCCGTGTCTGCCTTTGCAAATATATAAATACATATAATAAGTTGCCCAGTTTGTATAATTACAAATGAATTCATTGTTCCGATGCTGTTTTTACATGATCTGATTTAGATTCTTGTGTAGATAATTTCTGGATCTCATCCCTATTTTTTTAATGAAAACAAATTACGGGCATCGTTGATAACATTTTTTTGCTTTTAATATGGTGGTAGAAATCATATATATAGACGAGCCTTATAGTAAAAGGAGGATAGGTAATTTTATTTATAGAAACAAATGATCATCGTCATTATACAGACCGACATGAATTGATAGAGTTGTTATTTTATTTTAGCCAAGCAAGTCTTAAGTCAACATCAAGAAAATATTTTATTAAAAAAAACAAAATCACATGATTTAAATAAAATAACTAACCTGATAATTTACTAGCTTGCATACTAATTTAATGACTCGTGTCATTCTACGGACCGGTACCTACAAGTAACAAAATAGGAATTTCAACCAAAAGGCCTGTCCTCGCTTGACAGACATCCTGCGGCTCATTCTCATTACTGTCAAGAGAAATTAATCAAGTTATGGTGTTCTGTTTTTTTCTCCATTTGTTTACTGCTTAATGTTTGATTTCGAATAACCCATGAGATATTACGTGTCAGTTATTAATCATAATAAAATAGAAAAAAAAATTAATTATATCTCTCTCAAGGGAAAATGAAACGAAAATTATACAAGATGTCGCTATGATAGATAGAATTGGCAGTATTGTAGAATCAGATTTCAAAGCTTTTTTCATGGTTTTCAGTCTATAGTTATTATTTACCCCATTTTAAAGTATTAATTTTAAATGTTTTGATACAATAATATTAAAATAAAACTTCTATGGTTGAATTATATATATTTTTTAATTTTTATTGTTATTTTTAAATAATATTTTTAAATTATTTTAATGTGTTGATATTAAAAATAAAATATATTATTTTAATGTATTTTAAAATAAAATATATTTAAAAAACAATCTGCATCACGACGTATACTAAACGATATTAGAGTGTAAAGGAGGCAAACCTCGTTGGATTTGTGATTCGGACTCAGATTTTATTTTGGTGGTCCTATAATCAAATCATTGAGCCGCTTTCCACGTGGGCTGTATTTTTGTTGACCACGTGTCCACTCGAACTGTGATGCCGACGTGGTCATAACTAATGTCACTTTTTAAGTGCTGTTTCTTTTTTATTTTAAAAGTATTTTTTAAAAATTAATTTTTTATTTTAAATTTTTATTTTTTAATATCTTGAAACGTTCAAAATTTTAAAAATAATTTTAAAAATAAAAATATTTTTTAATACAATTCTAAATAAAAAATACATTAAAAAAATAATTATAACTAAACAATCAAACAATTATTTATTATTATTGTGTGGTGGAGTTCTCCACGTGGACGTTTTGTTCATCGAAAGCCAAAGGCATGGGAGGGTGTGTGGTGTTGATTCAAATTCAACCCAAGGCCCGAGGTGGATGAGATCAAAATATTTTTCGAAGGCCGAGGAAAAAGCTACAACAAGGGTGATACGAGATGAATTTTTATGTTTAAGATTTTAGATTTGAGTTCCATATTATTATTATTACTATTATTATTTGAATTTTAACATGTCTGTGTTTGACTAATCTTATTACGGTAAGCATCTTAAATTCTATCATTAATTAATATAAATACAGTTAAAAAAACCCTTCGGATATACATATCGAAGCAATGCACCTAATGTTCCTTGCAAAATCAATGTAATTAGCTACAAACACAAGAACCATAAAGGACTTCATGTCATGTTTCGTCTGGTGATGCACTGAAGAACAATGACCCTTTAATGGATATACATTAAGAAAATAAATAAATATGTTACTGCGGAATAAATCAGTGAATCCCTTGGATTTCTTCAATAAATCTTGTGATTTATATTCACAAAATTTCCCAGCTGATTCTTATAATTTTGGAAAGTTAATATAATTTCGCCACTCTACCGAAAGACGAGCACAAATCATCCTAAGTTGTCATATTGCATCTGACAATTTTATGGCAAAAAAAATATTGAATGCCAACAAACAATGAAATTAGGTTAAAAAACATCATCTGCAAAACACACATTACAAGCTTACCATAAAATTCTTCAAAACTGAATGAATATTGATAGCCGGTTAAATAACGAGGGCTAGAAAGATCCAAGGATTAAAACTGAAAGAAATTTGACTAAAAATAATCTAAGCTGAGTAGATAATGTAGAAACGTGGTTGAAGAACGAAACACATTCTAGCTATACATTAATTTTCCATGGAACTCTCTAAAATTGAATAGATGCCGATAGCTTATGAAAATAAAACTAGAAAGGAATGATCAGAGCCTAAAATTAAAAGAATCTTCGATGAAAAATAATTCAATCCACGTAGATATTAATTAAAGCTAGTATAAATTTTATTGGGAATTACATGGAACTTGAATGAAAATTCCTTAGACCTAAAGATTAGTGTGGAAATGTGGTTGGGAAAACCATTAAAACCTATACATAGAAGGTTGCTTGGTAAATACTAAAAGTCAATAACAATAATAAAAGCAATTGACCATAAAGATCAAAGTAGCTCTAATACCTTTCATATCTGATAAGCATAAATTAAAGAAATAGTTTTTTTTCAAAAAAAATTATATGGTTTGGTCACAAGAAATTTATTGTATTAACACAAATTTATGAAAATTGGAATGATCACAAATTCAAGGTGCGTGGGAAAGAAATAGATTGTTACGGGAATAATAAGTTTAAGTACTTTTAAATTAATAAAAAGAAAAAATTTAGGAATTAAGCGATTTAAGATAATTAGAAAACCATTTCAATAATTTAATTAAAGGAGATCATCAAAAAAATTTTTTTGTATTTTCTTATTTGTCTTATGGATAAACAAACTCAACGTGCATGATTACAATTCATCGAATGATCAATAATGTTCTCTCCTATTTTAAACTTTTACATATTTCAAATGGTAACTCTTGTTAATCATTGATGACGTTGTCGTATAATTCAAGCAAGTTTTTCAATTAAAACAATGGAATATAGTCATAGAAAATATAGCTTTAGTCACTAGGTTAATTATGAATGAGATGGAAGTGTGAGCATTTTGCATCACAACCTTTTTTTTTTTTTAACATTTATGAATGAAATTTGTAACATTAGGCATGCGCGCAGCTTTTTTTTAGCGGGACATGCGTTTATATTGCCCTACACGACAATTTCTGGTGTCGCCGCTGCTACACTAGGGTTTTTCTATAAATATTTCATCATCAATACATCATCTCAGCAAAAATGTATTATACATACAGAACACCCATTAATGTCAAAATCACAAGAAATGGCTTCAAGTTTTGGCTTCAGCGCACGCCTGTACGGGAAACAGAAGTTACTCCTTCAAGTGAAAAGAACACTAGCGAGGGATCAAGAGATGAAGATGCTGGTGGCGTCGAATCTCGTGTTTTTCTTCGCCACAGACTTCATTTTATATTTAATGTTAAGCCGGTGAAAATTTTACACATTCCACTAACCATGCTTGAAAAATGGTGGCTTGGATCTGAATATATATTGATATATGGTGTTGATCTTTTAAATATAATAAGATTGGACACATCCACGTCCGTGAATTATCAAAGGCTTCGATGGCACAACAGATTTAATGGGATATTTTTTTATTGTTTCAAAGGAATATTCAAGGTACTCAGCAGAAATTCCAAGCCAGATGATATAAAATTAACCCTCAAAATAAGCAGATTTTCCTTTGTGGGTTTAACCTTGAATGCACGCTTCAAATAGTTAAGATTTCATTCACACTCGAGATAGAAGACAACAAGGAGACTACATATAATATTTGACAGAGCGGTGCAAATGGACTTCGTTCACGCCTACTTTCAGCCACAATTGAACTTGTTGGATTACTTCAGTGGATTAACATTCATTGTTTCCGATTTACTATTTATTTGTGGCATTCCCACCATATTGCAAAATCTAATATTTCAAATGGCTGATGCTCTCATTATTCTTGGGAAAGTTGTAAATGGTAGATGCCATTAACTAGAGAGTGTTGGAATAATCATGGCGAAGCAGAATATATGGAACTTAACTTTAGCAACAGTTAGGGCCGCTGCTGCAGCAAATTGATGCAGTCATGGTGACCTGTGAACACAAGGCACTAAAGCAGACGTGAGACAGTTCGATCAATCTAGTGGAGCATTCAGGCAAAACATTTTGTTCGTACACTGTTGTGTTTGTCAAAGATTAGATTAGCAAGAAAAGAAAGGATCACTATGTGTATAAAATGCAACTCTGGTTCCATTAAAATACAAGATAACGAAGATGTTTGGAAAACGCCAACTTCCTCCCATCATATTTTTTATTCCCTAGCCACAAGACACGCTTTAGCCGGATTCCCCTATCAACCTACAAATCGTATATTCCATTTCTTAATACGAAAAGGACAGTGATAAGGGGCTGATTGCTTTGATTAGAGAGCTTGATCAGAGAGATTTGAGTAAGGCATGATATATGTTAATGTGTCAATAACCTTGGATGGCTTAAACTAAAGAGACTACGGTGCCTTGAGACATGCACAAACCGGCTACAAAAAATGCTTGTTTAAAGTTGAGTGCCCATGATTCTAGCACAATTACCTCTGGCGCGGTGACCCAGGATGCCAGGTTTTTTTCTTTTCTTTGGACAAAAGATTAGCCTAGACTTGCTTGTATTTCTAGCCGCTGAGCAGGCTTTCATAGGGGTCAAGGTCCAGGTTGAGGTCCACTAACCTGATCATTCTAGGCTTGCAAACTAGCCGATGCTTTGTTTTGAAATCAGGCCCAAGAGAAAAGGCTCTCTCTCTCTCTGTATTTTTTTTTTAAATTAAAAGGCTGTTTTTTCAGGAAAAATCATTGTGAATAGCATGGGATAATAAATAAAATGAAAGGTAGTGGGATAATAAATAACATCATTGTGAATAACATGGCATAATAAATAACATGGGATAGGAACCTAGTTCATCGTTACCTAACTAGAAGGAAAAAGGTAGAATAATCTAGATAGAAAAATTTGAGAATATATTAAAATAAATTTTGTATTTTATAAAAAATATTTTTAAAATTAGCATATTAAAACTATCCAAAATATAAAAAAATTAATTTTTTTAAAAAATTAATTTTAAATATTTTAAAAACACGGTCTGTTTAGTAACTCCACTGCACCGCCATTTAAATTTGACATTTCAAGGGGTTTTTTTTGGGATGAAGGTATAAATGAAGTGGCTATCGAACTTTTTTAACATCACAAACTTTCCCTCAACATGAAAATTAAAGAAGTGGGGATTCAGACTTTAGGGAAAAGTAGCCGAACCATTCCCTTTTGAGACCATAAGCTGAGTTCGGTTGCTCCTAGAAGTTCAGTGATTTGCTTTAGAAAAGTTGCAACTTAGTTTGCATTGGTGTGGGCCTGTGGTTTGACCTTCAAACCAGACCAGCCCACAGAATGGGTGTTTAAGATCCTTAAACATTTATCAGAAGTCAGAACCACCTAAAACCCGATATATAATAGAACCCATCTCGCCTTTTATTGGCCATTGGTAAAAGAGAAATGAAGAATATTATCCCGTGTCTAAAGTAAATGAATGTCACTGTGTAAGGTGTGAACTCCCAGATTCTCCCTCCTTTCATCCACTTGGTTTCCGGAGATAATAAAGCTTTATGTTGTTGAATCTGCATAACCAGTTCCGTGGTTCTAATTTGCTTCACAAATTACTAAATCAGCTTTACATCGATGAGTCAACAACCTGTAGAATAGCCTAAGACGCCCTTGTTAAATATGGGAAATTAAGTGGTTGGAGCATGCAGCCACCGTATTATAATTGAAGATCAACCTTCTTCGACTGACATAAATTCTTTAACAAAAAATATACCGTGTTTATTTTTAGAGTCTTATTAAATGAGGGCCTAGGAAAAGTAGCCCTTAGTTTAACATGCCCTGCTTGGAAGGTTCCAATCACATGGTGGGTGCTCATGAATATGATAATATGTCATTTTTATTGATTTAAGAACATGCAGAAAGCAGGCAGTAATGATGGTTATCAATTCTATATTCACCAGATTATCTGTTTCGGAAATGTAGACGGGTGGCCATCAGACATGTTCAATACAGCCAATCCTAGCATTTGAAACACTTGTGCATCCAAATGAAAATATGTGGAATAACAGAACTCTTGCGTACACGTCCCTATCGGCTAGAAAGGCATATCTTTTCTGTAATTAGTGCATCCAAAGAACACAGGTACAGAATTTAAATCGGCAACGAGAATAAAAATGCCACCAGGTAGGTTTGCAAAGCTTGAATTGGCAATAATTGGCTCAGGTAGGTTACATACAGCAAAGGTCATATTTGGCTGCAAATAAAGAAGTGTTAGTGAATTATTTTTCAACAAATCAATATCAAAATTGCTAAGCTTTTAATCTGAACTCGACCAGGCAAAATAAATGGAATTCAGACTGCAGCAGACCTGCAAGTGGCAATATTTCCGCATCCGCAAACTATATGACCTCTCGAGACATCTACAGCAGCCATCACTCTGAAATGTACACATGAAAATTGTTCACGGCTATCTAACTAGGTTTGCTTCTTCATGTAATTTTACAGATTACGAATGATAAAGTGAAGTGTACATACTTATAAAAATCAACTGCAATGAAGTGAGGCCACCGTTTACCCGCAGCCTGATAACGTGTGTTCATCATATCCATCAAGGGAGCAGAATTATGCTTTTAGGCTTGTGTAACATCTTTCCTGTCTGGAAAATAGTTTACTAAAACTAGTGACCTTGATGTTGCGATTGAGGCAGGCGATTCTGCGCGGTTTGGACATGAACCAGCAATCATTCCACCATCTTCACCTGCAATCTCCCCACTCATAAATGATAATTTGTTCTCACTAGCCAGTGAATTGTTCCAAATTCAGGAAAATAGTAGGACTCAGATTGGTTTTCTACAACATATCTCCATTCATACGCAATTCCTTCAGAGGCATCCTTAGCAGACTTTGAAGTGAAAACCACTAGACTCTGATTCTTCTGGACCATATCATCAACTGTTGGCCACTTGCCACCGTTTTTTGCATCCGAGATACAGGAAACCAATATTTCATCAGGCCAGCAGCATCAAACACTTTTGTCAAGCCTCTTGGTGATGTGATGTAATATAGTCCTCGAGGAAAATGGTGATGATTTCTGATGGGTTGGCTTCGAGAAATGCTTGAATCTCTTTCAGAACATTAATGGCTGGTTGCTGGAACCGGAACAGCAAAGTTCAGATTGACCTATACTTTATAGAACAACTAACTGTATATACATGGTCAGGCATTAATCCTGAAATCTTTAGCAAACTTTAGTCTCATCTTTCCAAAATCAGAAAACAGATTCAGTAGCCTTGCGTATCAGACGTCTATGTGAAATGAATGCAATGTCTTTTATCTGGGTACCAGAGCATTCTATGAACACTTACAAAAGCTGCAATGTTGTAGCAGTTTCCTCCGAAGGAGTGGCACAACCAGATGTCATTCGGGAAGTCGTACATATCGAGCATTCATCCTCTAATGCCATTCTGCAAGAGAAAACCACTTAAAAGTATACGTTAATTAAAAAAGAAAAAGCCACGCATGAACGACTGCACAAGAGACCAGATCAATGGAGAGAAAAAATATTGGCGTTAGTCAAGTGATTGTCTAACAAACTAAAACACCTCCTTACTTTAATGTTCCTCAGCGGCTTAGACTATCCAATTAACGAGCCACAGTAATTCGAAAATCTCTAGTTATACGATCATCAAAAATAAATGTGAGCCACAATTCGTCTACTTTTCAATGTCTGTTATACTAGCCACAATAAAGATTAGGGACATATTACAAAGAGTTCTTGGTTTAATTACTTAATCATCTGTTTCATAACACATCTGCCAGACAATAGCTATGTGCAACTGTTGCAAAGCACATTGGACGAATGCAAAGCACCATCAACATTATTATTTCATCCCCCAGGCCAAGTTTTTATTTTAGGGTCATGACCTAACTGAGAACCCTCTGATTTTTATTAGCATAAAACAAGCATGTTACTGCAGACTTAAGTAGAAAGAAATAATTTCACGGTTAATTTGAGTTTTTGTTTTTTTTTTATTTAATTTAGTTAAAAATTATATTTTATAATTTATTTTTTATTAAATTATTCTAATTTTTATAACTTAAATCGCAAGTTTAGTAGATTAAACTTAGTTAACCCGCATTATTTTTTTCTTAATTAATTCCTTTTATTTTATCATTTAACAATAAATTTATTAAAAATTAAATTTTATAATTTATTTTAATTTTTTTATTATATAATTGTCATCATCTCATGAAATGATATATGAATTAATTTAATATGTTATTTTTTATTATTTATAAAAAATATTATTTTAAATATTTATTTTTATTAATTATTTAAATTATTTTTTTTACGGGAAAAATATTCTAACAATATCGAAACATTTTGATTCATCTTAAAAAAAAAAATGATCCTGCGGGCAGATAATGTAGCATAATCAAATTGAATGATTTGTATGGGTGTGAATATATACATCATTTTGTTTTAAGTTTTTCCATCCCTGATCAAAAGACTACATTACCCATGTAGTATTCCTTAACATTCGAATTCATATAAGGGCATAATGGACTTCTGACCAGGATATATAAAAGCTTCACAGCTTTTTTTAGGAGAACAATTCATTTCATAAAGCAATTGGACCTAACATTCGTACGCAAGCATCAATTTCACCAAGGAAAATGTTACGAAGAAGCAAAACATGTTTCATGCCAAAGCCAAACAGAGATCAGGGAAAGAAACTAACATGCATTAAGCTGACCAGTAACCGTGTCTTGCTGTTCGTGGGAGGTAGAATAATGGACCTTGTTGCAGACAGATCTCCCATGGCAGATGAATTGTGGGTTGTTAGCCAACCATATTCATTAAACGGCAATCCATTCACCTAATGGAACCAAACACAAAAACATAAGCTAATGCCACAATTCCCTTTTCTCTTTGATATTTATTGCCACAGCAATTAGTACAAAACTGCACATTTACGTTTCTACTGCAGATGCAAAGTTCATATTTGATTTGGGAATCGATGAATTTGTACCGACCTTTGAAGTTGGAATTATAGGTTGGATTCCGGTGCATCGAGGCCTTAGATTTCCATTTGCTGCACAAGTTTCACAGTGTAGACCTGAGATGCAGTTTCTGTCTAATACACATATCTGTCCCTCCTGATCAGAATTAGAGCGAGTAAACATTGTTCAGGGATTAAAAGATCAATGGAAAAGGATGAAGAGGTTTTAAAGAAGCCCGCCTTGAGAGCACTAGAGAAAGTGAGAAGAAAAGCAATGAAGATGGTTCTCTGTGATTGAAAGTGGAGAGTTAGTTTCCAAGAAAGCAGCAACTACTTGCCTGCGATCGCATTGTTGGTTTAGATGTTTCTAACGCAGTGCTAATGTTGGTGTTTATGGTGCCTTGTTTGGTGTTTTGATTTAGTGAATGTACACCATGAACATTTAAAAAGGAAACATGAAAGCGCGGAAGCTGGAAAATAGTGTTTGATGTGCATTTGTGATATTTGAAGAGGAATGAAGGAAGAAGATGATAGTTGCGGAGGCTGATGGCTGGAGGAATAAATATCGAGGTGCTGGTTAAGGACTAATGACTAGAGATTGTTTTAATACTGTTTCTTTGATGATTATAGAAACAAATCATAAATTTTTAATTATTTAAAATACTTTATTATTTAATATGATATTTGATTTTCTTGATCAAGAGAGATTGATATCTTGAGGGGAAAGTGTGTTTCGGAGTCAACAATTAGTCTTAGGCCTGGGGAAAAAAAAACACTCTGGCCCAATTAACTATTTTGAATTATCAAACAGATTAACCATTATAATTTACTAGGAAGTCGGCATGCTAAGCGCATACTTAACAAAACATTTCGTAAATTTAGCATTGTTTATCTTATAAATGCAGCTTTCTGGCATGTTAATCCACCCTCTGTTTGCTTTTCTCAGGGTGCCTGAAATCTGAATATTGAAGGTTTGCCCCGGCCTTCATAAGTTGCTATAAACAACAAGGACTTCTCAATCACTGAAACACAAGATGACAAAGGTGTCTCTCAAGAAATTACATTCATTCTGAGAATAATGCTTGCTTTACAGAATACCATAATAGATTTGTCAAATAATTGCATGTGAAAACAACAATCTGCTGTCTCTCTTTACACACCGCCAAAGAGTCCTTAACGTGCAGTCCACATCCGTATATTAACTCTACACCTTGGTCTTTTTTCGTGCTTCTCGTGCTGATCCAATCCCTGTCACATGAATTTATTTTTCTTTCTCTCGATTTCCCGCTGGTTTTGTATGATTGGACTTCAGGGGGAACAAAAGCTAAGCAAATTCTTAATGGTCCTCTGCTTTTTTATTGTACTCATGTCTCATCGCCAGGCAGTTTGATGCAGTTTTTAATGCACTTATTGGGCATGCTCATGGGCTTGAAGCTTCGACATCGAACCTTGACAGATGGGGGAAGGAGGGGGGACGGGCTCTTAAAAGTGGTGGCACTGAGGTTAGGTTAGAGGGCAGGCACCGGAAGCCCATCATTAATGACCACTGCGTCATCTCACAATGGGGGACGGGCTCTTAAAAGTGGTGGCAGTGAGGTTAATGACCACTGCGTCATCTCACAATTGAAAATGTGGTTATATCGTGCTTATTTTTTAAAATATTTTTTTATATAAGAATATTTTTAATATTAGAATCAATTTAAAAATATAAAAAATATTAATTTAAAAAAATTAAAAATTAAAAATTTTTAAAATACAAAAATAAATATAAATAGAACCAATAAAAAACAAGGAATATCCAGGAAAACAAGAGGATGGGCTAGACAGCTTTACCTATCTTGCCATTCCCAGAACAAATCGAGCAGTAAAGCAGTAAGGGCCCGGGTAGCATCTGAGGAAACAAATGGGAACCCACCACGATAGGAGAAGATACGAGGATAGAAGAAAACCAGCGTGCAAAAGCTTAGAGAAACTGAAGTACATTGCAGTTTACCTGCTTGCAGAATTAATTCCCTGCATAGCATGCGTAACCCTGAATAATCTAATTTTCAATTGTAGTTTGGAGAAATACTCATGATTCTTTCTTTCTTTCTTATTTTTGTTGGTTGGAGTTGGCTCAATCATTAGACATTGGATTTGTAAACCGGGTGTAGAGCCCTCTGTCCTGCATATACACGTACGTACACACATATATAGATATGTACACATACATGTATTTATACACACACTCGTGTAGTTTGTAAATAAAAAAAAATATTCATTCCATATTAAAAAAATACTTACTCCTAATGTTTTTAAATATAAATTTTTATTGTGTAATAAATTAAATCATGATGGACACACTTTCTTATTTGATTTCCTAATGTTATTACATGAATATTTAAAATATTAAAAGATAGTATATGAAGTTTTGAATTAAAAACTTAATATAAACAATTATACTTTTCATTAATAATTATACTGTTTGATGAACAACCATAATATTTTATCAACAATCATATTATTTGATGAACAACCATATTTTTTTTATTATTATATTTCAAGTTTATAAAAGCATGTTATTACAAAGAAAAGAAATATAACAATAAAATACATATATTATTTTCTTGGTCTTATCTTCTCATTCTTTTAAAGATTTAAAGGGCTTACTTGTATTATGGAGGTATCATCTCTGTGTATAACAGATAAACACCTTAAATATAGTATTTTCACGTCTCTAAACCAACTTCATATTTATTTTCATCCTAAACTTTTCTAACATTTTTCATTGTAGGTTTTCACTGTAGCAGGTTGTTTTTTTCTTTTTTTTACATGTTTTTTATCTTGATTTTTTTTGCTAATTTTTAAAATATTAAGTTGATTGAAAATTTAACTATATGGTTTTTTTTATAAAAAAAACATTGTGAATTACTATAATATTCTCATATATTATTTTTTTCTTTTTATTATTTTTTTTTAAAATGATCTTTGTAGATTTTATTTTTTTATATTAAATTAGTTGAAAATTTAGCTTTGTAGTTTTTTTAAAATGGATTGCTACAATATTTTCCTCTATATTTTTTTGTCTTACTACAGTGTTTTTTCACATATTTTTTTTAAAAAATTATCTTTATCGAATTTATTTTTTCAATATTGAGCTGGCTCATAATCTAGCTTTAGCTTTCTTCATATTTTTTTTAATTATTATTTTTTACATATTTTTTTTACAATTATTTTTATTGATTTTATTTTTTTACTATTGAGTTGGTTGACTATTTAGATTTTTAGGTTTTTTCTTCAAAACACTATAACTTCCCTCACTTGTTTTTTTTTACCCAAAATTGGCTCTTTTTTTTTTAAAAATAGTCTTTGTCAGTTTTTTTATATATTGAGCTGGTTGAGAACTTAGTTTTGTATTTTTTTTTGAAAAAAAATTATGAATTTCTATAGTGTTTTTTTTATATGGTTTTTGTTTGGCTGCAGTATTTCCCCTGCATGTTTTTTGAAAATTATCTTTGTTAAATTTATTTTTTTAATATTGAGTTGGTTAAGAATTTAGCTTTAACTTTAACTTTCTCCATTTTTTCTTATTTTTTTTTAAATTTCCCAAAATTTTCTTTCTTCTTTATATATATTTTTTCATAATTATTTTTTTGAGCTGGTTGACAATTTAGTTTCTTTTTTTCTTTAAAATATTATTGATTGCTATAGTGTTTTTTCATATGATTTTTTTAAATTATCTTTGTTATTTTTATTGTTTTTAATATTAAGCTAGTTAAAAATTACAGCTGTAGATTTTCTCATGAAACACTATAGATTATTATAGTGTTTCCTTACGTGTTTTTTTTCTTTTTTTTTTTTATATTTATCAAAATTATCTTTGTTAATTTTTTTTAATATTCAACTGATTGAGAATTATAATTGTATATTTTCTCACAAAACACTACATATTGCTATAGTACTTTCTTATATGATTTTAATATTGAGCTGATTGAAAATTTAGCTTTAATTTTCCTCATATATTTTTTTCTATTTTTTCCTTTTTTTAAAAAAAATTGTTATTTTTTGTGTTTTTTATAATTTTATTTTTTTTAATATCGAATTGGTTGAAAATATAGCTTTGTAATTTTTTTTAAATATTATAAAAAATAACAATTTTTTGATAATAAAAAAATATACCATAAGCTCGTGAGATACCGCAGGAGCATATCACCTATTGCGTATGTGTGTATATAGTGTAAGCAAGACCTATTCAAGCCACAAGTGGTTGATATAAAATAATAAAACAGTTGTATAAAATACAGGGACTAAATATAATTTTTACTAACTTTTCATAAACGACCAGTGAAATGCTCCTGTAATCCTGTTTATTTCTTTTCTGGAAATTATGTGACATGCATTTATTTATTACTACTGATAGGGTTTTTAAGAAAACAATAATTGAAGGTACGATGATGAAAGCGGGGCTGGTCTGCGATGAGAGTTGCATGGCAAGATTTGCAAAACCAAACGAATAATGAACCATGGGCCCATCTTCGCGAGGTTAGCTAAGACATGACATTTATCTAACCGAGAGGAGGCGGAAGAACATCGAGGCCTCCAGCACTGTCGACTGATTAAAAAAAAAAGGTTCAGGTCAATGCATTGAGAATGTTCCAGCACTTGTGCATACACAGTTGTCCTCCGAATCATATTACCCTTTCACTTCACGCAATTAGATAGAGTGCAGAAACAATTATGCTCTAATCACCCGATTCAAAGGTGGAATGCACTAAGATTCTCAGCGTGGATTACAAGGGTTAAAAAGTGGAAAGAGCACTCGCAAGTCATAACCCGAAAGCTTTCCTACCTCAACAAAAATGTCACTCCTTTACAAGAAAACAATGGTCCTAAATTGTGACGTCATTATCAACAGATGCTTGCAACATCCATGTGGGCTTGCAATTTAGCAATGGCGATTTTCTTATTACTAATATTGCAGGAGAGATTAGCTGCCATTTTGTCCATATTGGAGATTTATATATATAATTCCAAAGAGACCAGTGCCCATTGCCCCATTACCGAAGAGGCGGACATGGCTTTGGGCTATTGCCCGTTGCTGTCTGCTCCTTCGTGCTCGTTCTTGTGAGAAGAACATGTGGGTCCTTTTGAGCTTCCTAATTTGACGAGTCTCCATTTACATGATACTCCACGTGCTGCCAGGTCTGTCTTAAGAGACATGGTGATGATTTATTTTCCAAAATCTCCAAATCATTTCATCTTTTACCACTTTTACGGTGGTAGTGTTCATTTAAAAAAATTATTAGTTTTTATTGATTTGATATGTGGATTAAAAAATATAAAATATATTTTTTCACGATTCAAAACAAGTCTCCACAGGGACAAACAACCAATGGCTATGAGCTTGGGAGACGGGGTGTGAAAGGGGAACATACCAAGAAAATGAACTGCTACTATTGGCAAGGCTGCCGAGAGAAAAGCCAAGGAAAACAATATCTTCCTTCATTTTCACTTTATACCTGTTCCAATTGAACTACTCATGGTCCAAACAAACAATCACAGTGATGACAAAAACAATAAAAGCAGCATAATTTATACCCAACATCCAACACCTGCCATTTCATCGCTCGCTGGTGACTGGACCTTGGTGAAACCACTAGCCACTTGAGACCCAGAACCATAACTGAACAGTGTGACCATGGAGGCGTGGACCCACTTCTTTTTTATGCGCATTACATTTAGAAATTAGACTTTTCCATTTCCGATATGGTCACAAGCCACACTAACTCCGCTGTACGTACACACTAGTCTATCTCTCAGACCTCACTCAGTCCTCTCTCCACCGTGAATGAACAGTTTAGTCCCTTAAAATGTACTCACATACCATACCCCGCGTCTGTTTTTGACGGCCGCCTTCTATTTCTCTCTCTCTAGCCCCGAAGTTTCCTTCTTGGGTCTTGAATATGGTGGTGTATAGACATGCCTTGTTGGTGTTGGGTTTACTTGCATTTATTGCAAAGCGGCTGCCTTCAACGACGGCAGGTTATTACCCTTTAAGTAATATTTCTTTTCTGTTTTAGAAAGATGGAGGCTTTGATATGTATGTAAGAAAGCAAGTTACTTGTATTTTGCTGGTTGTTTTTTTTTTCTTTATGGTTTGGAATTATTTTGTGAGAAAAGGGTGGATTTTTGGAAGAGAGTTTTGGCTTTTAGCTTGAATTCTTTGAGTTGTTTTTGGTGTTGCTAGTTTGTTATTGCTTTGTTTCGGCATTAATGAGTATTTGCAATGTGTTTAATTCTTGGGAATTCTGGAATTTCATGACCAATTTTTTTTGTAACCGGGTTAGTGATATTTACCATATTACAGCGATAGTGTCACAATGCCATAAAATTTAGAGATTGTCTACTTTAATGTACAAAAAGGGAAATATATTGTCGTGTTAGCATAGAAATTGGTGAAATCTATAGCTTCCAAGTGAACAATCAAAAGTCTATGTTTTGGGTGATGATTTTTTTGTGAAAAATGGTTTGTTTGATTGATAATAACACCCGTTACTTCTGCAGATTGCCCCTTGGATTTGAGTGGATCAAACTTTACCTTAGCAGCCGCTGTGTGCTCCGATAAAGATAAAAGAGGACAATGTTGCCGCTATATTAATGCGTTTATAGCAGTTTCCATTGCTCGCTATGCAAATACAACTAGCAACTTAGGGGTTGCCTCGAATGTATCTGATATATGTCTTCGCTCCATTTCTCAATCTATGCAACTGTATGGAGTTCCAAGTAATGCAACAATTTTTTGTGGGTTTGGGACGAAAGTTCGAGTGAATTATGAGTGCGGGGGTCGAACAACTATCACTCAGATGTTGGAGTCTCCAAAATTTGTGAGAGTCGCACAAAATTGCAGACTGCCACTTTCATTAAAAAGTGATTGCAAGAGGTGTTTAAATGCTGGCATTATATACCTTCATCATTTGGTGGGAACAGATAATAATGTGACATTGAATACCTGCCGTGATGCAGCTTTCACTGCCCTTGCAAGCCAATTTGATGATGCTTCAGCTGTTGAAATTGCAAGCTGTTTCTTTGGAGTTCAAGGGCTCAACACCCCTTCAGGTATGAGTATTCTGTTTCTTGTATTTACTGATTTCTAGTTTGCGTTGAGTATTTGTGGTGCTAGTTGTATATTCTTGTGTTTATGAAATTAAGATAATGGCTTAAATAATTGAAGTAGAAGTTTAAATATTGATGGAGATTAGTGTTAGTTTGATAGTTTCAACAATTGGTTTGCTTTGGGAACAAACTTCCCATAAAAGGGTAAATGGACCGAGTTTACTGCATTTATTTTAAGAAGAACTAGGATGCATGGAGATTAACCCTGGAAAAGGCTTAACTTTTTCCCAATATATTGCCTCAGTCAGACCCTTTCATCCATTAATTGTCATGTTTATCACCTTCTAAACACAGGATATTATATGTTTACTTTGATTTGACTGTAGTTTCTTGGCCTTTATCTGAACTGTCTCACATCATGGGAAGTCACTCCATTAGTAGTTGTTGTTCTATGTTCTGTTTATCCAACCATTTAACTCACTTTTTATTTGTGTTTCAGAGGCACCTCCATCTTCAGTCACTCCTGAAGCCCCTCCAAGTCCATTGACAGCTGCTGGTCCCAGCCAAGTTATGTTGGGACTACCCCTAAAATCAACTCACCACCCATACCATTTGACATTAGTTCCAATTGTTGGCATCGTGGTCACAACAGTTGCCCTTGTGATGCTGATAGTCTTGATAGTTCTTATTCGTAGGAAAAGCAGAGAACTAGAGGAATCTGAGAATATAGATAAGACCTTTCCAAGATCCATCCCTCCTCCTAGGCCTACACGGAAATTTCAAGAAGGTGTGGCTCTGGGTTTTCCTGGTTATGTGCTTTCTTCATGCTGTGCTGCATTAAAATTGCCTTTTTTTATTTAGTTCATAACTTCGGGTTGTTTGGGTGGGGCTGGTTATCATCTGCAGGGCCTGCATCAATGTTACGAAAATTCAGCTATAAGGAGACAATGAAGGCAACAGATAACTTCAATACAATTGTTGGACAGGGAGGATTTGGAACTGTATACAAAGCTGAATTTAGTGATGGCTTAGTGGCAGCAGTGAAGCGGATGGACAAGGTTTCAGAGCAGGTAGAAGAGGAGTTCTGCAGAGAGATAGAACTACTTGCTAGGTTGCACCACCGCCATCTTGTTGCTCTAAGAGGCTTTTGCATAAAAAAGAATGAGAGGTAGTTTAATTCTGCATGCACGTAATTATGATTGGCCCCATCTTATCTTGCAAATAAAACCAAGACTCAATGAGTGTTTCTTTATTGCCTATTTAAATGTTTGTATGCTCTCTCTTAATGAAAGCGGCCTTGCAAATTTTCTTGTTAGTAAATGTTTTATAACAATTAACAAGTAGATAATTGAGGTCTTTTCAATATGATGTGCTCAATGTGTGCCATGGCTACTTTTGCATGAGTTTAATATACTGAACATGAGGGTAAAAATATTTGCAAGGTTTCTGCCTAAATTGTATTCTACATCTGGCTTTGTGGGGTTATTTCTACTGTAACAGCAAAATCAAATACGCTTTGTTTAATGGCAGGTTCCTCATGTACGAGTATATGGCAAATGGAAGCTTAAAGGATCATCTTCATTGTACGTTTCTTTATTTTCGCCACCCATTTTGCAAGGCCACTTGACATGGTGCATTACTCTTTGTTTTCATTTTATATTTCTTTGGAAAACAATTCTGTAGTGATGCACACAAGATAATATCTCTCTTTGATGTGAATGTACACATGTGATTCATGCCTCTATTTAACAAAGAATTTTTTTTTCTCCTGCTGATTTATGGATTCAAATTCTGTTAGTTATACAAACGAGTGTTTTCTTATATTGGTGAGAATCTCGTATTTGATGGCCTTGTGTTCTGAATAGATTTGACATCCTGTTTTCAGCCTCTGGAAGTCCTCTGAGTTGGCAGACCAGAATGCAGATTGCTATTGACGTGGCTAATGCTTTGGTAATGAACAGAAACAGCATCTTGCCTTAGGGACAGATTTGTTTTGTTTCAGGCTTTTATGAATTATTTTTCCCTACTCAGTTTCTTTTCTTACTTGCAGGAGTATCTCCACTTTTATTGCGATCCGCCTCTGTGCCACAGGGACATAAAATCAAGCAACATTTTACTAGATGAAAATTTTGTTGCTAAGGTAGTGGATTGACTTACCACCATGTAGCTATTGCGATATTTTTCTTTCATGGCCTTTTTTGTATTTCTCAATTATCCACTGTGAAAATGATATTACTTGTAATAAAACCCCATTATTTCAAAACATTTGAATATCACACCAAAAATCTTGATGGAATGATTTTGCCTTGCGAGAATGACTCTGCAAAACCATACACATCACTGCTTTATCTTTTACAGTTTCTCCTTCACACCAATTTTATTTTCCAGGTTGCAGATTTTGGCCTTGCCCATGCTTCAAAGGATGGTTCTATATGCTTTGAACCAGTAAATACCGATATCCGTGGAACTCCAGGTTTGGGAATAAAATATTTTTGTTCTAACCTTAAATATCTGCACGTTTCACTTTATTAAGAGGCCTGAATATGCAATGATTTTCAGGTTACATGGATCCTGAGTATGTGGTCACTCAAGAGCTTACCGAGAAAAGTGATATATATAGCTATGGTGTGGTACTGCTGGAGATAGTGACTGCAAGAAGAGCAATACAGGAGAGCAGGAATTTGGTGGAGTGGTCTCAAATATTCATGGCATCAGATTCAAGACTACCTGAGTTAGTGGATCCACGCATCAGGGATTCTTTTGACATGGACCAGCTTCAGACTATTGTGACTATTGTTAGATGGTGCACACAGAGGGAAGGCCGGGCAAGGCCTTCGATTAAACAAGTCCTTAGACTTTTGTATGAGAGTTCAGACCCAATGCATAGCGGGTTTGTGCAGGCTGTGGAAGATGAAGAGTGTGAAGGAAGTGAAGGACGAGGAACAATGAGCAGGGGAAAATCACGCAAGAGCGATGCTATTTTTCACAGTGGCGACGGAAGATATCTTGCTTCCTCTTCTAGCACATCGAGATCGTATTGTAGTAGAAGTTTTTTACTTGAAACTGGCTCTCCACAATCTCCCTCCAATATTCTCTCTGTTTGAGGCTATAATTTGCAATCGTGTGCCTCAACCACCAATCATGGTATGTTAGACAGCTGGAGCACTTCTATCAGTCTTGGTCATCATGTTTGCTTATCTTTGCTGAGTTTAAAATTTCATTCCGTTGAGCCTGTCAATGTCTTTTGAGAATACATATCACAAGGTAGATAGAAAAGCCAATTGTGAAAGTAGTCATTATACATCCATTTCTTTAGTTGATGTTTTAAGTTTCTGGAAGAATTGAACCTGGAAAATATATAAATTTCCTCTTTCATTATCGATGAACAAATCTTTGATTTTGCAACCATTAACATGGATTGTGTGGGTTGCTGAGTCAATGGTCCAACCCAGTGAAAGGTTTTAACTTTTAATACATGAAGACGGGATTCTCCATCAAAATAGAGATACCACTGCATTCTATTGGACTGGAACGCACAAACTGTATTGCCCACCTGGAAATCTCAATCTCTTGTGTAATTGAAACGTGTCACACAACTCACGAGGACTCTAAAATTTTGATCCACCTGAATAACCCTTCTCAATGTGAAGGGAAAAGGCTGGGAACGGGTAGTGAAGATCAAAATCTGGCACCACTACTCCACATCTATCTCATAAAGAACCTCGTTTCTTGACTACCCTGGCAGAAACATCACCAAAAGGTGGATATCTAGAACAAGAGGATCCCACTGAAGTAGTGTGTTTTCTAAGATCAACTCCAGTTATAATGTAGAGCACTTCAAAGACTCATATTTTCGGTTTTGTTAGGCTACCGAACTTTGAATTTTTGCAACGACTTGTCTTGTATTTTATCATTACAGAAGGGACTTCGAACTTCGGATACACTACAAAGATTTGAATGAATTGGACGACTAGAAAATTGCATGTTGTCGAAACTCTTCTGCTCTTTCTTTCCTTGTCTATTATTATTGCAACGACATTTTAGCTTGTTCTAGTAGCATTTCAACGTGCCTATGCTTGCACGGAGAAAACGATAGTAATTTCCAACTCCAAAAGGTGAACATGAAGACGGTGGTTGACATGACTCCCAACCATGGCACCAATTACTATGTTTCCTTTGGAAAAATCTATCATCTGCGATTATTGGCTGACATTTGGATGATCAAAACAATGCTAATCTTGTACACCTGCCGGCTTAGTAAATATCAAGACCAATCCGCAACTTGTATTTTCTTTCTATACTTTATCCGTAGCCGTTTCTGAGATTGTAACCTATGCCTAGCCCATGGATCAGCTTATGAGTGTATATATATGACATTCTTAGAATGTTCAGCACTTCAATTCCCACCTTCATTTTCAATTCCCACCTTCATTAGTTAATGATCCTAACAATGGATCATTTTACTCTTCCCAAACTTCTCTTTGCTCTCTGCCTTCTTTTCCCAATTGGCACATCATTTTCCACATCAAATGACCGAAAAACCTACATTATCCATATGGACAAGACCGGGATGCCATCTACCTTCTCCACCCAGCATGATTGGTACGTGTCAACACTGTCATCCCTGTCATCGCCGGATGACATTCCGCCTATCCATCTCTACTCTTACAAGCATGTCATGGATGGGTTCAGTGCTGTGTTGTCCCAAACCCACCTTGACCAACTGGAGAGTTTGCCTGGTCATGTTGCTACCTTCCCAGAATCAATAGGCCATCTCCACACCACCCATACCCCAAAGTTTCTGGGCCTAAACAAACGTGCTGGAGCATGGCCAGCTGGCAAGTTTGGTGATGATGTGATTATTGGTGTTCTTGATACTGGAATTTGGCCTGAAAGTGAGAGCTTCAATGATAAAAACATGCCGCCAGTTCCGCAGCGATGGCGTGGCATCTGCGAAACAGGAACAGAATTTAACACTTCTCATTGCAACAAAAAACTTATTGGTGCACGCAAGTTCAGCCAAGGCATGAAGCAAGTAGGGTTGAATATATCAAGTACAGATGACTATGATTCTCCAAGGGATTACATGGGCCACGGAAGCCACACATCTTCAACAGCAGGTGGCAGTCCGGTGCAACATGCTGATTATTTCGGTTATGCAAAAGGGACAGCGACAGGAATGGCACCATTGGCCAGAATTGCCATGTACAAGGTGGTTTTCTATAATGGCGATAGTGACGGTTATGATGCTGCGGCAACAGATACACTTGCTGGCATGGATCAAGCCATAGAAGATGGTGTGGACATCATGTCATTGTCTTTGGGATTCTTTGAGACACCATTCTATGAGAATCCAATAGCCATTGGAGCATTTGCAGCCTTGAAGAAAGGGATATTTGTTACATGTTCTGCTGGAAATTCAGGGCCTCATGGATACACCATGCTCAATGGAGCTCCTTGGCTCACCACCATTGGCGCCGGAACCATTGACCGACAGTTTGGAGCTGAAGTCACACTGGGCAATGGCTCAATTATCGTCACTGGAACGTCTATTTATCCTGAGAATTTGTTTATTTCGCGAGTTCCTGTATACTTCGGGCTTGGAAATCGAAGCAAAGAAGTATGTGAGTGGAACTCCTTGGACCCCAAAGATGTTGCAGGCAAGTTCCTCTTCTGTGACTATGATGATGAGTCATCACAGTTTCGACAGATGTCTGAAAATTACCGATACGGGCCAGACATTGCTGGAGCTACTGGGGCTATCTTCAGTGAAGACGATGCAGAATTTCTCCACCCAGACTACTTCTACATGCCGATTGTGATAGTGAGCACAAAAGATGGAAACTTGCTCAAGAACTATATCATGAATACCACAAACGCAACAGTTAGTGTAAAGTTCGGGTTAACATTGCTAGGTACTAAGCCAGCTCCGAAAGTGGCATATTTTTCTTCTCGAGGACCTGATCGAAGATCCCCGTGGACTCTGAAACCTGACATTCTGGCTCCTGGTTATCATATTCTGGCTGCTTGGGTTCCTAATAGAGGATTTGCACCAATTCGTGAAGACGATTATTTGCTCACAGATTACGCTCTTGTTTCTGGCACATCAATGTCATGCCCCCATGTAGCTGGGATAGCTGCACTGCTTAAAGCTGCCCACCGTGATTGGAGTCCTGCTGCCATCCGATCAGCACTGATGACAACTGCTGATGTCATGGACAACGCAGATGGTAGAATCATTGATATGACCACTGAAGTTGCTGGGACACCCCTTGATTTTGGAGCGGGGCATGTCAATCCCAACAAAGCGATGGACCCTGGCCTCGTGTACGATATAGTGGCAGAGGATTACATTAACTACCTGTGTGCGATGAATTATACAAGCCAACAGGTTCAAATCATTACAGGGACTTCAAATTTTACTTGTCAATATGCTAGCCTGGATCTTAACTATCCTTCTTTCCTTGTTATATTGAACAAAACTAATACGAGCACCACTACCTTCAAGAGGGTGTTGACAAATGTAGCAGATAATAGCTCTGTCTATCGTGCGGTGATCTCAGCTCCTCGGGGTATGAAAGCTCTAGTCCAACCAACAACACTTACATTTTCAGGAAAAAACAGCAAAGCTGAATTTAATATGACCGTGGAGATCAATTTGGAAGCTGCTAGTGTTACTCCACAGAGCGATTATTTTGGGAATTACGGCTTTTTGAGCTGGTATGAGGTCAATGGAAGGCATGTCGTTAGGAGTCCCGTTGTCTCTGCAATTGCATCCCCGAAGACTTGAATCAACCGCTCTCGGCGCATCTAATTTGAGAATCCTTTTCAGTTTTTAGCCTAAGATCATTACACCAAATAAAATGATAATATAGCATGCCTGCCTAAGTGTAGCCTCTCCACAATTCCAAAAGGATTGGCCTGAAAATACTCCTCCATGGACATTTCACAAACTTTATTCTGCTGATCGTTTTTCAGCAAACCCAAGGTAATAATTTTTTCAAGGGCACTAGTAAAGCAAGCTTTTTTGGTTTGAGAAAAGCTTCTATACCACTTTTTCCCTTTTTCGAATCACTGTAATTTATGAGAGGGTATCCTTTGACGCCACCATTTAAAAGTTCTGACTAGAAATCACAGCGGTGAAAGCATAGCCACTCCATACAAAAATGCTACAAGCAGAAGTATCTTCACTTTGATAGATTAGTAAGATCAATCATTCATTAGCTACCGTGTAATACAAAAGTAGGAGAGAACATTTAAAAAGTTCCTGGGCACGAAACTGTGAATTTACGTACAAATCTCATATCAGTAATTTTATCAGTAACAACGAGGCAAAGGCATGCGTGGAAATTTAAAACTTTACACTCAAATCCATGCAGGACACATAATTATAAAAGAACAAATGTGATCCAGCCTTTTCCTCCATCTTTTATGAAATATACGGCAAAAAAAATGAAAAAAACAACTATGAGAGAGCATGCAATGATAAGCATGCCTCAACTATCTGTTCTATGTAAAGTGAACACGCTACAAGACAAGCAACTCTAAACTCTTCTAGCCACCTACTGCAGCCAGGAATTTCTTCTTGCTTGCTGGTTCTTCGTGCAAGACCACGACATCTCTCACCTTGTCAAAAAGCTGCTCTAGCTGATCCACACCAAGACTTTGATAGTCCAATGGTTTCTTGTATCGTTGCTGGTATATTGCCTCAAAACAACCTAAGAAAATCCAAGAAGAATAGCTCACTAGAATCTCCTGCAACTCAAACTTGAACTGCTCGAGGTTTGGGTCATCAACTTCATATCGAGCTGGTGTTCCCAAATTAGTCTTCTCTTGTTTCCTCCTATTCTCCTGTTTCTTAGTTACCATTCTTTCTTCATCTGAGAGCTCATCTGAAGAGCCACCGCCTGTCACAATGTCCAAACTCTCGTCCTGAGGCCCCTTTCCTGTCTTATCCCTCTTTGCCAGAATTATAGGAGGAGCACTTGGACCAGCTTTCCAGTTTTTAAGATAGACAAACTTCTTTTGAGCCTTTCCATCTATTGCCATTGCATCACCCATTTTCTTGAAAAGATTAACAAGCTTCAATGCCCCATACTCTGAAACACAAAGAGGCCGTCCGTACATCTTCTGGTACTCGGGAGGAACTCGGGTAAGAGGCAAACATCCTCCTGAAATTTCAAGCAACTTCACTAGCTGAGCTTTCAGACTATTTATGCCCCCAGGCTGTACCCACATGGTAGAATAATACTCATCATAAGAAGCAGGACCTGCTGAAACTTCATTCAGACCAGATGGGAGACTCTGTGACCTTGAACTAGTGAGGAAACAAGGCAGACTCATCAAAGAACTACTGTTGTATTCAGATAAAGAATGTGACACTATAGAGAAATCTCTCGAGTTGTAATAGCTTTGCGAGAGCCCTCTGTATACAATTGCCTCTTCTTCATTCTGGCCATCATGGCTGTCATTTATACGGCACCCCATGGAATACCCAGCAATGTCAGCTGGTCCTAGATGGGCAGGCGATAATGTCTTCAAGGGGGGAATAAAACCTTCCCCACGGGCCACACTAGGCCAGTCCCAAACAAACTTGCCTGCGTTGCACAGGGCAGATGAAACACCAACGCCAGAAGGGATAACAAGAATCACAGTATATCCACGTTGACCAAGTATGTGAAGTGCTGGAGAAAAATCCACATCCCCAGAGATAAGCATGATGGAGGAAGGTGGGGGGTTGTCAAGAGCAAAGAGAAACATGTCGACCAAAATAGCCTTGTCAGCAGCATCCTTTCTACCATTTGGAACATCAATTAGTTTAACACCGGTTCTCTGGCAGCCTTCTCTCAGTCGTCTGGGGAAGGAGTTAAAATCTCCATATGCAGAAAACATCATTACAGCTCCTTTAATTACAGGGTGCACCTGCAAAGCCATTCTGATATTGCCAGCCACATCTTCAGAACGGACATCACTAGGGACAGGACAGTTCTCAATATCCCAAAGGATAGCTACAGGACCATCCAAAGAGGGTCGAATTTGCTGGTTCACGGAAGGCTGAATAGCTTGCATGTTTGAATCTGCCATGTGGATTCCCATCCGTTCAGGAGAATCCGAAGGAAGCATTGATGCCGATGGATTTGCATTTTCCATCACTTTTTTTTTAATGCTATTGTTATTGCTTCTATGTTGTCGAAAAGTTAAAAGATTCCTGTAGATTGCCAGAGGAGGAGGATAAAAGTCACTAAACAACATAGGATGTCCCTTAAAAAAACTAGAGTCGACATTAGAAACCCCATAGGTTATCCAAACTTAACAATAGATGTATCTGGTATTTCATGAGAAAGCTGATCAAGACTCCATGTTTAGCACCTAAGCCCAAGAAATCTTCAATTGACGATTATAGTTTTAGCCTGATGTCTATCTCTCAAAGTCATAAGTTCAATCTAACTCCAAAGCCCAAATTATGTATTTCATAATAAAAATAAACTGGTTGATCAATCAATAGATAGGAAAGTGGAAACTCAAGTCACGGCAACAGAAAGTAAAAGCTAATAATTCCAATTGAACCTAAACTGATCATAAAAAAATACTGATAATATATAACTGAAGTACTACGGAAAACTCTAAAAATGAAAAATTCTCAATCAATTTGATATGAGAATCTTAATTCGTAGATGAAACTCAATTATTAAGAAATGAAAAGAAAAGGTACCTGATATAGAGGCCATAGAGCAACTCTTTCTTAAAAAATACGTTGCTATCATCAGAAACCAAAGAGAAACGGAGATCTTGTTGAACAACAAAAGAGAAGGCAAAGATCCGATAAATTATTATCCAAGAAAGATCAGAAGAAGATGACCATCACTCTTGTTGGATTACTAATTATACAAATACAGAGAGATCTGCAGTTGAAGAAAGGAAGAAACATTATTCTTTTCTTTTTCTTTTTTCGTGGTATGCACATTGTTTCCCCTCTTTTATGATGGGTGGGGTTGTTGCTTTTTCTGGGTAATTTTTCTTACCAAAACTAAGATTTTTAAGGTAGAACAGTGAAAGATTTTACTAGGTGTTTTTTTGTTTGTTCCTTCTAGAACGTTGACTGTTCGAGAAAGAGAGTTGTCAAGATTTTGGGCTTTTAACGGATATAATGGTTTGAGCCTTTGAGGCCGAAATCGAAGGACAAACTCCCGCTTCAAGCTCGCTCGTTAACCGACACTAGTCACAAATGTCGATACCATCAAGTGTTTCTAGATATTCTGAGTATACGCGCCCCGTTTTTTTTTACCCGCACCATCCGCAATCAACCACGCAAAAAATAATAATAAAAAAATTAGAGAGTATTAACAAAATTTATATTAAAATGTTAAATTTAAAAAAAATTATTAAAAATAATAAGGGTTAAATTAAAAATAAAATAATATAAATTTTGATTGGATGATGAAATTAAAAACCAATAAAATTTTAACAAAAAAATAAGCAAAAAATCAAAAAATAATTAAAAATAATATATATAAATTATAATTGAATAACTAAATTGAAAACAAAAAAAAATTCTAAAACAATCAAGGAAAAAAATAAACAATAAAAAATATAAAAACTAAAATTTTAAAAATAAACAAACATGCACTTTATCTAAAAAAATTATGAACAAATAAAAAAAATTATTGAGGATAAACCATTCATCATTCGCCCTTGTACACTATGCTAGAAGAAAAAATACAGGATGACACTTCAAAAGATATAATAAAAGATCAATTTCAACCATTCAAAGCATCATACGTGTCATTCAAAAAGTACATTATAAGCATGCATCATTAATTTTTAAAAATTAAAAACTCCAACATATAAATACTATAAAAACCCTATTATAGCTATGGAAATTGCAAATAAAGTTGTGTGGAATGGGAAAGAAAAAAAACTCTTAAATGCATACCTTGTTTTTTGCAGCAAAAAGACATGTCATAATCTTAGTCTAAAAAGAAAAAAGAAAAACTAAGAAAACATTTTGTTAGCTGCTCTAGTTTTTTATAACATGAGGAAAAAAAATGTTTTTATTATTTCAAAGCTTCTGAGAAGATGACGAAATCCTTATTCAACTATTCTAAAATCTATTGACTTCCGAGGAAAAAATATAATTTTGTTATATAATAAAAAAAAATAGATACGCCAGACAATCTTTTAACAAGCAATAAGTCAATAAAAAAATTAAATGACCTCGTAACTAGGGCTTCCATTTTTTTTCCATTCATTGGCAAAATTGTTATATTACTATAACAATCCATTTTAATAGGCGTGTGTTGCTATGATAAAATAACCACCTAACTTGAAATAAGTGTGTTTCCCTGATCTAACCTAAAATATATATTTATACTATATAAATATATTTATAGAGCATTTAAATTATTTTTTAATACATTATAGTATATGTATATTTCAATATACACATATACATATATATGTATATCGTGTTATCATCTAATATATATAAATATTCTCTAAATACATATAATAACTATTTTTTTAAATAATATAATGGATATTCATATCAATTTCTCAAACTTCATAAATAATTTATGAATATCTAAAAATTTTATCCAATAAATAATATATAAATATCAAGAAGTTGTACTTACATGTACTCATCATCATCATTGTTGTGCATCAACATACTTTTCATTTTATTTATTTTTTGCCCTTGGATTTGGTTGGAAACTAATTTAGATAAAATTGTTAAGGAAAAGAAAATTTAAAAGACAAAAGACCAAAACAAAAAAATAAAAAAATTAAATAATGAAATTAAAAATAAAAAAAATCAATAAAAAAAAATAAAAAAAATTGATAAGTCACCAAATTCTTAAAAAAAAAAACCAACCCAATCACAAGGACATAGGCTATAAAAGAATCCACACTCCAATTTTTTTTTTAACTCCAAACACATTAAGCAACCTAGATTAGATCATCATCTATATAATTTTTTTATTATAATTTTTTTTATTTTATCTTTTAATTTTTAGTTTTATATTTTTTGTTGTTTTTTTAAATATTAATTTTTCATATTTTTTTATAGATTATTATTTAATTTAGTATATGTTTTTTTTTATTTCTTAATTTGATGTATTTTTAACCCCTTAAAATTATAAAAAATAATAAATCATTTTTTTCATTTTTTATGGCATTTTTTAAAATAAAACCTCCTTTTGTTATCAATTTTTTATTTTTTTTAAAAAGAGTTATTTTTCATTTTACATGACCCTTACTTTTTTTTTCAAGAAAAAAATTTGGTTATCAATTTTTTTAAAAAAAACCATGCATGTAGTTGATAAGTAATTAAATAAAAAATAAAAAAAGTAATTTTACAAATAAAAAAATATTAAATTCAATAAGATTAATTTATAAATTTAGCAAATTAACTCTAATTATCTTTTTTAAATTTTAATATTTTAAATTTTAATTTCATCTAAACCTGTATATTCTTCTTCTTGCCGAAAAATATTATTTGATCCGAGGAAGAGCATGAGTCAAATAGCTATTTCTATCTAAGCATCAACGTTGAAACAAAACGAACCATGGTAAATAGCATTGAGTGTAAAGGCATGCAAGCATTTCTTTCATATAGGGAAGCAAAGTTCGAATCCCATGAAATTTCCGATCCATCTCCAGCAGATCACAAAGAACAGATCTGCCATGCCGCCAGAACAGTTTTAAGCTCGAAATATAGTCAAATCCTTGATGTTTCCATAGAAATAAGACCCCCAGATATACAGCATGGGCAAGAAAAAAATCAATGAAATATTCACAGCAGGTAGGGTAGCAGAAGATTCTCAACCAAGAAAAGTTGAGACAGAGTCCACCACCACAAGTCCAAAAGAGATAACCAGCAGGGGTAAATTTCATAACACTATTCACACCATGTCACTCGATGACTGAAAAAGCAATTCATGAACACCAGGCATTATGACACCTGACCAAACACAATTGATTGACTGTACCGCATGTTCAAGTCATGCACTAAACCAAGTTCACGACTGCATAACTCTCTCAACTGCAGCAATATAGAATTCCTTTGGCATGGTACCGACCACCGACTCTCGCTTCTCTCCATTCTTGAAAAGTAGAACAACTGGCACCGCCTTAATTTCATAGTTCTCAGCAATTTGCAGGTCATTGTCTGTGTTAAGCACAAAGCATTTGAGTTTCCCATCATACTCTGCTGCAATCTCATCAATTACTCGATGAACCATCCTGCAAGGCCCACACCAACTTGCATAGAATTCAACAAGAACAGGAATATCACTTTTCAAAATTGAATTCTCCCAAGAGTCCTGAGTAACAGCTGTAGCTGAACAAACCCAAAAGGTGTGGTTAAAAAGACCATGTTGTAGGTGCCTTACCAACAGCTCAGCGAACAAATAAAAAACTCAATTTTGATAACCATAAAGCAAGCAGAAATGAGAGCAAAACGGAAGATGAAGGAGCCAAAATACATCAGATCTCCGAAGACTATCAAGAGAAACTCTATTCTCTGAAAGATTTGATCAGCAACTACTCTACACGCACAAGGAAAAAAAAAAGTGTTTCCAGCTTCTCTAAAAACTTTAACTCACATACTTTATTCAGATGGTACAAATCTGTTAGAACCCGCATGTATTGTCGCCAAATCTCAATTTTCCATATTTAATGTAGCTATTGTGCGAAACACATCATGATTATGCATCTGCATCCCGTATGCCAGCAACTTGTATAAAACACAATAAGTTTGTAGAGCAAGCATCCAATCCTCACCATAGACCACCTTAACTAGCAGAGGCTTTTAACCATATCAAGCTTTTTAGTCCATCCTCTTTTAAAACTTCCTTGGCTACGATGAGAATACTAGCAGCAACCTAATGGGGGGAAAGACCAAGACATAGTACAAAATAGGATAACAAATGCAGACAATCCGAACATGATTAAAATTCTCAGTGAGAAGAACTTCAAGCCAAAAGACAATGCAAGTTTCTAATTGATGCAAGTACATAACAACAAAGATTAACAACATGACAAATCAAAATCGATTACAAAATGGAAAATATTTCATCTTGAATTCCCTTTCCATTTATTCCACGAAGTACATATTTCACATTAAGTCCTTCCTCTGCTCAATCATTTAAGATAGTCCACTTGTCCACATGAATACTGTTCATGGACCGACAAAAATCCTCAAAGGCTCTATTAGCCTCTGCATTTTATAAGTAGTTCACTTTTACCGTATGGCTTCAACATTCTCTTTGGCACCATCCATAGCTTCAGAACTCAATTTCAGAACCATCTTTTGACCTTGATGTTTTCAGGATGCCTCCAACAACCAACAGATAGCAAGTGATTTTCCTTGTAATGTTCCTCCTTCAATAGGAACTTGATGGGTAGATGCAACCATGCACCTTGCTTTTACTGTTAGATCAGGAGTTACTCCTTGCACTGCCTTGTGCAAAACAGATAATGGATTTGATAGTCTTTTTCTGAATCCTTTTCAAGGCTCAGTAGATGATTTGAAAAGCCAGTGACTTTTCCCATTTTTCAGGATTCAGTTGACAGACATGTTAACTAATCAGTTATGATAAACAGGAGCAGAAGTGGCAGGGTTTTTTGCCGTCAAACCAATTAGTTTCCCTTCATAAAGCTAATAAGCAAATTCAATCTCATCATACATGATAAAATAAATACTTCCACTCTAATCAATACTCCAAAAATGTAACGGCCTGGTTAGTAGCAAAACAAACACTGATTTCACAGCCATGGGAAGAAATTCGGGCACCCAGTAAAACAACATTCAGTGCATAAATCACCAGCTTGCTATATTTAACCGAAAGTAACAATCTAATGCTTCGTTCTAAGTTCTCATGACAGCTCTAGTTTCGAATCTCTTCTCACCAAAAAAGGATGAAGAAAACTAATTCTCAAAATGGGACTGCCTTTTGAAGCTATATTCAGATTCGATACCATGCCGTAAGAATCTCAGTCTCCAACTCTCTCTCTTTCTCTCTTGCTTTTTTCCACGTTTCCCCTACTCTGATTCTTCCTTTGCCCCTTTTTCTCTCTTTTCAATTTCTTCTAGGGATTTCATTCATTACATTGTATCTCCAACGTGAACATGAAATATTAAGCTCTCGTCAAGTTCTTTCTTGATTAACCTAAATTTTCTATCGGGAACAGCCTTCTACTAACATTAAGAAGTTAGAGGCAAATCTTTGATTCTTTAGTACAAAAAAAATCCCAACCCTCTGGTGAGAATCATTAAAAACAATAATCTATTCACCTAAACTCCAGTCTAATCCCTGATAAGAAACTAGGATCACCATTGAAGATAATAGTAAAACATCAAGAATGAAACAGCACAGACAAGAAACAAAAATAAAAAATCAAGAGAAACAAATTGAAAGAAACAAGAGTTTTAGGGATTCATTATTTGTTTAACCTCGGTTTCCGCGACCGCAGAGAACCTTGAGAGGGAGTGGCACGCGTTGAACAGTGAGATTCGTTGCTCTTTTAGCGGTGTTGAAGTTGATTGGAAAAAAGAGTCTGTTAGGGTTCAGCTGCTGACATTGGTGGAGAACGGCGGCGCGTGAGCTCCTGAGTGATGGGGAGCAAAGTGAAGTAGCACTTGAAGCCATTTCAAGAAATGACAGAAAAGGCAGATACAGAAATTTCGTTACAGGGAGAGAAGGTGCGAGTGTCTGCTGCTAAGAGTTTCGTGTGAATCTGAATATATGAGTACGATTATAAGACGCGAAGAACAGAAATCGGCCAAGCAGATCGCTGTGATTTAAACGAGACAGCAGGCAAAGGGACCCACCTGATGTATTTTTTTGCGGGTCAATCCAGACTGGTTTAGCGGCTGAATCCAGACTTTAAACCAATCAAGTTTAAGTGCCTGTTTGATAATTTTGGTTGACACAGCTACACATAATATTGTTTGGTAACATAAAAAAATTTGAAAATACTGATAGCATCCACTAAAATAAAAGATTGTGCCGCAAGTTTTGAGATTTAACTGCTTCTTTTTTTTTTATTAATATGGGTATCTGAACCAGTTTTCGCACAACACGACTAATCTTACAGGCCCTGAAGTTAACGACCATGTAAACCTCCAGTGGCCATCATATGAGCAATCAAGAAATGAAACCTGAAATCACAGAGAGAGCAAACCTCTTAATCTCAAGTCCTTACTACTTGGTCACCATCTAGATAATTGATTTAACTGCTTCTTAATTGTGAGGGAGGAACATATCAGTGGAGCCCTGCTCCACTGTGCACTTTTTATTTTAGTGGATAGTGCGAGGGAATTTATGTATTCGCACTGTTCAGCAAAAGAATTTTTTTAAAAAACAATTAGTATAATTAATTGATTTTACTTGTACTGTTCATTTAAATACCAATAATAATTTTTTATTATTTTTAAGAAAATAATTTAAAGTGAATTAAATTTACTTATATTATACTCTCAATTTCATTTCTGATAATATTTTATTCAATTTTATTACATATTTAAAAAATCATGAAAACTATAATTCTTGTCGAATGAATTTTATACATAATAAAATTGTAATTTTTTAAAAAAATTAAGTTTTACTTGAAAAATTAGTATTTAATATTATTTAACAATACTATATAAATTAAAAGGATATCACATGATGATATATCATTTATGTAATTTGATATCAATTTCAATTATGTTCTTGTCAGGTCAGGTCAAGTTAAAAAAAATTATTTTTTATTTTAATTATGTTTTACTTGAAAAATTAGAAGAAGGTTGTTTGATAACGTAACAAAATATTCAATTTTTGTTATTGCTCACTTAAAAAAAACCATAGAAAATATAATCCTTATTGAATAGATTTTGCATGCGATGACATTACATATGGTTTAATAGAATAATAAAAAATATTTGATATCAATATTATTTATTTCATGATATAATAACAGTAGTTAAATATATATATATATGTGTGTGTGTGTGTAATTTTTATAACCTCAATTTGAAAAATATTTTTCTAACCAAACACATTAAACTACTTTTTGTCTAATCTCAATTTCAACCACAGTTTTAACCAAATATATATTTTTTCAATCTAACCTTAACTAAAAGTATTTTTTATATAATATTTTTTTTCAAATCATAATTATAACAACAATCATAATAACAAACATGCCCTGAGTAAAAACTTGCTTGGAAGTTGGCCTGATAAAACCTAGTCAGCCCAGGAGGTCGACCTGAAACCTGGTCTACCTAAATAAACCTGGCTACCTTCCTGACAAAGAAAGGCAACAACAGCCTGTAAAATCTAATACCCGTTTGGTAATGTTACTGCAGATTAGATTTACCTATAACCACACATTACAGTGTTTGGTTAAAAAAAAAAGTATCATGCTGATAGAACTTACTAGAATTAAAGATTATGTAGTGGATTTTAAGAAGTAACATTTTAATGCTTTTGCGGGGGAGGAACCATGCTCTACTATTCAATGAATAGTGGAGTTATGCTCTATTATCGTACTGTTTATTTTTTTTAATCAATACAAAAGGTTTGGTTTATTTTTTCCACTGAAAAACCAGTGCAGTTCGTTAATTTTTCTCTTGTTGTTCATATGAACATGAACAATATATTTTTCTGTTTTTTTAATTAGTTTAAGATGAATTAAATTGTATTTTTTTTTAAAAAAAGTTGTGTTTTACTTGAAAAACTAGTATTTAATATTATTTAATAACACTACATAAATTAAAAGGATATCACATGATAACATGGTATTTGTGGAATTTGATCGCAATTTTAGTTATCTTCTTGCCGAGTTCGACCCGATTAAAAAAAATCAGTTTTTATTTTTATTTTAATTATGTTTTATTCAAAAAAAAAATTAAAAGGAGATTGTTTGATGTCGTAACAAAAAAATTAATTTTTGTTGTTGCGCACTTAAGAAACCTTGGAAAATACAGTCATTATTGGATAGATTTTGTATGTGATGACATTTGACATAGTTTAATGCAATAATAATAAAAAATTGATATCAATATTGTTTATTTCATGATATAATAACGATAGTTAAATCTATAATATTTAAATTAAAAATTATTAATATTAATATATTTATGTTTTAATTATTTTATAACCTTAATCTAGAAAAACATTTTTTAACTAAACTCATTAAATTATTATTTGTTCAGTCTCAATTTCAACCATGGTTTTCATCAAATATATATTTTTTCAAATCAATCTTAATTAAAAATATTTTTTATAAAATATATTTTTTAAAATCACTACCACAATAACAGCATCAATATTAAACACACCCCTAATCTTTAGGGGCAACTGTATTTTTTACAATTACTCAACAAATGGCCTCCTCAAGTTCCTTTCTCTTCATCATTCTTAGTCCTATCATCACCAGAAGTACCCGCCTCCATTGTGGCAACCAAGTGCCCTTGCATCAGCTTAGAAAACCTCATCAACTGATGTTTTCCCTGTTATGGCAAACTTTGAACCCATTTGTGATTATAATTTTGACAGAAGAGTAACACCTTAATAAATAAAAAGATAAGGAAAGTGAATAAATACTCAAATATGAAGATGGAATGTAGGAGAGAGAGCAAACTTCTAGCTTTTGGATTGTAGGAGAAGTTCTTAACTACTCTCTATTATTTAGGGGTTTGTGCATTGAACTCAAATAAAAAATATTTTAAAATCAAGTGAAAAATAAATCTCACCTTATTAGGTTAATTTAATAATGAAGCCCACACGAGCTCCTCCTCTTTCTTAACCGGCCCATGTAATTAATAATTTTTTTTATTAATTTTTTTAAGTTGACTTGAGTTGATCCAGTTCAACCTATATAATCCATAACTCGATTATTAGATCAGATTGATCACCAAGTTGAATTTCAAAACTACACTTATTGTCTCTAACATAGTTCGTTGATATGGTCCCTAATTAATTTTATCATTTTTTTTCCACAAAAAAATAACAATAAAAAGACAAAACTAACTAAAAAAACACGGAACACAGAGAGGATTTTCATGAGATAATTTTAGGTAACGAAAACTAGGTAGTTCCAGCTAGCGTTTATCTTATATTTTAATTTTTAAAATTTATTTTTTATATTATTTTAATATACTAATATCAAAAATATTTTAAAAAATAAAAAAAATATTATTTCAATATATTTATAATTAAAATACATCCATGATCACAATGTAATAAGCAAGAGTCAAGCATATCCAATCATTAAATAATTTTTTTATAAAGATGGTTTTGAAATATATTATTATACTTTAAAATAAAAAATAGAAGAAATGTTTTTTTATCACTTCTTTGACTCTTTTATCTTGAAATAACAATCCAATTACTTAAGAAATAAGAATTCCCAGGATGATTCATTTTCTACATAAACAGTGAAGTAAATTGATATATTTGTCTAAGGCATGTGAATTTTTTTTTTATGATAGCTTAGTTGATTAATCCGTGTTTCTAAGTTTAGAGGTGATAGCATTGAACGATAAATTAAAAAATATTTTTAAAAAAATTTAAAAATTACTTTAAATTAATATAATTTTTATATTTTAAAATTATTTTAATGTACTGATCTCAAAAATAATTTTTAAAAAATAAAAAATTATTCACATATTTTTTTAAATGAAATGAAATGTACTTTGAAAAGTACTTTCAAGTTACCTTTAAATATCAAGTTAACTTTAAAAATTATAATTTTTTTAAATGTGTCTTGTTATCTTTCTTTTTTTTTTAAAAAAAAGAGAATATTATGTTGTTTTATTAATATTTCTTTTCAATAGTTTAATTTATATTTAAACTCATTAAATTAATTCAATTATGTCAAGTTAACTTTAACTAAAAATAACTAATAACCTTAAATTTTTAAAACAACAATAATAATATAGCCCACGACACAACACAAACCAATCCATCAAGTGAATATCTAAATCAAATTCCCCTAACAATGGAAGTCATGAACATTTGAATCCACGATGGATCACGAGACGAGGGAGCTGCAATAACAATTCCAACTCTCAAAAAAATATTCTACTTTTCATTTTTAAAAATCCAATGTTAACCATCAACTAAGAAAGCAAAAGTGTAATAATCACCACAATTTCATTTCCTTCTCCCAGATTATTGCTTGCCATTTTTTCAAATCCAAGTAAAACCACGAGCATTGAGTCACATAATTTTATAAGGGTAAAAGTGAAACGATATTTTAAAATAGTGTTTGATTATTATTTAAAAAAATAAAAACAATAAAAAAAAATTGAGGAACGCTAGCTGAGCCGTCTTCGACTTTTCAACTCTCGGCGACAGTTGAAGAGCACGTGGTTTCCTCCAAAAACGTGTATTTATTAAATGTTAAAAACCGGAAGGAAACCTGCCCTCTTAATAGACCCTCCTCCAATCATCTTCTTCTTCCTTTTATTTTTCTACTTCAATTAATTTTATAAATTTTAAAATTAATAATTATATAAACATTTAATAACCCCAAAACTTAATTTTAGAACTCAAACAGTAAACTCGAGCGACCTTCACTCTTATTTCTTATCAAAAGGCTTTCCTCTACCGTCGTCATCTCCAGCAAGCGACACTGCAATCAAATCTGGCTCTAATCGACCATTAAAAATCTGCTTCTCTTTTCTCGAGTTTACACTCAATGCTCTTTTTGTTTTTTAAATTTGAAAAATCCACTTACTAGATTAAAGATCAACAAATGGTTGAAAACTTTCTATTATCCGCCCGAAATCAACACGGACCCAGTATCTGATACCAGTGCACGCATCAAAGTCATTAAAAAGAAATTCTCTCTCCCCCTCTCTCTCTTACTGAAATGGAAAACGAAAAGAAAAACATATTTGATTTTATATTATCTGAGTGTTGGGAACGAATCCGAACACTTAATCTTCATTCATCTTTCTTTCCTTCTAACCACGAGAAGTAATGGAGGATGCTACCGTGGTAAAAAAAATAAATAAATACACAGCGGATCAAATATCTGGTTGTAATGGGTGATGTGGTGAAAGTCTCAATTTAACCCAAAAGACAATGAATTTCGGTTCTGGGTTTTTGTTCTTCATAACTATTATAACTTTGTTGATGAGATGATTGAGACTCCAGGCAGGACATTCTAACCCTACGTGAGAGATTGAGAAGCCACTTGTTTTAGGAAAAAAAAATAAAAGAAAAAAGAGTAACATCGCCTACACGTTAAAGATTTAAGAGGATAGACGACGGAGATGGAGCCAGGGACTACACTGATAAACTATGAACTACTGAGGATCTAATTTGAGGTTGTAGAAAATGTAAAAGATAATTAAATCACGCCCGGTGGGATTCGAACCCACAGTCGCCTGATTAGAAGTCAGACGCCTTATCCATTAGGCCACGGGCGCTTTATGATACTTGTTTTGTTCACTAAAATAATTAATGTAAATAATTTCTTTTTTGCACTATACTGAAAACTAGTGTAGTCGCAAGGAAACAAGGCAGGCACGCTAAAACTTTAGATGTAAGAAGTGTATTTTACGATGTCAACGAGCACCAGCCATGTTGAACGATGATTTCTTTTATTGAGCTAAGAAGAAAAATTATGGTAAATTATTTTTGATCGTTGGAGTTGATGTAAAAGTTGCATTTGTTACATTCTAAATACACCATATTTGGTGTCTTCCAAGGGCCGGTTCAAGGAAGCAGAGATGCAAAAGCCAATGATTTTTCTCGTGTCAGCTGGATCGATGATTCCATCATCCCAGAGCCTTGCTGTGGAGTAATAACAATTTCCTTCTCGCTCGTATGCTTCTGTGATCTTCGACTTGAAGTTTTCTTGTTCCTCCTCTGTCCACTGTAATCCATGCAAAGGATGTCCAAATGCAGATAAGCATACCATAAGTTTGTGAAGGCCTCAGTAGTATTTTATAAGGAAAGTAAGGTCACCTGAATTCCTTGCTTTTTCTTGTTTGCCGTTTCGATTTGAGACAGCACGCTAGCAGCCTGAGCAAAACAAGTGGATATGGCATTTAAAACAACTTGAATTAGTGTGCCCAGTTAAATTTTGTTCCATTTCAAGCTAAATGTTTGGCTCCAAAATGCTCAAATTCTATAGAATATGAATAAGTCTTTGCTGGCACAACAGTAGTTTTTGCAATAATAACAATAATAAATTAACCGTGGATATGGTATTTTATATGTATTTAGTTGTTCATATCAAAGCAATGGCACGGAATTTTATTGACACCTTGATCATATGCGATGATGATTTTAAGTGAAGGGGCTACCTGAGCACCACCCATCACAGATATTTTGGCATTTGGCCAAAGGAACAAGAAATTGGGACTATATGCACGACCACACATAGCATAATTTCCAGCACCAAAACTTCCACCAACCATAATGGTTACCTTGGGGACCTGCGCAAGTATTTATAGGCAACAGTTCAGATGTTAGTAGTTTTTTTCCACAATTTCTTGGTGAATCATGAGATGTGATGGTTGTAAAAGACAACTTTATGTCTTTGCAATTATATGAGAGTAAAGATAAAAAAAACAACAAAAAGATTAGGATAAGCGAAAGAAACCAACCTTTGCACAAGAAACTGCCATTACCATTTTCGCTCCAGATTTTGCGATGCCATTTGCCTCAGACCTTGAACCAACCTACAAATCAACAATATCATGGTTACATGCCAATTTTGCGTTTCAAAGCAAAAACGAAATGTTTGAATCAAAGTGGCCCATCTTACACACCATGAATCCAGTGATATTCTGTAAAAAGACCAGGGGAATGTTACGTTGAGTGCATAGTTCAATGAAATGGGCCCCTTTTAGAGCAGATTCATTGAAGAGTATCCCGTTGTTTCCAAGGATGCCAACTGGTTGTCCAAAAATTCTAGCAAACCCTGTTACGAGAGTCTGTAGAGGAGTGATTTTGAACTGTGTTATTCATAGATAAAACAGTGGAGATACATAAGTTAACCAAACAAGTCATTAAAAGTCCTCACAGTTCCATACTGTTTTTTGAATTCATCAAATTCACTTCCATCAACAATCCGGGCAATAACTGATCGGATATCAAAGGCTTGTTTGTGGTCTATTGGTGCAATTGACCGAAGCTCCTTTACATCATATAAAGGTTCCTTGTACTCGGGGTTTAAATTATGCAATCCATTCATCACCCCTTGTTTCCCAGCCATGTGCAAGTTCTTGATGATGTTCCTACCAAGTGCAAGTCCATGCAATTCATCTACAAGGAGAGATAATTCCATACATTTGATCAGCTAGGCAAAAGATTTCACTCACCAATTTTCTGAGACAAAGATGGAGAAAAAGGAATTCAATAACAGTAATCTTTCTATTAAATTCCACCGAAAAATCATCAAATATCATCCTACAAATGAACTAAATCCTGTTAGCATAAACAAAGACTTATCCAGACAAGAAACTCCAAAAAGATCACAGAAACTGCAGAAGTATGGCATAGGAGGTAGCATAAACAGATGATGCATACCTTGAGCAAAATAATCTGAAACCCCTGATGTCTTGCAATGCACAGAAGCACCCCCTAAATCCTCCGCAGAGACTTCCTCTCCTGTAGCAGCCTATCACAATTCTCCTTTGGAGCCAATTTCAGTATCAAGCAAAATATGTGCATTGATTCATATACATAAATGCACAGTACAGAAGACCCAACGGCAATGTAGAGTTCATGGATGAAGAAATTTGGAACACGAGAATTTTGGAACTGACCTTCACAAGTGGTGGTCCAGCTAGAAAGATGGTAGCATTTCCTTTAACCATCACACTTTCATCAGCCATTGCAGGAATATAGGCACCACCAGCAGTGCAGGAACCTAATACCAGAGCAATTTGAGGAATTCCTTCAGCAGACATTACAGCTTGATTGTAGAAAATTCTACCAAAATTATCCTTGTCAGGGAAGACCTCAGCCTGCTTCGGAAGAAAAGCTCCTCCACTGTCAACAAGATATATGCACGGCAATTTGCATTGAGCAGCAATCTCTTGTGCCCTAAGATGTTTTTTCACCGTAATTGGATAATAAGTTCCTCCCTTAACAGTAGGATCATTCGCCACAAACATACAAAGACGCCCATGAACCGGACCTATTCCAGTGATTATTCCACCAGATGGTAATGTTTCTCCATACAACCCATGGCCTGCAAGCTTAATACATTAAAATATGCAATAAGAAGCAGCAACACCAGAAATTATGTTACTATATGTACCAAACAATTTTATAAATAGAGTTAACATCTGCATCATTACATAAACTAAAATTCAAAAACTCCTTTCAGAAACTTAAAGATTGTGTCTTTATCATGAATTTTTCAGGATCCACTACAGAGGTCCTATTTTAACCATTTTCTGTCAAGAGAAGTATCTCACAAGCATTGACCACAAGATTTCAAATTTCATATAAATGAAAAAAAAAAATCAACAAATGAATGAATCCGAAAACCTGAGAGAGCTCAAGGAATGAAGAACCAGGGTCAATTAGCTTATCAATTCTTTCTCTAGGCAAAAGCTTGTTCCTTTTTCTGTTTCTTTTCACAGCTTCTTCTCCTCCTCCAGCGAGAACCTTGAAAAATAAAACAATCCCATCTCAAAACCCAACACGTAAACACAAACAAACACATATAAATCCACATATAACTATGTGAGCATGAACCTTATTTATATGGGATTGGAGTTGAGAAATAAGACCCTCCATGGCCTTAGAATTCTGTGCAAAGGCCTCAGAGTTTCTGCCTACTCCATCAGGAAGGACTCCTAAGCAGAAGTCTCTTTTCTGGAGAAGCTGGATTGATTTTGATGATCTCCATGGATTTGAAGTAGCTGACACTGCTTTTCTTGCTAAATTCCTCAGCATTTTTTGAGTGCCTTTTGGTCCGTGTCTTTTCTCTCCGACTTCTAATACCTTGATTGTCTCTATGCGTCTCGTGCTTGTGTGGAATACATATCCATTACTATTTTCTGCTTATCTTCAGATCTGGCAATGTTTTATCCAAGTAAAGAAATCCTTTTCTTTACAACGTTTTGATTTGCTGATGATTTATTTATTTATTTTTGAACTTCAACAGTCAGTTTTGGTATTCATCCCCGTTTCCTCTTATTTTGCCCAAGTTTCAATTGGATCCCCTTATTGTATTATATTATTTTATTTTTCAAGTTTTCATTGGATCCTATGGTTTTTTTTTTAACACAATTCTACAGTGAATTAATATAAAATTTTGAGCTCTACATGTGTTACTGACTTTTCACTGTTTTTGGAAGAAAAAATCACCATTTTTTAAGTCTGCTTTGATGGATTGAAGTAATTATTTGGCAATAATTTTCTTATCCTCGCAAAATTTATGAGTGACTCTTGTACAGTGACAGGTTGAGGTCAATTTATTCGTACACTATAATTATTTTTATATTAGTTATTTCGGATTTGTTTAATGATCAAAAAACTACCATTTATATTTATATAAAATATTTTTAATATTTTTAAAGATATTTATCTTTAAAAAATTTATATACACAAGGTATTATCTTTTTAGATAAAAAATTTCTTAGAGCTCGGAATTTCATCGAGAAAAATATTTAAATATAAAGAATATTTATTTTACTCGTTGTTTAAATAAATATTATATTAATTTAAGTTTTATAGTTTTTTTTGAAAGCATCCTCGTGCCTATCAAGTCATCCACAATTAATTTTATTAGTTCATGAAAAGCATCCTTAATTTTTTTATTAAAATTTTTATTATTTTGTTGATAAATTCAGATAAAATGAATAAAAATATATATAAAAAAACCTAGATCAATACTTTAAAAAATGGGCTAAAGTGTGCAAGATTGAGCCTACACACTAAGAACATCGGCACATGTATGCTTAATATATAAGGATCGTGCAATGCACTATATGTTTGTTTTATATGCACCTCACTGGGATGTACACCCATGTTGAATATATTGCCCAACACCAAGAATATTGAATATGTACCTTAGCATTATCATGGGCTCATAATACTATTATGCTCAAGTCTAGTGTGTTTGGGTTTAAAAAGCATTTTTGAATTTATTTTTATCTTTAATGGTTCTTGAGTCAAATACTCATTAGAGAATTTTTCTTGGACCTCACGTAAGTAAAATTTCATTTTAATCTTTCGTCTCTATAAAAAAAAAAGATTTGTGGGTTATAAATATATTATAAATTCACTAAGTTAAATCTTCACAATCTTTTTATTTTTAATATTTTTAGTATATATATATTTTTAAAATTTATTTTTCTAAAATATCATTATATTTTATCTATAAAATTATAAACTTTATCAAAGAATTTCCATGTTCATCAAAGAAGATTTTCTATGAATATCAACTACTAGTCACTTATTTTACCAAGTAAAAGGTATTAACAATTACCACTTGCCAATCCTTTAGGATTTTTATATCAATTTAATATATACATAGACTATAAAGAGTAAATAAGAATACTTAAATCATAAAATCAAAAAATTATTTAACACAATAATTTTATTTATAAATATCTAATAAAATCACATTGTGCACATAGTTATAGTTACAAGGTTTAATTTTAAGGTTAATTTAATTTAAGACATGAGTTGTAGGTTGAAGTTCATCTAAATTAACTTAAATCCTTGATTAAAAAAAAATAAAAAAATTATTTTAATAAAAAATTTATATCGACTTTGTTAAATTTTAAATTGATGGGATATTGAATGGGAAATATGTTAGATTTTATAACTACCGTGGTTCTAAATAATCAATTAATAACATTATTTTAAAATAAAACAATACATTTCATAATAAAAATTATCAATTTACTAAACATGGGTCTTTTTTTATTTTGAAAAAAAAGAAATTGCTTAATTGTTCACCATAAAATAATTTTGTTGATAAAATTATAAGTACTACCTTATCAAAATCAAAATCCAAATATTGAGAAGAGATAATCAGAGTGAGAATAATTTAGTTATTGAAAAAATAATATGATGTAATACACAGGAAATAATTTTTTTGATGATATGGATGTAATCTATCTTTTTTTTTTTGACAGGCTTAGGTGTTGTTCTAGAACTACACTTTATTTTCAGAGGGAAGGCACAACTAACCACCCATTTCTACAATCGAGATTGTTTTATCCAATTATGTTTTTTTTTTTAATTTAAAATAAACATTTATGGTAATAAAAAAAAAAGGGTGTGCTCATCATGAAACGCTGCCGTTGATTACTGGCTAGAGCTGCCGCTGAGCAAAACTGCTTATACCTGGTGGATAAGATCCAAACAAAGCCAATACATCTTTACAAACACTCTATAGCACTGCAAGCTCCAAAGTGATACTTCCATTTATCAATGGAGTCCATGCTCTGTCTTCTTTCACCATCTCCTACAAAGCTCTATCCTTTCAAGAAACTAACTTCAACTTCTGCCATAAAAACTACATTTTCCTCTTTATCATTTGCTTCCATGACCTCTCCTCCACAGCCAAAAACGCCCTCTACAAAAAAACGCTACCCACCAAAACCCACCAAAACCCTATCTCCAAAAACACCCACAACATCAACGAGTGTTCAAGAAACAAGCACTCCAGTCTCTCTTCCTCTCAAAAAGGTGCCTTTTTGCTTAAACCTTATAACCTTTTACCTTAAAATGCTCACCAAAAAAAAAAAACATAGCTTTTCAATTGTTGTTTTGTATTCAAGATTTCTAGACTGCCCTTTCGACATGATGGTAGAAAGTTGATATAACTATGCCTACTTGAACTTGCAGTGACCAAAGTGTTGATTTTTTTTTAATGGGTTTTGAAATGTTTGTGGCATTGATAGGTTCTGGTGCCAATTGGTTTTGGTACAGAAGAAATGGAAGCAGTTATTATCGTTGATGTTTTGAGGAGAGCTGGTGCTGAGGTAATTGTTGCTTCAGTAGAACCACAGCTTGAAGTTGAAGCTGCAGGTGGCACTAGGCTTGTTGCTGATACCTCCATTTCCAAATGTGCCAATGAAGTTTTCGATCTTGTTGCTTTGCCGGTTTGTTGTTTTCTACTTTGAATCATTCATGTTTTGCAAATTAATTCATGATTGTTACATTTATTTCTCATTGATAATGTAGCCGGGGCAAATACTATGACATAGCTTCTTCTTTTTTTATTTTGTTTTCCATAAATGGTTGGTTAGTGACTGACACTCATTGAGAAATTAATAAAAAGTATGGTTTAGTTGATTTATGATCGTGCCGGTAAAGAAAGGTATACATACAAGCGTGAATGTTAAGTATAGGAAAAAGACATACTTCACGACAGGATTTAATTGGAAAACCGAGAAGATTGTGTTTTCTTTGGGTTTGTAACAGGGAGTTGGGTTGCTTGTTAGTACAGTAAATTTTATTTGGAAAACAATTGTAGCTTTTGTAGTTTGATCTGGCCATGTAATTTGTAACAAAGGCTTGCGTGTTGTGAATGGCTTCAAGGGAGGAATGCCAGGCTCTGCAAGGTTGAGAGATTGTGAAGTTCTCAGGCGAATTACAAGCAAACAAGCTGAGGGTAAGAGATTATATGGAGCTATATGTGCCGCTCCAGCAATCACTCTTCTTCCATGGGGCCTTCTGAGGAGAAAGCAGGTGGCTTTCATGTGTTGTTTTTGCTTGAATTTTGTTGAAAACACATAATGTATCTTTGGTTGACTAAATGTGCTGTAGCATGTGATGTAAGATGACAGGTCACCCTGCATTTATGGACAAGCTTCCTACTTTCTGGGCTGTTGCATCAAAAATTCAAGTTTCAGGAGAGCTTACAACAAGCCGCGGTCCAGGAACTTCTTTCGAGTTTGCTCTATCCTTAGTAGACCAGCTGTTTGGAGAGTCTGTGGCCATGGAGGTTGGACACATGTTGGTAAGTTTAATTGCTTTGCCAGTTTCATTTTTACTTTTCATGTATGCGTCAACATAGCATTTTGGAAATTAATTTCCTGTCATTAACTTAAGTGCATTGAAAGCATGTGCAGCTTAGTCATGATATTCTTTACTGTGAAACTCTTATTCCTAAATGAATAGAAGTTAAAATTACCTTTTTCAGTGGTGTATAATCATGATTTAAACTCTGCTTCTTCTTTTTTCTGGACATGATCTGCTGAAGTTAACAGGGATAATTAGCGAACTGTTTTCAACTTTTCATACAATTGAAGATTCTGTGCAGAATTCTGAAATGAAATGCCTGATAACAGGCTCACAAAATTTCTATTATCCTGTTAAGTTCTAGGATCTTAGCACAACAAATTCTGCTGAAAGCAATACAAATTATTGAAGTTTTTTTTTTTTTGGCACCTGTCCATTCATTTAACTCAACTGGGATTCAGATCTCATCATGCACATCTTAAATATTTTTTGTTCAGTCAGATTGTGGAAGGATTGGATGGATTTCTTTCTATCCTTTAATACAGTATTTTTATAGTGGGGAAAGAAAGTCTGGATGGTACGAAAGAAGCAGTATGAGTTAAAGCATTAATTATCTTAGTGATCCTTCAAGTTTTCTAAAACGGAATGCAAAGAGTTTGTGATATCTTCATTTGGTTCATATCTTCAAAGTGTCACTACTTTTTACCCATGTAATGGTTTTTTATAGGATTATTAAAAATGCATAGAAAACCAATGACAAAAAGTAGAGAAATTTGATAAGTGATTGTGTGTGTGGGATGCATAGATCAGGTGAGCTGTTTTCTTTTGTTTTGTAAAAGATTCGTCTGTCAACTGACTTGTCTTCTCTTACATGTTTACCCTTTGGAAGATGCTTTGTGGTTAATCATCTTGAGCTAACATCTCTTTACACCTTATATTAGCTAATGCAAGCTGATGATGACACCCAGAGAAAAGAAGAATATAACAAAGTTGAATGGTCTTTTGATCACAATCCTCGTGTAAGTTTCTTCTACCATCCTGTTTCTGTTAATTACCTATTGGTTTATAATCTTCTTTTCCTGGAGAACACTCGATGCGGGGATGTGGAACACATTAAAAACAAGAGCTCCTCATATTTGAAACAATTTTGCATTTTTTCAGTTGCTAGGTGGACACACTGATATTTTTTGAATGCATCTCTAGTTTAATCATTTGTGTAAAGTTGCTTCATGAACTAGTTCCTGTATCCCTGTGCAATCCCAATTTATAGCATTTGTTTGTCTTCTCATCCCTATTGCATTTGAGTTTCTTCCTATTTATCATCAAATTAATCTTCCACATGTTACACAGGTTCTCCTTCCAATTGCAAATGGTTCTGAAGAGATTGAAATAGTTGCTATTGTAGATATTTTAAGGCGGGCAAAGGTGGATGTTGTGGTTGCTTCAATTGAAAAATCAGTGCAAATTTTGGCATCACGAGGCATAAAAATTGTCGCTGACAAGTTAATTGGTGATGCTGCTGAATCAGTATATGATCTAATCATTCTACCAGTAAGACAACTCATTTTTTTTTTTTATAATATTGAAAATTGCTTTTCTTGCATTCTTTCCTCATAGAATTGTGAGGGTTTTGTAATCTTTGGAATTCCCACTTTGATATCAACAGATGCCTTTGGACCATTCAAATTAGTCTAATATCATAAGAGGGCTTTGAGTACATTGGTAGCTTGGGCTACTGAAATTACTGCATTGGTTGTTATCATTTGCTCAGGTTAACGCCATGCCGCATTTCTTGGGATGAAGTGATCAACAAGTAGCACATTCCAAAATCTAGGTTTTGCTAAATATTATAGATCTTTCTGAAATTGAGGCTGCTGTCTAGTGCGCTCTTTGACATCTACTTTTGTGTTTGCTTTGTATCCTTGAAGAGTTTTGATTTGCTGTGTGCTTTCAGGGAGGAAATGCTGGGGCTGAGCGGCTACACAAATCTAAGGTTCTAAAGAAGCTGCTTCAAGAGCAATATACAGCTGGCAGAATATATGGAGCAATTTGCTCTTCCCCTGCAGTTCTTCACAGACAGGGTTTACTAAAGGTAATTTGAACTATTTGAAATCTCTTTTCTAAACAGTAGGACGCTGAAGGAGCTGCTTTTCTTCCCAACTATAGGATAAGAGAGCCACTGCACACCCCTCTGTTGTGACCAACCTCAACAATGTATCAAATGGTGCCAAAGTTGTTATTGACGGTAAATTGATAACAAGCAAGGGACTTTCTACTGTAACAGATTTTGCTTTGGCTATTGTGAGCAAGCTTTTTGGCCATGCAAGGACAAGATGTGTAGCTGAGGGCCTTGTTTTTGACTATCCCAGGAGTTAGGCCATCAGGTCCTTCTGGACGAAAGGCAATTTGGAAGATCCCTGTTCCATGGAGAACAGACTATTCCCTGAACTCATATCAGCCAGTTAAGAAAGAAAATCCTCTTTCTAAGGTGCTTGCCTAATGGATATTTACGAGACTCATGTTCGTCCAGATACAGAATCCTGATTGCTTTTTTGGATAGCAGAACGAGGGAGAGTGGACATTTGCCTGTGTGTGAAGCTCAAAGCTACTCGCCCAATGGCGATTAACAGAAGATGTGTTGTGAGCTGAAGCTAACATCTCAAATGTCTCCTGAAGAACAGACTTGTTTGCAAACTTTATATGATAATTCAGTGCCGAACAGTATGAATGGACATAGAAATGGCTCCGTGTAACAACTGGGCAACGCAGCTGCTATTTATTCATCCCATCTTGCTCATGTTGCATTAGCAACACCAGGGATTTCAGTTCGGACCTGTGTTATTGTGGACTTTTTCTCGTTGCCAATGAATGATAAAGATTACAAGCTTAAATCAGGACTTTCATGTATGGTTATGATGTTGCCGAGATTAATCATAACCATATATTTCCTCTTATGCTTGCCTGTTCTTGACTGGATATTGTAGAAGTGGCTGCTGTTGTGTCTGAAAAGCATCCGTCCAATTGTCAATCAACCCTTAATATCTAGCAACCTAACCCAACAACACTGAAAGTTATCCTTTGGTCTGCATGAAAGCCACCGTATTAGTAGTCAACGTACCACTACTTGGAGCTTGCTCACACAGGTAGTACTGAAGCACTGCTACTCTGGTGGCTTAACAGCCACAATATTAAATGCCACCACTAAGCTCTTAGAAACTAATGAGTTACTCAGAAGTGCAAGGAAAACAACATAAAGATCTGGTTTGGAATTTTATGTCTTTGGCTGCTTAGTTCAACGATACAAGATGCTAGCATTTGCATAACACTCACGATCAATTCAAACACAACAGCCAACCAATCATGTGCCTGAGCTCCACAGGCACCTTCGCATCTAGAGAACTGGACTTTATTCCTTATTTAATAAAATGACATGCTAATTAACTTGTTTACCAAACGGGAAGCATTCATCTTGATTTGCATTACACTAATTGCTGCCGAGTTCTGTCTTACCTTTCACTTTCTTGGTTTTTAATGAATTCATTGAAATTTTTTTCAAGCATCTCAACTTCTCTTACTCGGGGTGTAAATTTGAACAAGATCTGGATGTATCCTGCCATGTATACACATATCTATTCAAATGACAAAGCGATCTGCAACTGAGAAAAGAAGTGTCCATGTCTATGGAAAATAAAACAAGAACAACAAAGAAAAAGACAACTTGTTCAGTCACCAAGTCTCAAGCTGCGGGAAATCCCACATCGACTAGAACTTACTTTGTCTAACACGTTATAACAGACGCGCTATAGGGAGAAGACAGCCGAGCTCGGTAGCGTGGGCATGTGATCCAAGCGGAGGCGTAAAGGAAATGGAAAGAGTTTCGTCTAGATGTACTGCTGCCATGTCCCATTCAGGCTAAGATCTGAGCTATGTGATTCCGAGCATCGAATAAAAATGGTCTAATAGAAAGAACTTTTTTATTACCTGCCTTTAAATCAATTTTGTACTGTAATATTATTAATCTCGGCCTGGGTTTTGAATTCTCGCTGGTCTTTTCGCGTGTTATTTAGCTTGCAGGGTGTCATTAACAGCGCTCGCTCTGGGTTCAATCACTTCCTCTATGTTGTTTCTTCCTTTTCTATCGAGGGGATGAGGGTCTCATACGACTTCGGTTTCTTTTGGCTGGCTGTTTTCTGGCGGGTCTGGGTTCAGCTTAGATGCCCTGATCGTACGGTGGACCTCATTCTTCATTGGTGAGTGGGGCTGCCATCATTGTACATTAAATGCACGCCCTACCTGCCATGGCTTTTGCCCTCTTGGTTGAATGAAAGAGTGGGTTTTTGGTTCCTGGGATTTCACACCCTGTTCTCTCCTGACCAGCTGGTCTGATTGAGTGCTGCCCCACCTCTCTTCTCCCTCTTCTAATTCGGTTGGGATGTTGTCAGGTGAGTTTCTGGTTATCTTGGTTTTTCCAATTCTGTGTGGCCATTTTTTGCCTTCTTATGTTGCTTTTTTCTATTATTGATAGGGAATTCTGTGGCCGAGAGGCTTCGCTTGCTTTGTTTTCTTTGTGTCCGCTTCTTGGAATTTGGTTGGCATGGCTTTGCGGGGATAAGCTTTCTTTTTAATCTATTCTGTGTGGTGAATTCTCACATTTCCTTTTGTTTTCTTAAAAAACATTTGGATTTTGCAAACTTTCTGTTTTTTTTTTAATTCTCTGATTTGATTTCGTATGGTAGACAGATTTCACAACTGATTGGATTTCTTATTTGGATTATATTGAAGCTTTTATATTTTCTTTCTTCTCCGTTTCTTTGTCACATTTAGTTTTCAATCATGATTTAGAATTAGTTTCTTCTGAAATTTCATTCAATATGAAAACTAGGTTTAGTTCTGTTGTTTCTTTCAGATTTAATTCAATCTGTACAGAAAAACTTTTCCTCAGCGGGTTTAATGCAAATATAAATAATAATAAGTATTAAAGCTGATTGGTTGATTCTCGCATCTAAATATTTTTTCTGCAGGATATTGCCAATTACATGCATGATCACAATGACGCAGAGGAATCCGTGATGCACTCATTCAAGGTTTGAACATCATTAGTTTGTGTGTGACGATTCGCTTCTAATCCTCTATAATGGAGACTTGAAAAACATCATTTAATGGGAATAGCATGTTAACCATTTCCTTTCATCCTTCCACATTATTGTGGTGGAATATATAATAGCATAAATAGTTGCAGCTTCCAATAGCCTCGCTAAACATGTTGCCATTCCTTTTGATGGCTTCTGAGAGGTTGTCAGACAATTTCCTAGGAAGAAGTGAAGAAGTGTCGGCTGCTGAAAGGTTACGAGGTTACTTCATTGGGGTTGAGCCTTTTGGTTGCGAATATGAGGTGGCCTTCTATTAATGCATTTGACAGGGCATTTAGCATTTTTTGTTTGTTTCTATCAGTTTAGGGCTATTACGATGCCGCCACTATGAAGGCTTCAGGTTATCTCACTTGCCTTTTGTTTTTGGTTCTACTCCTGTGCTCGCTGTCTTTCTACTTCTTTGTCCACTTATTCTTCGTGCGATCTGAAAGGGTGTCCGTTTGTTTTTCTGTTGTCTTTTTAAATTTCACACTACTACTAGTGTCCGTAAGTTCCTATTGATTTCTATTAAGTTCAACCCTTGAATTCCCCTGCTTCAAAGCTCTAGCACGATCGCTGGTTAATTCTGGTCGACGTTGTCCATCTTCGCAGGGGTTTCTTCCTACTCTTTTACTTTATCTCAGAAGTTTGTTCTTTTTTAAGAGAGGGAGGCTGTTGTGGTCCTCTGCTTTGTTTAGTATCTGTCTTCTCTTCCTTTTTACTGATTCGATTGGTTGTTTGAAGGATTTAACTTTGTCTTGAGTTGCTTCTTTTTTTTTTCCAGTAGGGGTTGCTTTTTAAGGAGGCAATTGGCTCTCCCTATTGGTTCTTCGGTTGAAAAGATTTTGGCAGATTCTTACTGATTATCATCCTTTAGCTGATTTCAGTTTGGTATGTCATGTAATAAATTCTTTTAGGTAAATGATGCGTACCAGCAACAACCTGGTTACCCCACTAGAGTGTGTTCAAGTAGCATTATAGCTAAGGAAATTTGATTGTGTCATGTAATTTGAACTGCTATTGTAGTTTAAACTTATTACCTCCACCTGGTACAATCAAACTGTAATATATGACCTTTCCACTGTTGTTTCTGGTTTGCATCAGTTACTCATAATTCATTGAATTAAGTGGGGCAATTTGCATCCCAGATATCTGTCGGTGCTTATGACAATTCACACGATACAAGGGTAAATTTCATTGACTTGCAATATTTATCAAGAAAATAGAAGGTCCACGACTTGCTTGCTAGAGACTAGGTGAATCAGGTTCATCATGCTTACAAGCTGCTGATTGGTAAGCGAACTTGGTTTTTTAAAAGGCCACTGGGAAAAGCTGCTACGGATGCTCCCTCTTCTGGTTTAATCCCTGTCTTATTTTATGATTTTATTGGGAGTATATCTTTGTTTATTAATTGCATTTGCTTTAACTTTGTATATCAAACATGCAGAGCATGGATTCAAATTTAATAGACAGTAAAAGGCAGGGAGCGTGCTATATATATTGTAAAAATCAAGAATTATGTGATCTTCATATATATATACACGTAGCCATGTCAACCCAATTAAGCTTGTAATGCAGCTTCAAATGAGGGAACTAGAAAGAATGTTTGATGAAGTACATTGTCTGTCTTATACCATTTTCATTATAATGCTCCTGTTGTAAGTACGAGAGAGAGAGAAGTGATGATCCAAAACTGAAGCCTCTTCATTCCATGATATCCAATCTACATGACGAGATTTTCATTTCTTTTCTATTGTTTCCTGTCCGCATTATGAAGTTGATAAACTAGAAAATGCAGGCATAGTCAAAGGATTTGACTATTATTTATTTATGGTAATTAAGAAATTAGGAGGTGAAAGCTACACTGACTTGCCTCTGTTACTGCAATTGAAAGTCCTGATACAAGTATGTGTTTTTGAATGACAGAACTCCATGTTGGTGAATTCTATGTGGTAAAGTGGCATCCTAAAGTGTAACGAATACTAAAATAAAATTACAGGCCATCCAGTTCATTCAGCAGTATTTAGAGTGTAGGAACTATGCACTTAGAATTAAGACAATTACCTTTTCCTTTGTTGCATCTGAAAAATCTAATGCATTCAACAAAATGAAGAATGGATGCAGAGAGGCTCGTGGGCTTGCACTCAGTTCAACTTTATAGGATTCATTTTCTTAAGTGATATAAAGTCTTGAATCTACCTCGTTTTAGGAGGTCATTGCTAAAATATGGTGGGGAAATTTAGCTTCTAGAGTGTGTATTGCCGAAAACCGGCCTTGGAAAGTGCATCGCTCTTCTTTCTCACTTCTCTGAAAACCCTATGGGAGTTCCAATTGGTTTGTGGTTCATTAAAATAAATTAAATAAACATATATTTAGGATATTATTTTATTAAATACAATAATATATTTGGGATTTATTTTATTAAATACTTTTCAGTTTTAATTTTGTTTTCAAATAGGATTATAAAATTATTTTTTAACATCAACTAGCACTTTTTTTATGCAACCCTCCATGACTTTTTTCCTTAAATCTTATTCGATTATTTTATTGCATGTATCTATTTTAAGTATTATATAATTAAATAGAAAATAGATTCAAAACAATTAAGTTATTAGATAATTAAATTCATAATCGAAGATATGAGTTTTGTATATTAAGTTGGCTTGGTCTAGGTTTATCATTTGAATATTAAAAATTGAAAACAACTCTATCTCTAATTTTTTTAGGATTAAATTGCAAACGGTTTCTAATACGGAAATTGCAAAGATGTCAATAATCTTCATAGCCATCGCAACTTTTTGCCGGGTAATGATTTGGTTGGGATTATTAAAAAAATATACAGCATCAAGGGACAACCTTCGGGAAATTTGGTGGGTTGTGATTTATTTTGCTCAGAGCATCTCCAACCATGCATCTACAAAAAAGCAAAAAAAAAATAATTTAAAATTATATTTTTAATTTTTATATTTGTTTTTAAATATTTCAATCAATCAGTTAAGTAGGTCTCCAAGAAACGTGATGTAGTAATAAAAAATTTGAGATCTGCATAACAGATCTCGAGTTCAAATCAGGATATATATCTTTTATAAGAGTACAGAACAACCAGGATTTTACTTACTTACTTGGACTTGCAAAGTATATTAGGATTTTCTCGAATAAAAGTTTTTTTAGTAAAATAACTATTAAAGAAAAGAAGTGTTAATTTTATATATTTTTTTTGTAGCAAAAGGTAAAAGTAAATAAAATATTGGCTACCATTTTTTAAAATAAAAGTGCTACTTTAATAGTAATATATAAAACTAAAAATTAAAAAAATTTATATCAATAAATTAAAAAAATTTAAATTTAACTTAAAATTATATTTTTTAACTTTCAGATTACTTTATTAATTTTATATTTATTGTTATAAATTACTCATATTAATTATATAATTAATAACATTATAATTATATTATATAAAAAACATTTAAATTAGTTATATAATTATATTAAAATTATTTTAACATAAAATATATTAGAATATAATTGACCTCCTAAATAGCTTTTTATTATTGACATTTTTTATTGAAGATGCTCTTACAGCGAAATTGTATTGATTAGGTGTAGTGTAAGTTGTTTTTATCTATTTGATAAAAGATTCATTTGTAATCTCTCTTTGTATTCCCTTACAATCAGTCTTATGCTTTGTACCTAATCATTTTGAGATGAACTTTTTTATATGTTGTACTAGCTGATGCATGCTGCTAATGATAGTCAGAGAAAACAAAATTCTAACAAAGTCCAATGGTAATTGGCTATATAATCTCCTTCGCCAGAAGGACACTTGATAGGCAAGTGAGTACATAAAAAGATGTGCACCTCATGGAACTTCAGCTTTATGGCAATTTACTGCATGACACAATTAAAAGATTAATATTTTTTTTTAAATGCAAGAGTGTCAAAGTAATAAATAACCCGGCAAGACCGAAATCGAACCACAAGAAGGTTAATTGTACAAATTATAAATAACAATGATACAACAACAACAATAATAATAGTAATACTAATAGTAATAGTAATACTACTACTACTAATAATAATAATAAAGAAAAAAAGAGAAGAAGATGAGAACTTTGAGATGAAATATTAATATAGCGATTAAACAATGATAATAATAAATGTCAAGGTTAGAGGATCCACTAATGGTATGTCAAACAAGTATAATATAAACTCTTATTATTCAATTGGAAACCACATACAAAAAAGGTTCCAATCAGATTATAGATTGTTAACGTGATTACATTAGTCATCTTATTCGATTAATGCTAATACGTATAAATCTCGTCAAGCATTCATGATTATAATTTATGTTAGCAACAAATAAAGTTTCTTTCATAGCTCAAATGTCGATTATACCATACAGTATGAACTATGAAAATGTCAAGCATTTGTTGTACCAAGTGTTATACAATATAAATTAAGATTAGTCATTTAACAAGCAAAGTATTAAAAAGTGAATAAAATAATAAATACAAAACATGCTAATATTGAACATTAGAGTCCATATTAAGTTCACATTATACTTATTATTACACCATTAGTGTAACTTTTTCACCTTGACATAATAAACTTAGCTAGACATAATGAAAGAAAGAAAAATAAACAAACAAAATAAGAACATAAATAAGATAAAAGTTAACTAAGTAAATGAAAGGCATAAACTTGATATTAATGAAAGCAAAACATAAACATTATAAAAAATATAAAGAAAGAAAGCAAGAGCATGATCTTGATCTGGAAACCAAGATGCCTAAATGCATGGTAAATGTCTTCTTTTATCGACCAAAATTAAAAATTATTGATTTGATAACTAATTGATGAGTGGGTGACCAACTCTTGACTTGGTGACAATCCTTATCTTCTCTTGTTTGCCCAAAACATCATTGATAACGTCGAAATTAGAGCCACTTGAAAATATAAAAGTTGTAGAACATTATCTGAGCTTTCTTGTGTAAAAAATTCAGCTCATTTGAACTCTTACAACTCCAGATATGAGTCAAATACTGAATAGTGCTCGGGTAAAAGATAAATTCGGACTTCTTTGTTATTGCTATAATTTGGACTTGAAAATGATATTTTTAGATCTTGGACTTCATATAAAAGTTGTAGGCCTATATCTTACATTTCCATCTATATATAGTAGACCTAAATATGAGATCTACAACTCTAAATATGATCCAATTACCGAATAGTATTCCGATTTAAATTGCACCAATATCTCTTTTTTAAGTTTGACTATCTCTTTGTCCTTTTAATTTTAGTTTTTAAATTCATCAATCAATCCTTTTATTTATGTGATAGGCCTGCATTTAAAATAAACATTTACCATAAATTAAAGATATTTTATATTATTAGATATATTATTATAAAACATGTTTTAATTAAAAAGCTATTAATACTTTAAATATAAAATAATAATATAAAATTTTAACAAAAATATATTTTTAAATACCAATTAGTATATCATGGAAAGCACGGGGCAGCTAGGGCTACTGGAATTACTGTATTCATTATTATCATCACGGGACAAGTGTCTCGAGAAGCACGTTACAAAATTTAGGTTCTGCTAAATATTGTAGATCCTATTTTTTGAAAGTCGAATCAGGCACCTAGTGTGTTCTTTGACGTGTACTTTTGCGTTCCGCTTTCAAGAATTTTGATTTGTTGTGAACTTTCAGGGAGCAAATGCTGGGGCTTAGCGGCCGCACGTATCTAAGGTTCTAATAAGCTGCTTGAAGAGTGGAAAAATATATGGAGCAATTTGCTCTTCCCCTTCGCAGGTCTTCATAGGCGGTTTACTGGAGGTAATTTGATCTTGATGAAATCTCTCTGGTAGTATGCTAAAGCATCTGCTTTTCCTGCCAACCATAGGATAAGAGAGCGACCTTACATCCCTTTGTGGTGACCAAGCTAAACAATGTACTAAATGGCCTCAAAGTAGTTATAGATGGTAAAGTGACCACAAGCAATGGACTTTTTGCCATAACATGGTTTACAATGTTGGCTATTGTGAGCAAGCTTTTCGGTCTTGCGAGGACAAGAAGTTTAGATGAAGGCCTTGTTTCTTACTACCCTAGTTATTGAAGTGCATCAGGTTCTTCTAGATGAAGGCAATTTTTTAAGATCCCTGAACCACGTAGAACCGTCTCTTCCTCAGACAGATCATATTAGCCAGTCAAGAAACGAAATAGGTGCTTGCCCGGAGTATCAAGAGAGTCAAGTTCGTCTAGATAGCGTGTCCCAGAAGCATTTTCGGATGCCAGAATGAGGGAGAGTTGAGATTTGCCTGCCTGCAAGGCCCAAAGCAATTCGTCCAATGGTGATTAGCGTAAGACATGTTTTGATTGTGAGCTGAATCCAACATCTTCAAATGTTCGTGGGATGTTGGCAAGCTTGAGATGATAAATTCGGTGCTAATCAGGTTGAACCGACACCGAAAATGACTCTAATACAGATGGGACCACCGCTGCTTTTTTATTCTCATTTTGCTGTGGTTGTATTAGCAATGCCAAGGCTTTATTTTCTTCCTGTATTATCAGTGTTAACTTTTCTCGTTGTTAACAAGTAATGAAAGTCCCTAGCTTAAATCAAGGCTTCAAAGTGGTATCCCAACATATTCCCTCTCAAGCTTCTCGGTTCGTGACTGAATATTCAGCTGCTATGTGTGTGAAAAACATCTGTCCAACAACCTTGAAATGTACAAACCTACCAGCAATTCAGAGGATCATCATTTAATCTTCATCACAGCATAAGTGGTTTAACGAGCTCTTAGAAATTCATGGGTGACTAGGACGTACAACAAAAAAATATGGCGCCTGAGCTGCACAGAAGCATTCTCATGGCAGCTCCAAGGCAAGACCACAATGGAAGAACTTGTGAATATTTGATAATAATGGAATGTTACACTTTAACTTGTTTTAAAACCTATGAGAAACTATCATTTTTTTTTTATTTTATTTACGTTAGTGTCCGGTTAGCTTGCGCATATTACGATTAATTTTACGGTTTATTGAATACCCTGCAAACTTAACAGGTATTTAAAACACCACGGGGTGACAGGTATACATACGAAGACTCGAATTCAGGCACAATAAAAAAACAAGCCCCTTCTACCAGTAGACCAAGACTTAATGCATTACCAACCTTTTTAACTTAGCTTATTCAGGGTGTAAATTTATCCTATATCTATTATACCATATATATCCACTCAAAGAGAACAATGATCTGCTTAAAATAAGAATAATACAGAAAAGATACTGTGTTTATTGAGCAAGTTTCATCCATGGAAGCAGCAAGTAGCAGGGGAGTCGGGAGCTCGAAGGGAGAAGAATCCCACATCAGCTAAGCACCTCCTTTATGTCGAATCGCGGTTCCTTGCCCTCTCTATGCGGGGAAAAGGAACAGGCTCCCTCGCTTTATAGACACAGCAAGCGAGATGAGTCTGGGCCCAGTAAAGCGGGCTTGTGATCTAAGTGGATGCACCGAGGTGACGAGACCTTGTTTCTGTCCAGAAGACTGGGTCTGTGGCGGCTATTCTCTGGCCTGCCCATTCCAAGCCTAAAGGGCGTGAGGCTGGTTTCACACATCATCGACAACCTCCCGCTCTTGGCAGTGGAAGGATAACGGGCCGCTGCCACTGTTGTTCATAACTTTTTCATTATTTCTTTGATTTTATTTATTTATTTCTGGATTATACAGGTTGTCCGTAGTTATGGAGAATCGCTGGAATGAGAAGTCCACCTTCAAGGAAGAACTACAAGACAATAAATCGTCTTCTCTTATCGTCTTCTACCTTAGATTATACATGTCCCTCTCGCTTTTTGATTGAACTCATCTGGTCACTTTGCTCTGTTCATCGCTCTTCTTTTCGCTTCTACAGGGCTGCGCCTCTTCCTTCTTTTCTAAGTCAATCCATAGGGGAAAACCCTGAAATCCATAGTAGCTGTCGATTATGTGCCAAATTGAGAGTATTTGTAAAAATCGTTGGATAAAATTTACGCTACATCAGATAAGTGGTGAAAGCGCGCATTTTACCACTTGGGTCAAGATTATTTATCAGTTTTTTTTTCTTCCTCCCACGCACACATGAAGAGATGAAAAGTGAAACGAAGAATGCTTTTCACAGTAGTCATGATCGATTTTCGAGTTCGATGCTATCTTTCTCGAATCCAGGATGGAAAGTAAAAGACAAACGTGGATAAGAAAGTTTAATGCACAGGGATATCATAATTTACAACTTAACCATCTACTCCTGCCCATACCACTACCCTACCCTACCCTACTCTACCCTACCCTACCCTACCCTTGCAGTATAAGATGCAAATCACATATGCACCCTCCAATCCTTACACCACACAAATGGCTAAGATTTTGCAAGTTCAAGCACTGCTTCTACCATCCACAATCAATTTATCAACTCTACCAAGGTCCAGTCAGTGTCCTTCGCAAGCATTGTCTTTTACCTCCCCACTGCGCTTTCATTGTCTCCAAGAACTGCAAAAAACAGAGAGGACAATCAGACCTCGCCTTACTGATGAAGTTGATGCGCATGAATTTCAGAATTTACAACTACAATGAAATAGCACAATTCGTCTCGAGATTCTTAGTTTCCTCGGGAACCGTGCCACCTCCTGACTACTAGGGGGTCTACATAGAGAAGAGGTACAATAATTGACTTTGGCTTGCTATCGACTCCTTCCTTATCTGCCTTCTTTGGTTCCTTGCTGTCTACATTTTTTCCCTATACTGCTGGCAACCTATGTCATTGCTCAAAATTGATCAAAGCTAAGGGCACTATGTGCAGTCATTACATTAAAAAAAGAAACGCAACTCAGCGAATGCAAGGATTAGTATGGCAAGTGAACTTTGAAATAGCCCTGATCAATTTAAGAAAGCAATTTTCTACAAAGTTACAAGACATTGTTTTGACGATAACCCAGGAATTTTATATTTGGGATAAGATGTGGGACACGCTAACAAACTAAGGATATAAACAAAGAAGATGGCACTTCCATGACACTATGATCCCCCATCCAAAAATACAAGCTGCAATGGTTCTAAAAACATAACCAAGGATATAATATCTGATTACATGAATCTGTTTAGTGTAAAAGGCAACAGTACAAGTAAAGAGGCCCATACCTGATTTTTCTGCATTTCAAATATTTCAGCCTGCAGCAACCAAGATTTGGTCAAGCAAGTTTGCCGCCCACCAAATTCCAGGAAATTTTTTTCCAGAAAAGAGCATACCTGTTTTCTCTGTAATTCTTTGTTCCGCTCTTTAAGTTTTGCAACTTCATCTTCCAGCTCTAATGTATAGGCCTGCAGAAACCCAAAAGTGGAAAGCAACACGAAGTGTCAATCATTTTTCTCAGTTGAAAATTACTGATCAGGCATCACGTCAATGAAATAAAAACTTCACTAAACAGTAAGAGTTTCAATGAACTGAGAGAAATAAAACACTTAACAAATCTCCAGGACCAGAGTGATTTATTTATTTATTTATTTTGTGCGTCCAACTTAAGAAGGACATTGCATGTATCATGTTGATGGATGCTCGAAACCAGGACAAATTAAAAACTGCTAAAAAATAGAAGCAAGGCCTCAACAGCTTTCAATCAAATAGTTTACAGTACTTTTTGACCACCTTTATTGGAAAGCTTCCAACCAGTCTTAAGAACACCTTAGTTGAAAATTAATAGCTTATAATGGCGTATTTATTATTATAGGTATAAGTAAGATTCAAGGGGGGCAGCCAAGTGAACCATAACTTGTTGCTTGATATTAAGACAAGAGAGAAGTTGACTTCTACCACCAACCACATACTTATGCACCTACATGATAAAAATGGCCTTTAAAACTACATACAATCTGGCATTCTAAAATACTGCTGCCTCACAAGCAGAGTTTGCCTATTTATCAGCATTTCAAAGTGGAAAGGAAAAAAATTGGATTTAATGAAAACTCGATGATACAATGAGCCCATGGTGTCCATAATCAGGGAAAAAAATAATTAAATCCATGCGTGGAAACACCAAGGGATGCCATCCAGGCATCGAACCAGACCTCTACTGCAGCAAAAGAACAATGGATACGTCTAAAATTACAACCAAGAACAAAAATAGCTCCTTGATTGGATCTTAAATACCAAAGTCAGGGAAAATATTTAAGCACAAAAGCAACACACAAGGGAGTACTCAGCAGCTGAAAGAAATATAATAATAGCTCAGTCACCATACTTACCTGCTTGCGAGCCCGTGATCTTGCAGCTGACTCTCTGTTTTTAATCATTCTCCTCTGCCTTCTCTCAACAACCTTCTCCAGAGCTGCGCTGGGTTTCCTTCCCCGACTAAATACAAAAGGAACTGGCGATAGTGAAGATGTGTCAGCATTACTCTTTGCAATCACATCCGGTGATATCCTGTTTGCAGGAGATCCTGTTGCGACTGTAACACCTCTAGCTGCTAAACTAACCATTTCCATTCCTCTACTGTGAGCTAGACCATTGTTCACAGATGGATCTGCAATCCCAACAAATGGCCCTCTCACTCCAGGGCTAGCAAGCCGAGCATTGTTTGCCACATGTAAAGGCGATGCAAACACCACAGTTGCTGCTGGCTTGGGAAAGAGAGGCTGCTGCTGTGGCTGCGGTAGTTGCTGAGAGGGTCTGATTCCACCCACATTCAGAGCTAATCTAGAAGGCTGGTTAGAAACTAAATTGTTCTCCATTATCCCAGTCCCCACAAGCCCGTTGTTTCCATTTGGCTGCTGAAAGCCAAGAGCCAAACCAGTAGTGTTGTTGTTGTTTAATTGCGATAGTTCACTAAATAATCCACTACTATTAGGCCTTCCAATTTGTTGAGTATCCTCTCTCACTACCCCAGCCCTCACCAAGAACTCCTCCAGAGTCATCTCTCTTAAAGTCTGTTGCCTTTGTGGTAAATTGGATCCTGCAACACCACTGGTTTCTTTTATCAAGTCTCTCCAAACCTCATCAACAGTCTTTTGACTTAGTGTCCTAGGCAAAGTTAAAGACCCTTGTCTCTGTAAATTCCCATCTGGGGTACTTCCTTCTCCACCCACACCAACTGTATTTGTCATTGCTTGGGTCTCTTCAGCAGTCCATATGTTTTTCAACAGCTCGTCCATGTTCATTGATCCAAAATCCTTCTGAAGTCCACCACCCCAGGTATTTTGGAATTCATCGAAGGTTAATGAGTATACTGAAGACTGGCGAACCAAGGGGGGATTTTCTGGTGATTTTCTAACGCTTCCTAGTCCTGGTGAGGCATTTCCAAAGTCCTTGAAGTCCCAATGAGAGTCCATTTTTGAAAATCTTCGAAGTAGTGGCAACGGCTGACTCAATCAACGAATTTCGTAACTTTTTTCCGATTGAAGAAGATCAGAATGGAATCTCACTACTTCTATCTAAATTCAGATAAGAAAAAAATAATCACCAACTCAAGTCATATACAAGTAAAAGTTACAATTTTCACATTTTCTGTCGAATAATACAAAGTTTTAATACCCAAGTTCAAGTAAACATGAACACACAACCATACACCAACAACACAGGTAACGTCAGAAAATCCAATAGCACAAAAACAAGCCTAGCAATGGATTGAAACAGAAAAGATATCACTATTTAAAGTGTTCTTAAATACCATTTCCGAAAACGTAACAAAATGAACTGAGCAATTTCTGAATCAGTTAAACCAAGAGTAAACGTTCACATAGCACCTAATTTTCGTAAAAAGAAGCACACAATAAAGCATGGTTTCAAAGAGTCGAATCAATGAAATTACAAAGTTTCAGACACAGAGAGAGGGGGAAGATGATCCCATTTCCAGGAATAACGATGGCACAAAGTACAATGAACCGAGTTCAAGAATTAAAAAACACTCTTGTGCAGTTATTATCGATAAATAGAGATCAAACTAAGCTCAATCTCAAATAAATTTCATGCTCTCCTCAATTTCAGATCCAAAAAGTTCATTAAAACTGAAAAAACAGTAGATAGCAAACCAATAACAGCTTCAAGTTTGTTACTTTTCATGTTTATGTACCGGTACCATCACACCCATACTCAAATATGCATAAATAATGCAAAAAAGGATCAAGCCTTAAAACCATAAGAACTAGGCAACACCAGCTTAAACTAAAAAATAAAAAGAAGAAATCAATACCAGGTTCAAAACGAAACAAAGGAAAAAAATCACACTGATTAAACTCCAAAAAACTCATTTTATCACAATATTTCTACTTTCACCACCCAAGAAAAAGAGTAAATTGAAATCTAGCAAAGAAAACGATATTTTTAATAGATAATACAAATAGAAAACAAAAAAAAAAAGAGGAAATAAATAAGACTGAGAAAAATAAAGAAAGTAAACAAAACAGTGTGTTAAAAAAGGGAAAGACAGACACCGCAAGAGACAATAAAATAATTAAGAGATATAGAGAGTTAATTTTTATTACCTTTATTTTTTTATTTTAAAAAATGAAAATCAGGCAGCGACTCGAGAGGGTGTAGCGTTTCTTGTGGGTTTCTTCACTTGCTGGTGGAGGCGACAAGTGTCTACTGCCTCCCGGACACGAGTCACCAATTTAAGGAGCTACAAAAGATTTTTACTTTTTTTTGTTTATTAATTTTTTATTTCTTGATTTGAGATCTCGCAACGTGGTCCAATGGGATAGAGTTGAAATGATGATGTGACATGTAGCCAATGAGGGAAGGAAAGGTGGGTTGCTCTTCACCGATGATTTGCGCTTTCCGACAAAAAAATAAGTGGATGGTGATGAGGTTTGGTATTTTATTGGTTTGTCAGTGTCTGGAGGAGGGGGTTGCATGCGAGGTGGTGTTGGTGTTCAATGGATGTCAACCGTTCATTGTATGAGATCATATGAATGGCTTTGATCATGGTGTCAGGGCCATGTGGCACTGGACGTTCATTTATCAAGAAATTGAATTTTTTATTTAAAATTATTTTTTATATTTTTTATTTGTTTTCATGTGTTAGTATTAATAATATTTTTAAAAAAATAATAAAAATAATATTTTAATTTTAATCGATATAAAAAATATTACCAGCAATTATTTCATGATGTTCTTTTCTTACGTGAGATAAATAATTACATCTTTTGATTATATTTAACTTTGATAAAAAAAAAACAAGTTTGTTTTCCATGTTATCGTTTCAAATTTTATTAAGGAGACTGTTGTTATATACAAGTCACTTCTCTATCGTGGAGTGATAAATCTATATTCAAACTTAGAAATTTAATATTGTATGTTTTTTAAGTTAATTTAAAACACAGTAACAAGCAAAAATATCTTCCCTGTAATCTGCTACTATACATGAAAATAGGTTCTTTATGCTCAGAGATATACCTTTTGAAAGTTGGATGAATTCCAAAATTTTTTCGAATAATTATCTTTATTTTAAGAAAATTTTCACATATCAAAACTAAAAAAACTAACAAATCTCTCTGCGCATGCGAATTCAATCGTGTTTCACAGCATGTAAGGTTGTAATTTAAATTATAAAATCAGATTATTTTACAAGTAATTTATATGTATTGTAATAGTTTGGTCTAACTTTTTATATGTTATCTATTTTGAACTTCACCGTTCTCATGATTTTATTTATGATGACGAAAGTCCACTTTCTGAACATAATATTTTAAAAAATACATATCAATTTAGCAATCAATACTTTTAATAAAACTAAATACTAATTCCTCATTGACCAATATCGGATATTACATATTCCATCTTTAATCGAGTTAAAAACTCAAAAACCAGAAAACTTGGTCAACTCAGACCGAGTTTACGAGTTTGACAATTAACTCTCCAAGTATTTGTTAGTTAACAAACTCTTCAACTCTTTGTTAATCTCTGTATCCATCTCAAGCAGAAGAAAAACACCTAAACTTGAAGGTCCAGGTAAGATCACTGGAAGCAACACTGTTCTAGCTACGAGAGACAATAACACATCGTGCCACACTGCGTGTATCGAAGTTGTTCAAAACACTCAACATCAAGTCTCTACCAAATAGATCTAATGGGTCTTGAGCTATTACTTACAAGGAGAGCGAAAAAGATATAACTGAGGGTGTTGAGTGGAATAGAGGGAGAGAAGATGAGTAAGTGCATCAGGGGCAATTGATTTCGGTGATGATGCTATAAATTTATTGATCAAACAATTAGTAGCTGAAGTATCTCTTGTGGCAACGATGGGTAATACTGTAGAGAAAAAACGCCAGGTGTTTTTGCTAATTGCTACTAAACATTTAAAGTTGTTTTTCATTTGGTTGATAAATTAAGAGGTGGTGACGTTGGCTATGAAATACAAGGTAATGTTTGTTGACGGTTGCTGAGATGGTGATATTGGCTATGAAATATAAAATAATGGTGTTGTGAAATTAAGATTCTATCTGATCACAATTATTTACAATGCTTTGTAAATAAAAAAAAATCAATTAAGAAGAAAAGACAGAAGAAAAGCATTGTGGGTTAACTTTGTGAGTAAAGTCATAGAAATTGATCTTTAATTATTTTTTAAGTTTTAATTAATTTTTTTAATGTATTAATATTAAAAAATAAAAATTATATTATTTTAATATATTTCAAAGTTAAAAACAATTTAAAAAACAAGATTTATCATATTATTAAACCCCACACTCTGTTATTAACTTATTATTTACTAATTAATTAAAATTATTAATATACAATTAATTAAAATATTTTATTTATAATTTTTTAATTTAAATTTACAAATCCAGTTTATATTATATATTTAATGTAATGTTAACAACCTTGCTGCAAGGTGGTTCTTATAAACTACCTCAACTGCATTTATCCAGCCAAACCAAATCAATACTGGTGCAGGAAGATTCCATGGTATCCACATATTGCATAATTTATTGTCACCAAAAGCAGAACCCAGTCAAGATAAGCAATCTCTTGACATTCTGCCGCTGATAGTGGGATTTCATTCACCACGTGGGCGGTCATGATTCCTCCATTTCATTGACATTAAAGACATGAAAAGCATATAACAGGGACTGCAGACAAAGAGTAATGGCGGGCCTTCACCTACATTGGAACCATCCAAGCTATGGTGCCGCCAGGTGCACGTCTCTACAGGGCCTGCTTCCACGTTTTCATGCCCATTTTAGCAGTGGCATGAAGCATGATAACATCAGGGCGAGTGTTGAGAAAATGGTGGTTTCTCTTTTCTTGCAGGAACTGTGGTCTTCCAGGTGGAATGTGGAGATTCCTGACGGCTTCTGTTATCCCTGGTTAAAGCAAGCCTGTGCTTTTAAATTGGGCTCTCATCATCACATACATGACAGCATGGGAAAATGTGGTGAGGAATGGGTCTGTGGTGGTTTCTTTTCTTTTCTTTTCTTTTCTTTTTCAGGAGATCATTCGCCTCCTCTTTAATTTCTGGCATCCTTCTTCTTACTTTCCCTGCTTCAAACGCAGATCACCGAAGGATTAGTAAAGCAAGATACACTTCAGTGCTGGGGTGAATTTAAATTGTTAAGATGTGCCGTGTCTTTAAACTGACGTGTGGTGTTCGAAAAAAGCTACAAATAAATACCACTACGTGTATCTTGCATGAATTTAAACTGTTACCGCCTTGATTAATGAACTGGACACGGGCTTTGGATCCTCGGAATTATCCTCTTCTGAGGATGTAAACACGAGCAAGACAGAGTAGGGCTTGATCGGAGTTGGAATTCCACCGGCTTCTCCCTCGATCAAGGAATTATTTTTCTAATAAAATAGAAGATAATGAGAAAGAAGGGGAAAACCAGACGAGGAGATTTTTGGTATGATAATGTTTGATTTAACTAGATGATATAGTTAAGACATACATAAAAATTGCATAATAACTCTACAAGCTCCAAAGACTAAAACTATAAATTCATAGACAAATCCTGCATAAAAGGATTGTACATGAAATATCTTGAACGCAATATTAATTACATTTAATTGTCAAAACACTTAAATTTTATAAAAAATGCAAATATTAGGGGTTATATCATTTGTTTTTAAATCATTATTTTAAACCACCATATCGAATGCAATCGTCCTCTCTGGAATTTCAACTGTACCACATTAATTAATTGTATATTGCTTAGTGTATTAAATATCTCTTGTTCAACCCCTTTTTACACAAAACTAATACATAATTAATCATGGTAATAATTAGTAAAAGTAATCACTAAAACTAATTATTAATTACTTGCGATAAAACAAAATGGGACCTTGTAGTTTTTTCTTTCCTTGAAAATCGAATGTTTTTCACTTAAAAATAATATGTCCAGGCAGAGGAAAGTTATTGTTCATATAATTTATTAATGAACATGCAAAAAACATTTATTTTATATTAAACTCAAATCCAAGTCATGTTGTGGCAAACTAGCTTAGGTGGTTTGAGTTCAAAATTCACTTAGTCTTTCCTTTCCTTTCCTTTTTTTTTTGTTTATGTTTTAATATATGTAGTTTTAATTTTAACTCTTCAACTTCACATCATATAAGTTATAAGAAAGATCTTGTAATTTTTTAATATAAGATTCATGATTTTGAATTTGAATTTGTAAAAAATATCAATTAATGATTCTTTAAAATTAGTTTTTTTTTCCGTCAACAATTTGTTTTCAACAAATAATGCTTCACGTTAAAGTGTTTTTATTGTAAAATAATATTCAAATAAATCTTAACCCAAGAAACAAGTAAACTCTATATTTAATTTTTTCCACAAATATACTCATTAACCAAGTTCTTACAAGTATAAAGGGTATACCTTAAATAGTGAATTAGAGCTTTTATATAATGGTAGAATATTTCCTAATGGCTATATTTAATTTTGTCACAAGTATATTCATTAACCATGTTTTAAGAACAAGTTCTTGCAAGTATAAAGGGTATACCTTAAATAGTGAATTAGAGCTTTTATATAATGGTAGAATATTTCCTAATGGCTCCTTGTTTGGAGGCCAATCAGCTCTCTTTCTCCTATTATGCAAGGGGTTTTTCATACTTTCACGATATTGGACACATTTTACCTACACGTCCATACACAAATTTATTACTTAGTAACAATATTTTAAATTTATCGTGTAGTAGTAATATTTTTATGATGCTATTTATGAGCCAGTTGACATGTAAAATCACCTTAAAAACTCATTTTTTATATCCACCTGCCCATTTCTTTAAATTCTATCCTCAAAATTTAAATTAAAGAAATTGATTAAGAAAACTCATACTTAATTAAAGGCTACTACTCTGTTGAAATTGATAGTATTATATTTTGATTCATGTAATAATTAAATTCTCATTTCACAGGTATCCCGTCCAGATCACACATCAATGCAAAACAGGAGGCGTCGCATAATTCTCATTTCACAGTCTTTTTGAATGAGACAATCTCTTTCAGATTCAAAGATACGATGGATTTAATTTTCAAGTACGCGGCCAAAATTTGGACTGGTCCAGTAGGAAGGTTTAGATTGGCTAAAGTGATTCTGTGACTCCAGCCCAGTTCATGGCCAGCCTCTCATCGGCTTATGCTAATTCAATTATGGCCATGGGAACTAACGAGGTGGCGTATATTGACAATCTGGCACCACCTAATCATTGTTTATATTTCGTTCAATTAAAAACCATTGTTTATTAAAAAGCATATAATTATGACAACTCTTATTTTTCCAAAAAAAATTTTCCAGTTAAATCCTCCACGACAGTGAAATGAAGATTTTTCATGGTATTTAGAATTTTTATCTCTTAATTTTATCTATTCTTAAAAAAAATAAAAAAAAATTATAAGATATTATTAATTATCTTTTTAGCTCCGTAAAATTTACAAAGTGGAGATGGGGTTATTAAAGAAAATTTTAGCAAACACAGTTAATAATGCCATGGTCGTCGTTCCATTAACCCAATTGGCATTCTGGATTTTCGCAGAGCAAGCGATCAGTCGAATTGTCTGAATCCCAACTACACGGGCTCGTCGACATGTTCTTTATTTTCGATTGATATGATCATTAGGATGATCGAGGAGATTGTATCGACGTTGAGATTAAGGTTCCTTGAAATCTTTACGCAGCAAAGAACTTAGTATCAACAAAGTGAAAGGCAAGAATGCCATAAATGGTCTCTGCCAGGCCATCTCTTCTTTCGTGAATTCGCGCTAAGTTTCTGTCACATCTTTCTATGATTCGTTAAGATTATCAAAGTACAAAGCTTGCCATAAAGTTACGGAGAAAAGGAGAACTTGCGAATAAAATTATCAAGAAGCATCCCCTGAAAAGGCATTATAGCAGTGATTCCTCCAAGAATTCAGAACTGACATTGAACAGTGACCAGTTCCAACCTCGTTTTGCTCTATATTCTTCATCCAAGAGCAGCAGGTTAATTAAGACCCAGGTAAATAAATTAAAAAGGAAAACACTCTAGGGAAAAGAATTGCGGTGGCATATCCGACATCATAAATCTGGTTTAAAAAATTATTATTTTATACCAATCTGCCAACGACTTGCAGGTAAAATACATCAATTTGGTACCCCTGAAAATTGCTTGACCGAGCATGCGACAATCTGGGCCCATTGTCGCAACCTCTTCTTCACCATCTCAGGATCATCACCTGCCGAAAAACACCACCTGTCAGAAAAAAAATAAAGACCAAATCCAACTCCCAGAACACGATAAATACATTAAGAAACAAAAAGAGCCTTTTCACCTGAAACAGACAAAAGCCACGACGCCGAAGCTGATCTAGACAAACAACTACTATGCTGTTTATTAAGAGCACAGTAAAAACCTAAAGCAGGCAAGGTATCCGACAACTTCGGATCCAAATCAGAAGAGTCGGGTCCGAACCCGAATCCTAGTTCAATACATGCTTTTAACTCCTCTAAATCATCGTCAGTCACACTCTTGCTGCACCGGCGTCGCGCTGCAGAATTTCCTTTTCTTCTGAGCCATATTTCCTCGCGGGTCATGTCTGGAGACCAGGATAGCTGCTTGTTGAACATAGTAGGCCGGGGATTCCGCGGTGGCGGGAGGGGTCGTGGTTGAATTGACATTGACTGTGCTGACGATTGAAGATGCCGGAGAGGCCTCTTGTTTTGGGGTTTCTGAGGCGGCGGTGAGTGTGTTTTTTGGCCTTTTCGGTGTTTATTTTAAATGACGATTCCCGTGGGTGTACTGTTACATATATATATATATATATATGTGGTAATAACGAGGTGGCGGGAGGGTTTACGTTTTAAAGTTTCTTTTTTTAAGAAAAATAATAATATAAAGAAACATCCCTCCATTTCAATTAAGTCCGTAAAACTATCAAAATATTAATAATGTCACCCTTACATTCTTACATTTGAAAAGAAATTTGTCGATTATGTGTAACTTCTTGGTTCTCCCAACTCCCGTATCACCTTATGGCATTAAATTAAATTCCTTGCTACAAGGAAAAACAATTATATATATGTATGTATAATTCTAGAAGAATTAATCGAGTAAATGAAGAGAAAAATTAGTGTGCGTGATTTCATATTTTATTTCTGTAATTGGGATTGGGTTTTGAGGGTGGAAGTAATATTACCAATAATGGGACATGTGAAAAAAAAACCCATGAATGAAAATTGTTTTCGGTAATTACTTTTAATTGGGGATAATATCGCATGACTTTGAATTTTAGAAACTCGATTAAACTTTACATATGGTGGTTGTAGTTGTTTCCCATTTTGAGTTTCGTGAATGCGTTGGCAGGTTATATACTTTGGTTAGTAGGGACCACAGCGGGCCATGTGCAGGTGGTTACTAGTTGTGAATTATGTGTGCAGCTCGCCATTTTTATGAATTATTTGTACAACTCAGCATGTTGCTGGTTACGGGGGTGTGCATGCGAGATAGTAGTAGGGTTTTTATTTAAATATAAATATAAATATGTTAAAATCTATAAAAATATCTAACATAAAAAAATTTAAAAATTAGTGAAACAATAGTTCAACCGTACAAATTTTAAGTATTCTTTTACTCTCCGGGTATTGTAATTATAATTATAACTACAGAATATATTAAAAATCTAGATAAAATATTGTGCTAGTTCATGATAATTTTTTTTATTTTCACCCTTTAATTTTTTTTCTAATTTCACATTTATATGTTCAAATTAATGATCAATTTTATTAAAAATTGTTAAAGAGAAAAAAATAAAATAAAGAACCAGAATTTAAAACAAGAAAAAATCCTATCTCAGAATCGATAATTTTTTTTATTTGGTCTATTTGCTTTTTGTTTTTACCTGTACAAAATTTTTAATTTTTTTAATTTTAATTTTGATCAAAATATTTATTTTTGTAATATTGTTTTATGGTATTTGAGATATGAGAGTAAAGTTCATTTAAAAATTAACAAAAATAGAGAAAATTGATAAATAGCCCCTTTTCAACGACAAGACTTATCGTGCTTAATGTTGTCTTTTATTTTTTATTGTGCATCACATGTGATTTTAAATAAAAAAAACCTTTAATTTTTTTGGCCAGCATATTACATGATATTTTTTTTTTCTATATATAGAAAAAGACAGGGGTAAAGCTAGCCCAACCACGTTGAGCCACCTAAACTCATACATATTTTTTTTTATTTTTTTAAATCATCATTTAATATATTTTTTTTATTTGGGATTTATTCTTTTTTTTTACAGTTATTAGATCTAAAATGATCATTTTAGTATTTTGTTAGTGGTTAATTTTACTCTCATTAAGTTTTTTATTGTTAATTTTATAAAATACTTATTAAATTTATCAAAATTAATAAACAGGATCCAAAAATATAATAAGTTTGCTCAAATTTATTAAAAATTAAAATTTATAATTTACTTGGTGGAGTTATTGAGAATTCAAATAAATATGTATTAAAAAGGAAGAAAAGAATACCTTCCTTCCTTGGTCAAAAATATTTCGTCTATTTTCTCTTTAAAGAATCTTCATGGGATTTCTCTAATGAAAACTGGGTTTTTTTTATATATATTTTAATTTACTGCCTAGACAAGGAAGGTATTAAACGAGGCCTGTTTTCCTTACACCTTTCTTCCGTGGTACCTGGTCCACGAAAATGAATAGTTTTTTCGCTGTAATGAAATAAGAAAATCGTATCTCGTTACGGTGACCACCTGGGAGGAGAAATCCCATTGGATATAATTGAAAAGAAACAATGTAAACAGCGCACGTCACTCTCGTAAGATTTCCAGTTAGATTTGGTGCGGTCTAGGTTGTCTCGTTGTAATTTGGTCGAATTCCGAGTGGAAATAACTTGCAATCCAAAGTTCTGGTCCTTGAGGCTTGAGAGCGAGTAACAAGGTCCATCCGTCGTGTGCTTATATTATATATTAAAAGAAGGAAGACTTCTGCAGGAGGAGTGCCCAGTCTCTGGAGTCCACCTGTACAGAATAAACTTTAGCGATGGACGGCTCTTTTTTTTTTTTTTCCCCACTCATTTTGATAGCTGTTGCTGTGGTATTTGATGTTGTTAAATTCGAGAAGCTGAGAATCTTGAGATATTTACGATGATATCAAAAAATATCTTTATCAGAGTTATGCGTCTCTGTAGATTATTTTATTTTTTAATTTTCTCCCCCATACTTTTATGCATTTGTTTAAAATATCGTGATTTTTAAAAAACTATATTATTTTTCAATATCTTTTTTCTCTCGTTGGTTTCCCATCTTTTTTAAAAAAACTTCTTAATTTCCGAAAAAATTCTCATAGGCCCAACCTCCCTTATTTTAAGGAAAAAATATCCCCAAACAGGCACACACTCAAAAATATCTGGCTGACAACGCACGAAGATATTAACAGCACGTGCTGACGTGACACCTTTCTGTTAACACTGACACGTGCAAAAGCGTTTCCATGTGGAGCCTCTTTCCCTCTCTGTTTGTGATTTTTTGTTTCAACAAGCACAATTAACGCGGCCTCTCTCGCTCTCTCTCTATAGCGAAGTTGAAGGAAAACGATTTTCATATTTTGGTGTCCGAGACCAAAAAATAAGGAGTTCAAAAAGAATACTTTCAAGGATAACGGATAAATGGAGGAGAATCTCAGAGGGAATGTTCCGTTACCGGATCAGAAGAAGAAGAACAGCGAGTTGACTCCGTCGAACTCAGACTCCTCTGGTTTAACCCTTGACGACGCGAATGCAAGACCGGTAATTTCACTCTCTTGTAATCTTCTTGTTTCCTTGGCAATGAATTTAGGGATCATCTGAAAAGCTTGTGTTCTTATTCTTGATTTGCAGAGTTTTTGCAAGATACGTGAATTTTTTTCCATTTCTTTTAGTTGTTTTCGAGTGTTTATTTCTAATTTTTGCAATTGTTGCATTATTAAAAACAAGTCAAAATTTACGCCTGAAAAGAGGATACAAAAAATAAACTTTCATTGAGGTAAAGTTTTGGAAAATCTGTTAGCGAATTAATTAATTTCCTTAGCTCATTTTATTATTATTATTATTATTATTAAGTAGCTGATAAATTCTTGTGTTTTATCACCTGGTCAATTTTTAGTAAAAAAAAATTACTTTTTTGTAGCAGGGTACATCTGCAGTGTGGACAGATGAGAAGCATGGGTTGTATCTTGCCTCATTAGAAGCGTCATTTGTTAATAATCAATTGCACCATTCCATTCGTTTGCGTGGTTGGTTGGGCGAGATGGGAGGGAGGCCATGTTCATCGCCACACCAGGTTAGGGGATTTTTAATCCTGGTATCTCAAATCTCTAACTCCCCCGTACATTAGTTATATTTTGTCGTTCTATGTGCTTCTTGGTTATGTTTCAGTTCATGGTTCTTCGAGATGGTAGTTGGCAGAAGAAAAGGAATGAGCCATTGTTGGAAAGTACAGCCGATTCTCATTTTGTCAAGGGCAATACGCCGGCGATGTGTCATTTGGCGTCTGCAGGAAACCAGTGTAATGCTGCACACCATGATCTTCAAGGACACAGTGTATATTGTGCTGGGGGGGTTCATGCAAGAGAGAATGCAACTGTCTTTGGTGGATTGGCAAGAAGTTCAGAACAACACCCTGTGTGCTGCTTATGTTATCAGAATTATATTGGCAGCACAAGAGGTATCAATTAGTTTACAGTCGCTTCTGACACCAGTAAAAAAAATACCTACCCATGCTGCAAATTGATTAACTGCCTTGTTTCATCATGTTGTGAGAGGACTTGCGTTATCATCCTCTCACTTTCTCTGTTATCTTAACACACTCTCAATCGAATATGCTTTTCATGGACACTCGCCCTTGCCCGTGGGAACATATGCTCAACTTTTTGTAATACAGACCAGGGAAAAGAACTGAAAATGTTGTTGTGTTTATTAGTCAAGGCTTCATGCATTCTCTACTCACGCAATTTACAAATGCAATTGGTTTTTCTGGTTTCACATATTTTACACACTGATTTTTGGCTAGAACTCAGATTGGTTTTTCCGAGGGCTAGAACTCAGATTGGTTTTCTGAGGGCTTGTTAGCCCCCCCACCAACTCCATGCAGAGTTGGAAGCAAAAATATTGGCAGATGCAGTAGTTTCTCTCACCTTTTCCATGCGCTTGCATTGTCTGTCTACATGTAATGCTTTATTTGTATGTGGTTTAAATGCTGTGCACTTCAATAATTTGTATGCAAAGCAATGCCACTGACAGTTATGGAAACAGAGTCACTCTCTCAAGTTGCAAAAACTTATAGATTATGTTGTGGAACAAAGTAGCTTTTCTACTTGCAGAGAAGTTTTGTTTTTGCTGAATTGCTTGGTTCTTCAGAAGTCTCAGATCAGAACTTTGTTGAAGAAGATGAAGGAGAGATGTTGAGCTGTGTCCACATGGTGAAAAGACTGAGGACATGTGGAGCCGAGGCTTCAAGCAATGATCAAGTAATGTGATTAATGTGGTATCTGTATGTTAAGTCTTGATGTACAAATATGCTAAAAGTATAATGCAATGGTGTTGAGATTTTGAGTATGGAGTCTCATTTTTGTCAAATCTATTAGGCTGTGCCATTAACAAGGTCTGATACGAGAGATGTTTCAAATCCCAGTCAATCTTCCTCTGAAAGAGAGGCACAGGTGCATCAAGAATTGTTGTCACAAAACCCCGATAGCTTTGTCCGCCAAAACTGTCTGCATTATTTCTTAAGAGGGAGTTAAGCTTTACATGTATTTGAAGCTTTAAAAGGTTACTTTTGATTCCAATACCTGAGAACACAGGAGAGAATGTAAGTTATTACCCATTTGATGAGTCATCATGAGGAAACTGCAGATAGCAAGATGTTGATGGGAAACCCTCTTCTCGCTGAAAACGATGCCGTCTGAAGATTTTTGCCAGTAGAATTCTGTTGGGATGATGATACTCATATCTGCTGTGCGATGTGCTTGAATGGGCAGTTTGAAGCTGACTTTACCAAGCTATTTTAAACTATATGTTGCACTTTTATTTATTTATTTTCCCAGTTTTATACACTGAATAAATCCTGAATCTTTTTCTATAGAAAATTCTTGAATAGAGATGTACACGATGGAGAAGATGCTATACATGGCAAATATTTTTTTATATTTGGAGCAGTGGCGTTAGCTGTGGGAGTGTTTCTAGAAGTAAAATGGCTGTGGATGGTCAGGTGATTTATAGACAATTATGTTACTTTTGTTGAATCTGTTCAGCATCATAATCGTAGTTTTAGTTGTGAACTCAAAGAAAAACCCCCATGTAGTTTTGATCCAATGTGCGTGAGAAATTTCAAAGTTATATCATAGTCAATTTAAGGGGAAACTTTAATTCAGTCCCAAACCTATTTATCCATTCCCACTTGAATCCCAAACCTATAAAATTATATCATAAATCTGTTTACAGATTTCTTCTTGTAATGTACAACATGAACAGGGTTAAGAGCAACAGATTTATATTTTTAATGGAAAATCTGTAAATTTCAATGCTTAGATTATTAATGTCACCATCCATGATGCCACAAGCCCACCTTCAAAAGGCCAGACTGCTTCGGATCTCCATTCTCCGCGTGCTCACGCTTCTTACCTGTATGTACATTACAAGAAGGAGAAGTGAGCTTGTTAAAATTGAACGAGCAAAGAAAAACCCAACAAAACTATGGCTATCTATCTACCGACATCTTCAGGTTCTTCTTTCCCTATCTCCGAAAGTATAGTACAATGTTTCTGGTAGGGCTTCATTTTTTTCCCTTTTTAAATGATGTTAGAGTTCATTTTACTTTTGCAGTTAAACCTAAATGGGTTCTCACATCTATGGAAATCACCCATAACATCCTTACATTAAAAATCTAACCTAACATAGTAACATCAATCTTTGTTAGATTGCTTTGTTAGCCAAATCATTTAATCCATTACCGATGGAGAATGCCCATCGAACCTAATAATGGATTTGTAGTTGAAATGGGCCTTTAGAATCATCTCAACAACTTGGAGATATATATATATTTTAAATAGCACCGGTTAAAAAAGTAATTTAGCAAACTAGCACTAGTTCAAGATATATTTGAAAAAATAGTATTGCATTGTTAGAAACAATGAAATTTTATATTTTTTTAGGCTATGTTGTTCCCAATAGAACAACGGCAAAAATCAAAGAAAATTAATTGATTATGTAATTAAAATATCTGGAAAGATAATATTGTAACGCAACTAATGCATATATTTTTTTTAAAAAGAATTATGCTATTGCTAACAAATGCAATTGTATAAATCTAAGCTATTTTTTGAAACGTTTATTATGTTGCTCTAGATTCCCAAAACATTTTTCTGGCCAGCGCTGTTAAAACACAAAACACTACAGAAATTGACTGGAAGTGAGATTACACGTGGGACTCGTATCCTCAAACAATCCCACGTCCCAACCTCTAATTGGTGGCTGACACCAATAACTCGGTCACTACACTCCACATAGTTTTTCGCTATATTATGCTTGTGTGTGCAGAGGTACACCCTAACTCCTAGTAATTTGTTCATTCACAAAGCAATCCTTCTAATCAAGATTTACCCCTTTGGTCTTACCCCCCCCCCCCGGCCCACACACGCTATCAACTGCTAATAAATAAAATATCCAAAGATTTCAACTTTCTCCGGTGACTTTGAACAAGGAGAAGGGGACCAAAATACCCTAATAGCCCACAAAGTCTTGTTACCTGAAAATTTCATCCTCCTTTCAAGCCAAAGAAACGCATGAAACAAAAACCTTTAAAAACCAAAGCCTCATTTAATGATGTTTCTCTGTTCTTTTTTATTTGTTTTTTATTTTGGGGTGAGACACACAAATAACAGCTTCACCACCTAAAATCATCAAACAAAGAAAGAAAAAAAGAACTTCCCTTTTTAATACTTGTTCTTCGTTTCTACATAGGGATTTTTGTTTGATGGGTGTTTTGACAAATCTAAGAGGATCAAGAGCTGCAACAGCATCACAAGAAGGGTTGCCTGTATCAGATGGGTCACCATCAAATTCCACTCAAGTTTCAATCTTTAAAATGAAGTGGTCAAATTTTTTGCCAATTTTTGTTGCTCTTGTGGTGATAGCAGAGATCGCCTTTCTGGGTCGTCTTGATATGGCTAAAAATGCCGATTTAGTTGATTCCTGGGCTGATAGTTTTTTCTACAGGTCAACTATATCTGCTGATATGGTGGAAAGTGGTGATTTTGGATCGGAAACAGTGAATATGGATAAAACTAAGAGAACTTCGGAGTCAGATAGCTGTGAGGAGTGGTTAGAAAAAGAGGATGCTGTGGTTTATTCTAGAGATTTTGATAAAGATCCCGTTCTGGTCGCTGGAGCGGAAAAGGTTTGTTGGATTTGAACTTTCCTTTTTCAAGATTCATGGGATATGATTTTTTATTATTATTGTTGTTCTTTTTTGCTACTTGGTGAATTTTGTGATTATACAATTTTTTATGAATTTTGAGTGTGATATAGTTAAGAATTTACTAATTATGTTCAGGGGGCTAGTAATAGCATATGTATGGAGCAATCAAGGTTAGGACTTTGGACCATTTCCCGATGATTCCATGTAGGATTGGTTTTTAGAGGAGAACCCACGAGTAATAGAGTTCTTATGTTCAAGTGGTTTGTTTAAGACATGGGGAATAGAAGAAGATGATTCGTGTGGTTGACTTTAATTAGCTGTTTTGAATTATGGTTTTGATTTAGTTTAGCTGAGTTAATTGATTTAGTTAATTTGTTTTTTGTGGTCATTATGTGGTACAGTGGTTTTGTAACTTGGATCTATGCATTTTTATTTAGGAGTGGAACACATGTGGGGTGGAATGTCAGTTTGGATTTAACCCCAGTAAAAAGCCAGATGCTGGATTTGGCGTACCTCAACAAAGTGGAACAGCTAGTGTGTTAAGGTCGATGGAATCAGCTTCCTACTATGCAGAGAACAATATTGCTCACGCACGACGGTGGGTAAGCACTATCCAAATTGACTTGATTGATTTTTGAAAAAACATTTTGCCTTGAGCTATGAGAAACTCTAGTGAGTATAAATTATCATGGCTGTGTTTGTAGTTCCTAAATGGCCTCTTTTAGTTCCTAAATTATGGCTTCTTCTTGTTGTTTGGATTTGAATAGCTCAAGTTTATCATTCAAATTTAGATGTGAAGCTCTCCAATTATGATTTGCTATAAACTCGGTCACTTGAAGCACAAGATATAGAGATGTTTGAATATCAAATGTCGAGTCAATTATTTTTAAACAACTCTTCTCTTAAATACAGAGATTAATTTCAAAATTTTGATCCATTAGGGACCAAAATGGTTTTCAGAATGCAATGAATGTTCAGAACTTGAGCTTGCCTTTTCCTTTTCGTAGAGTTTCCTTCTTCTCTTGATGAAATATAGTAGGACTACAGGGTACATAAAAAAATATCCAGAGATGTTTTTGGTGATGCTCAAATAGTTGGTTATGCAAGAGATTCACTTTTTCTGCATCATTGGACATTGGTCCTACTTTGGCACCTGATGTTGAGATTCATGGTGTGGTGCATGTTAGTATTCTAGAAATGAATTGATAATATGTGAACACTCTTTCTACAATAGAGCATGCTATCTGCAATTTTTATGCTGAAGTTTAAATTAACTGCCTGCCGTTCTTCTCAAGTGCATTTCTTTCGATATTCAATTACTCAGATCTATAATTTCTTTTTCAGATGATTAAACTGATGCTTTGGTTTTCTTATGAATTAGAAGAGGATATGATGTTGTAATGACAACGAGTCTCTCCTCAGATGTGCCAGTTGGATATTTTTCCTGGGCTGAGTATGATATCATGGCACCAGTGCAGTCAAAGACTGAGAAAGCACTAGCAGCTGCTTTCATTTCCAATTGTGGTGCCCGCAACTTCCGCTTGCAAGCACTTGATGCACTTGAAAGGTCGAACATCAACATAGATTCCTATGGTAACTGCCATCGCAACCATGATGGAAGAGGTGAGCATGCCAGAATCCTTTCAATATATGGTATTTTCCACAGGTTTCATGTTTTCAATTGAACTATTGTGATCACTGTCTCATTCCCTTTGAGATGCCATTATGTTTCTATCACAACTTTTGCTTGGAAATAGTGGGATTTCCCAGTTTTTGCTCTCAAATTAGATTTTTGGCCTGTGTATTTGGCCGTTGGAACTACAATTTTGTTCAGATCCTATACACAACTTCTTTGTTTGTTGGTAACTTTATAGATTCATTTCATGATGCAATTCACTTTTATCTTTGGTAAGTCATGTATGATTCTTGTTTTAGATGTTTTAAATTTTCATGTGCCTCTTTCAACTCAAATTAAGTCTGTTAAGTGATGGCTGCATTGTGATATGATATATGATCAGGTATATTCACTTGCAAAGCATTATCATTTATTATTGTTGTTATATATGTTATGCAGTGGATAAAGTAGAGACTCTGAAGCGTTACAAATTTAGCTTGGCTTTTGAGAATTCCAATGAGGAGGATTATGTCACAGAAAAATTCTTCCAATCTCTTGTTGCTGGTATGTGAACTTGCTCGCTCTCAATAAGTGTAGGTGTTACAACTGTTGTTGCCAAATAATATCGTGTCTTTGCTTTTGAGTTTGCAAATGCTTTAGAAATTTTTTATTAGGATTTGTATAGTGATAATGGATAATACTGAAACCAACTTTTTTAGGAACCATACCTGTGGTAGTTGGTGCTCCAAATATTCAAGATTTTGCTCCTGCACCTAACTCAATTTTACATATCAAGGAGCTAGAAGATGTTGATTCAATTGCGAAGACAATGAAATACCTTGGAGAAAATCCTGATGCCTACAATCAATCATTAAGGTACAACTTAATCTTATCCAGTGGAATAATGATTTGTTAATTTTCAGTTGATATTGGGTGACTGTACTGTTTTCTAGAGATTTTTCTTGTTATTTCCCCATAGTTCCTCATTGAGAGCTGTCCATCAATTAGGTGGAAATACGAGGGCCCATCTGATTCTTTCAAGGCCCTGGTAGATATGGCAGCAGTACACTCATCATGCCGTCTTTGCATTCACCTCGCTACCATGATTCGGAAGAAAGAGGAAAATAGCCCAGGGTTTAAGAGGCGTCCCTGCAGATGCACCAAAGACTTAGAGACCGTGTATCATTTATATGTAAGAGAGAGAGGAAGATTTGAGATGGAGTCCATTTTCTTGAGGTAAGGCCAACAAACTGATGAGTATTGTTTTTATTGTGTATCAGTGCATCTATCCATGAACTTGTGTATGCAAGTTAAACAAAGGCACACAAATGCACATCACTAGTTGAGTCACCATTGCATCTGTCTTGTTGTATGAAATTGGGAATTGAAACCCATTGAGAAGTGAAAGTGTGATTCATGTTTGATTTATTTTGTGTTCCCCCCCTTTCCCCTCCTCTTTGGCCTCTTGCTTGGTTTAGCATGTTTGTGCAACATAGTCACTGATTTAATGTGGATGCAGAGGCCAGATATTCAAAATTTTCTTCTCTTTCTGTTTAATATTTTAGAAAAATTAACAAGTCTGCATTGTATAAAATATTGACAAAACCATGTTATGCAGGTCTGGCAATCTAACTGTAAATGCTCTAGAGGCTGCTGTGCTCAAGAAGTTTAAGTCGTTGAAGCATGTGCCCATCTGGAAGCAGGAAAGACCTGAAAGCATAAGGGGAGGAGACGATTTTAAAGTTTACAGAGTATACCCTGTAGGCATGACACAGAGGCAAGCTCTGTACTCTTACAAATTCAACACTGATGATGATTTCAAGAATCACTTGGAAGTCAACCCATGTGCAAAGTTTGAGGTGATATTTGTCTAGGACGATTTCTGAATTCTGACGACCACGATTGCTAATTTTGAGCTTCTTGTTAAAATGTGTGCAAGGAAGTCAAGTTGATTTGTTTGGAGGGTTGCTTCCATCCTTTTCCGTTGGCCTCCTTGTATCTGATGTTTTGCATAAGCAATGAAGTGCTATAGCTTGCTGGAAAATCGGGTTATTTGGGGTAAACCCTTCACTGACCTTGGTGATGCATGGTGAATCATTTAAGATATTCTTCTGATTTGACATAGCCTTAACTCGACCGAGTCGAAGTTGTCTTTGGTGAGGCATAGCAATCTCAACTCCCAGAAATCTATTTGTAAACGCTGTTTTCGATAGTGTTCTTAGCAATGCACTGTTGCGAGAATTTCTCGTCAGATTTTAGATTGCTGATACATGAAGAACATCCCCTTATACTTTTTCAAGATTCTCCTTCTAATTGACAGCATCATCTCATTCTACCTCCACAAACCACCATTTTCAGGGTCGTGTCTAGTAATAGGTTCCAGGGAATAAGTCCAAGATTATTAAAAAAAAAAAACACAAAAGTGTTGCTCCAATGTGTGAGGGTGAAGATGACTTGAGTATTGTCTGAAATTGCGAGCGTGGTAAATTTTTTAAATATTTTAATGAAAAAAACAAGCACATCGTAATTAATGTTACGAATCTATCTGGCTGATGTCGAAAAGATTATTCTTAGGAATCCACCTGAAAAGCCTAGGTCCTAGAGGAGTTCCCGTGATGATTTGGTATAAGACTTTTTAGGGCATTCGAGAGAATAATATTAGATATCGGAATTAGAATTTGACTGGGATCAGATTGGACTTTTATAGCCTTATAAAAAAAATATAAAAATACTAGGAACCAAAAGTTTAATATATAATGGATAAATAATTTTTAAAATATTAAGGTGATAATATACTTAATAATTTTTTTTAAAAAGGAAAAACTTATTGGATTAATTAAGGCCAATCATGTTTGACCCTTAAGATTATCATTTTGAAGCATGAGCACGTGACAACGCCTCCCATGAAATTCAAATTGAAACATGTAATTTAAATTAAAATAAATTAAAAGCCTGAAATGATAAAAACATTTGATAAAAAAAATCCAAACAAGGTACCCAAGCATTCTAGGTGGCTCGTACTGCTATGTGACTTGAACCAATTTTTTTTAAATAAAAAAATAAAACTTAGGTAATTAACTTGACTAAATTTATTAAACAAGGTTGATTTGATAATATAATTAGAAAAATAATAGTGAACAATAAAAAAAGGATTCAAGATAATCTATGTTACTCTCAAAATCACGGAAAAATCATATAAAAACAAAAGGAGCACAATATCCAAATAAATTAAATGTTGAAAAATAAGTCCAAAAGAACATGATTTTACATCATGTTGTGCTGTGGGATATATTTTTTTTTAACCTTAAATAGATATTAAAATAAATAGAGATAAAGAGATAGTCAATGATATATTTTTAAAAATAAATAATAAGCAATTAATTTAATTTTAAAAAATCTAAATTAAAAAAATTATATAAAAAGACTCAAGATAACCCAAGTAATTTTTAAAAGCAATAAGAAATCCTATATAAAGGGAAAAAAATGAAACTCAATATCCTATTAAATAAAATGTGAAGTGATGAAATTAAAAAAAATATAAGTTTTAAAAAGAAAAAAAACAACAAATTAACTCGAACCAATCTCTTAAATCTAGATTAATTATTTAAATTTGGAATTCATTAAATTATACACCTGAAAATCAATCAAGAAACTCAATTTAATATTAAGAGTGAAATAAAAAAATAATATTAAAAACTTGATTAGGTTAAAAAATAGCAATAAAGATAACTGGGATGAAATTGTAATTTTTTTAATAAATTATAAAATAAAATAAAATAAATAGCTATAAAAAACAATGACCAAATCTAAAACAAAAAAAATTATAAAGGATGAAATAAAAAAATTTAATTTTATAAATTAATTCAAATTAAAAAACAAGAATTGGATTATAAAAAACATAAAATTAAAAAGCATTTGTGAAATGTTGCTAGGAAAGGCAAAAAAAACAATGAAGAAAGAGAAAAAAATTCAATCATTATCAAACCAACCACTGATAATTAATTATTTTTATGAATTAAAACACATCCAAGAAAACTAATGTTTTATTTTTATTAGTTACTATAAGCACCATTCAAAGACGATAAAAAAGCTTATTTGTTAGTGTGTTCCACGAACACAAAATTGATTTTTTATTAATTAAATTATGAAATAACTCTTATGATCACATGAGTATTGAAAACAATAAAAAATGTGAAATCTAAAACATACCCCCACACTAAAACATAAGAATTTTTTTGGTATTGCAAGGGCATTAGACTAGTTACACCAAGCATGGTCATGGTTAGTGAAAATTCATATAAAGCCCTTGGACTAAGTTTATTATTATTATTTTAAGGATAACCAAGTAATTGCCCCACTGTAAAAAAAGTGAAAAAATTGAGATACCTTCCGAACCAATCTAAAATAACAATTGAACCTAGGAAAAAAATCTGAAGAATCCTTTTTAAAAAGAAAAAAAAATGCAAATTTACTATTATAATTCAATCGCAGAAGGCATCACCAAAAAACTCGTGTAAGTCCCTCCTTCCCTAGATACAGCGCGCGCCTAAATGAAGAAACAACATAGAGGAAGTGATTGAACCCAGAGCGAGCGCTGTTAATGACACACTGCAAGCTAAATAACACGCGAAAAGAAAAGCGAGAATTCAAAACCCAGGCCAAAGAGTAATAATATTACGAAATTGATTTTAAATGCAGGTAAAAAATGATGGTCCAGTTTTATCAGCCCATTAGACCATTTGAGCCTAGATGACAGCAGCCTGTTATCCTTCCACTGCCAGGAGAGGGGGGTTGTCGCTGCTCTGTGAAACCAGCCTCACGCATTGCCCCCCACTTTAGAAGACAAGTAATCTGCGCCTTCGCAGAGATCACATGGCTCAACTCTTAGCTTGGAGCGGGCAGGCCAGATATTTATCTGGCTAGGCTCAGCCTACCGAGGCAAGATCAACGTTCCATCACCTTAATGCCTCCGCTTGGATTACAAGCCCACGCTACCGAGCTCGGCGAAGAGCTTTGTAAGGCGTTTCTATTATAACCATCTAGAAAAAGTAAGTTTTAGTCGATGTGGGATTGTGCTCCTCCCTAAGATCTGGTGACTAAACAAGTCATCTTTTTCTTTGTTGTTCTTGTTTTATTTTCCATAGACATGGACACTTCTTTTCTCAGATTGCAGATCGCTTTGTCATTTGAATGGATATGTGTATACATGGCAGGATACATCCAGATCTTGTTCAAATTTACACCCCGAGTAAGAGAAGTTGAGATGCTTGAAAAAAAATTTCAATGAATTCATTAAAAACCAAGAAAGTGAAAGGTAAGACAGAACTCGGCAGCAATTAGTGTAATGCAAATCAAGATGAATGCTTCCCGTTTGGTAAACAAGTTAATTAGCACGTCATTTTATTAAATAAGGAATAAAGTGCAGTTCTCTAGATGCGAAGGTGTCTGTGGAGCTCAGGCACATGATTGGTTGGCTGTTGTGTTTGCATTGATCATGAGTGTTATGCAAATGCTAGCATCTTGTATCGTTGAACTAAGCAGCCAAAGACATAAAATTCCAAACCAGATCTTTATGTTGTTTTCCTTGCACTTCTGAGTAACTCATTAGTTTCTAAGAGCTTAGTGGTGGCATTTAATATTGTGGCTGTTAAGCCACCAGAGTAGCAGTGCTTTATTACTAGCTGTGTGAGCAAGCTCCAAGTAGTGGTACTATGACTACTAATACGGTGGCTTACATGCAGACCAAATGGTAACTTCCAGTCTTGTTGGGTTAGGTTGCTAGATATTAAGGGTTGATTGACAATTGGACAGATGCTTTTCAGACACAACAGCAGCCAGTTCTAAAATATCCAGTCAAGAACAGGCAAGCATAAGAGGAAATACAGGGCCCTAGCAGGCCCGCGCGACTACATCCTTAATTTTTTTTTGTTTGCAACTGTCCGAAGAAAAAAACCAACAACTCTTAACAAATATCCACACTTCACTAGTAACTATCTACCATCATCATGTCATCGCTTTCAGTTCGTTTTCTTACACCACCATTGTCACACGCAGCTCCAAGCTCCTCTGCAAGACCAAGACTCTTCGCTGGACCCCCCACAGTGGCTCGGCCAGTGGATGAAGGGAGGTTGGAACCAAGAGTGGATGAGAGGGATGGATACTATGTGTTGAAAGAGAAGTTTAGACAAAGGATTAATCCTCAAGAGAAAGTGAAGATAAAGACAGAGCCAATGAAGCTTTTCATGGAAAATGGGATTGAGGAGCTAGCTAAGTTGTCGGTGGAAGAGATTGACAAAGAGAAGAGCAGTAAAGATGATATTGATGTTAGACTCAAGTGGCTTGGTCTCCTTCACAGAAGGAAGCATCGACGTAAGCATTAACTTGTCAAGTTTTAGTAGATTCTTTGAAAATATATTTCATTTAACTGTCCATAATCCATTTTGCATCTACATGCTTTGAAGATTACTAGATCAGTTCCTTGCTGTAAATTGTTTTTAATGATCAGATGATAGATTTATGATCAGATTGAAGTTACCAGATGGGGTAACAACAAGTGCACAAACAAGATACCTGGCGAGTGTGATAAGGAATATGGGAAAGATGGTTGGGCAGATGTGACAAGTAGACAAACTAGCAAATCCGTGGTGTGTGTTGCCTGATGTGCCAGAAATACTAAAGAATCTTGCAGAAGTTGGCTTCACAGGTCTGCAGAGTGGCATGGACAACGTTAGAAACCCTGTGGGGAATCCTCTTGCTAGGATTGATCCAGATGAGATTGTTGATACCGGGCCTTATACCAACTTGCTGTCTCAATTTATCACTTCCAATTCTCGTGGCAATACTGCTTTCACTAACTTGGAATTTTCCTCACTTCTATATTAATGTGATAGATGCGGAGTTATTTTCAGTGACCTTAACCCCTCTCTGTCTTTCTAGGCCAAGGAAGTGGAATGTATGTGTTGTGGGTTCTCATGATCTTTACGAGCATCCTCACATCAATGATCTTGCTTACGTCCCTCCTTTGAAGGACTTGCGGAGTTTTAGAGGAACAGGCAAAAAACAAGAATGATGTGGTGGTTGATTGACGAGCTTGTGAGTCATCGTTCATCTTTTGACACGTCATTTATTCTCCTCATCTTCACTTAGTATTTCCCTCATCGAACGAATTCTGTATAAATGCAGGGCATTGAAGGATTCAGGTGAGAAGTAGTGAAAGGAATGCCCCATCAATGGCTAGAGAGAGAATCTTCTGAAGATTTGATTCAAAAGCAATGGGAAAGGAGGGGTTATTTCGGTGTCCATTCACAGAAGCAGGAGGGTTTTCGCTACGTAGGTCTTCACATTCCTGTTGGTCGTGTCCAAGCAGATGACGTGGATGGGCTAGCTCATCTAGCTGACATTTACGGTCCCGGCGAACTCAGACTCACTGCAGAGCAGAACATCATAATTCCCAATATAGAGAACTCAAAGATTGAAGCCTTACTTAAAGATCTTCTATTGAAAGACAGTTTCTCACCCGAACCACCTCTTCTCATGAAAGTGTTGGTAAGCATGCACTGGCAACCAGTTTTACGGGCAACCAATAATTGAAACAAAGGCCAGGGCCTTCGAGGTAACTGTGGAGGTGCATTGGACAGGCTGTCCTAGTACCTGTGGGCAGGTGCAGGTTGCCGATATTGGGTTCATGGGCTGCATAGCAAGAGAAGAAAATGGGAAAGTTTGTGAAGGAGCAGATGTGTTCCCTGCAAGGACTTGGTGCCTTTGTTTGTGGACATTTTAGTTAAACATTTTGGAGCTGTACCTCGGGAGAGGGAAGACGTGGAGGATTAGTTCATAAAGTAAATATGTCCACTCTTGTTTCTTTGCAAACATGGAGGGCATGAAATTCAAGCTTTTGAAACAGAAATGATCTCATAGGACCATGAAGACTGATAGAGGTCTAAGAAATGAATAGGGAAGGGTGTTGTGTTCTAGAGCTTCTACGAGCATAGTTTTATAGACGCAAAACTTCAAGCACTCAAGAGGCTGAAAAAATAAAAATTGAAAAGATGTTTTTACGACTCCCACATAACTCTTTGTTCTTTTGTGGATTTTTATCTAAGAATCAGTCTTGACTGGGATGAAGAAATTCTGCCTTCAAAAGACTTTTGTGCTTCAGGAGGTATCTGCCAAAAAAAATAGCGCCACTCCTAGAGCCCCAGTATACTTGTGAGCGGTTTGAAATTACAATTGTAAAGAGTTGAGACTGTATGGAACATCTGTCAACAAGGTCTCCCCCCAACCACTTCTTATTCCTCCTTTTTTCTTAGATCCCAAGTAACCAATATGGGCCAGTGATGGTCCGGTTGGATTTACCCTGTATTTGACGAGTAAAAAAGAGTTAGCAAGCTTGTAATTCAGGCCTTCACTAGGATCACATAGCTCAGCTCTAGGCTTGGAACGGGCAGGCCAGAAAATTGGCAAATCGACGACTTGATTCAATGTCCAATCATCGTATCACCTCCACTTCGGTTACATGCCCACGGTACTGAGTTTCAAGACGCATCTGGCTTTGCGTATCTATTATAAACAACAAGAGAAAGTTGGTTTTTGTTGATGTGGGATTCTGCTCCTCCTTTAGACTTCTTAGTACTTGTGAAGTTTGAGACTTGGTGACCAAACAAATTGTATTTTCTTTCAGATTGCAGATCGCTGTCATTTGAATTGATATGTACAGTGCAATACATTTTGCTCCAGTTCAAATTTACTACTTGAGTAAGAAAAGTTGACATGTTCGAGAAATTTTCAACGAATTCATTCAAAACCAGCAAAGAGAAAGGTTCCCGTTCAACACTGAATTTCGCAGCAATTCGTGTAGTGCAATTCAAAATGAACGCTTCCCGTTTGGTAAACAAGTTAATTAACATGTCATTTCAACAAAAAAATGAATAAACTCTCGTTCGCTAGATGCTATCTATTTCACAAGAATGAGTGCCTACTTTCCGGTCTCGGAATTGCCATAGTCAGGTGTCCGGGCAGCCTAGGCACATGATTGATTTACTGTTTGTGTTTTGTTTGCATTGATTTGGAGTTTTTAACATCTATCATGTTAAAAGAATAATCCAAATGACAAAAGAGATCTCAAACAAATGCTTGCATCTTGTATAGTTTGAATTGAGCAGCCAAGAACATAAATTGAAAACCTGATTTGTATGTTGTTTTCCTTGCACTTCTGAGTAGCGCTGAGTTTCTAAGAGCTTATTAGTGCCATATAGTAATGTAGTTTTTAAGCCACCAGAGTAACACTGCTTCAGTACTACCTGTTGGAGCGAATTCAGATGTTAAAGATAAATCACCACTCACCAGGGACAGGTTTCGGACGGTAGAGCTTGCAAATTCAAGTACAGGCCTTAATTGCTGTGCTAGAAGCAACCAGATTGGTAGTTGATTGGGTTGGGTAGCAGCTAAAGCAGTTTTTACTCATGCAGTCTTCTTGCTGATGGAGTGCTCGTTAATTACTATGTGAAATTTTTTGATATGCCTCTGTTATGCCTGCACACAACATGGTTGTTGGCAATCATATCAGTCAATAATAGTTGTCTAACCAAAGAAAATGGTGCATATGATTGTTGAACAAAGAAAGAAAATTGTCTCCCACATCAACTATAAATAAAGGGTGTATTGATACCTGATGTAGAACACGAAATAGAGAGAAACACAAAGAGAGCTAAGGGTGAGAGTTGAGTTGAGTAGAGAAGTTTTTCTCCTCCTCCTTGTTTTGTTGTTTGTATTGCTTTTGAACTTGATTAATACAAACTAGTAGCTCCGTGGAGTAGGCAAATTGTTGAACCACGTAAATTGATGTGTGTTTGAGAGCTTGAATATCCTAACAACTGGTATCAGAGTTTGTTCTTGAAAAAGAGGGTGTTTGATCCAAACTCAAAAATCAAAGTTCTCAAAACGTGTTTTTGAACATACCATCGTGAAGAGGACAACGAGAGGAATCAACAATCAACTGGTGAAAACCCAGCGAAAAACCGACGTCCTGCATGCCTGCACGCGTCTGCACGTGCCGCCACCAGCACTGTCCACGCGCACAGATGCGCCTCACGCGTCTTCATCGCCTGTTTCCTACAAGTTGACCTGTCACGTCATCAGCCACATCAGCAGTACTGCACAATCATAAGCCACGTCATCAGTCCGTATAGTCAGTAACCCACGTAACGTGACACGTCATCCTGCCACATCATCTGACACATCATCCTGCCACATTATCTACCACGTCGACCATAAAATCCACGTGCTTTGTCACTTCAGAATATTAGGGGTCCACATATCCACGTGTCTGACACGTCAGCGTATCCACGTCAACATACTGAGTTTTGATCCAGTGTGGCGCAACGTCTATTCCTCCTGACACGCAGCTTCATCTGCAGCGTCCAGTGATCCAAAAATTTGATTGATTAAATCACAGCCATTCGAAGTTTGATTTGGGTGATCTCAGTGTCATTTCCAGCATTTTCGACCATTCCAGACACATCTGTAAGGTTAGATTTTGCAGATTTGAATATGAGAAAGATTAAAAATGACTGATGAAATAAAGACTGCGGGAATTGGAAAATTTGATAGAATTGATTTTGGATATTGAAAATGCAAATTCAAGACTATTTATATGGGAAGAAACTTCATCTTCCTCTACTGGGGAGTAAACCAGAAAACATGTCAGAAGAAGATTGGGAAATTCTTGATAGACAAGTTTTGGGCATTATCTGGTTATCCTTGTCAAGAAGAGTTGCTCATAATATTACAAAAGAGAAATCCACAGTAAGATTGATGGAAGCTTTATGTGGGATATATAAGAAGCCATCAGCAAATAACAAAATGCACTTGATGAAGAAACTGTTCAACCTGAAGATGACAGAAAGCACTTCTATTGCACAACATCTCAATAATTTCTACACCATCATAAATCAATTGTCATCCATTGAGATTGAGTTTAATGATGAGATTCGAGCACTTATTTTGCCAGCTTCACTTCCAGGCAGCTAGGAAGGTATGAGAACAGTTGTAAGCAACTCAGCCGGAAAATCCAAATTTAAATATGATGACATCCGAGACCTGATTTTAGTTGAAGAAGTACGAAGGAAAGACTTAGGTGAAAGTTCAAGTTCAGGTTCAACTTTTAACATTAATACTCGAGGAAGGAGACAAGACAAAGGCTTATCCAGAGGCATATCAAAATCCAGGTATAGAAGTAAAAGCAAGTTTGGACCAAGAAAGCAGGTTGAATGCTGGAATTGTGGCAAACCTGGTCATTTCATGAGGAGTTGCACAAAACCGAAGAAACCTGAAGCTGATTCTGCAAATGCCACTACAAACGAGGTACAAAATGTTTTGATTCTTGTTATACATAGTCCTATTGATGATTGAGTTCTTAATTCTGGAGCTTCATTTCACTATACTCCACACCATGAAATGATGCAAAATTATATTGCTGGAAATTATGAAGTAGTCTATCTGGCCGATGGACAACCATTGGATATTATGGGTATAGGAGATGTGCAAATCAAAACAATGAATGGATCTATATGGAACTTGCAAAATGTAAGGCATGTTCTTGAACTAAAGAAGAAGCTGATCTCGGTCGGACAACTTGATGATAGTGGCCATTCAATCCCTTTTTCTGGAGGAATATGGAAGGTATCGAAGAGAGCAATGGTTTTGGCTCGTGGAAAGAAAACCAACACCTTGTATATGACCACAAGATTGGTGGATATAATTGCCTCTACTGAAGCAGAAAATCAGGCATAATTATGGCATTATAGACTCGGTCATATGAGTCAAAAAGGGATGAAGATACTTCAGTTAAAGAGAAAGCTGCCAGAGTTAACAAATATTGATCTAGACATTTGTGAAAGCTGTATTTTTGGAAAGCAGAAGAAGCTCAGTTTCTTAAAGGTTGGCAGGACCTTAAAACCAAGAAAGCTAGAACTGGTGCATACAGATTTATGAGGACCAGCTCCAATAGCATCTCTTAGAGGTTTTCGGTACTATGTGACTTTTATTGATGACTTTAACAGAAAGGTATGGGTCTACTTTCTGAAAAATAAATCTGATGTGTTTAAAACATTCAAGAAATGAAAGGCTATGATTGAGACTAAATTAGGTTTGAAGTTGAAATGCTTACGATCTGATAACTGAGGAGAATACATTGATGGAGGTTTCAAGGAGTATTGTGTTGTTAACAGTATCAGAATGGAAAAGATAGTTCCAGGCACACCATAACAGAATGACATTGCTGAACGAATGAACAGGAACATCAATGAACGAGCTAGAAGCATGAGGTTGCATTCTGGGTTACCACAAACATTCTGGGTTGATCAACCGTGGACCATCAGTTCCCTTGGAGTTCAGACTGCTCGAGGAAGTATGGAGAGGAAAAAAAGTAGAACTTTCTCATTTGAAGGTCTTTGAGTGTGTTTCCTATGTGCATGTAGATTCTGATACTCACAACAAGCTGGATGCCAAATCAAAGAAATGTTTCTTTATTGGCTATGAAGATGAAGAATTTGGATTTCAGCTTTGGGATGTTCAGAACAAGAAGATTATAAGAAGTAGGAACGTGATCTTCAACGAAAAAGTTTTCTACAAAGACAGATCAAGTACAGAACCAGAGGTAACTGATTCAGATATGAGTCCACAAAAATCTGAATTCATACAATTAGAAGAGCTTCCCGATGTTACCATTGAAAGGCCTTACAAGAAAGTTCAAGTACATCAGTACCCACCACTACTACACAAGACAATGCAGAGCCAAGTGAACCAGCTGTTCGCAGGTCTTCAAGGACTATAAAGCCTTCACAACGATTCATACTTCTACTAAATTATATTTTGCTAACAGATGGTGGTGAACCATTATCTTATAAAGAATCCTTACAAGATGGAAACTCGAGCAAGTGAGAGTTAGTTATGAAGGACGAGATGGAGTCATTGTTGAAGAACAAGAGTTGGGAGTTAACCTCACTGCTTGAAGGAAAGAAGGCTTTGCAAAACAAGTGGGTTTATAGAGTAAAAACTGAGCATGATAAAAGTAAACGGTTCAAGGCAAGACTTGTCATAAAAGGGTTTCAACAAAAGAAAAGGATTGACTATTTAGAGATATTTTGTCCAATTGTGAAGCTTACAACAATTAGAGTTGTTCTGGGAATAGTAGCTGCAGAGAATTTACATCTTGAACAATTAATGTAAAAACAACATTTCTTCATGGTGAGTTGGAGGAAGACATTTACATGTAACAACCAGAGGGGTTTGCAATACCAGGAAAGGAGAGTCAAGTTTGCAAGCTGAAGAAGAGTCTATATGGTTTGAAGTGAGCTCCAAGATAGTGGTAGAAGAAGTTTGACAACTTCATGTGTAGTTCGGGATACACAAAATGTCAAGCTGATTATTGTTACTATGTCAAATATTTTGACAACTCCTATATCATTCTACTGTTATATGTGGATGATATGTTGATTGCAGGATCCAACATGGAAGAGATTGATAAGCTAAAACAATAATTGTCAAAACAGTTTGAAATGAAGGATCTAGGAGCTGTTAAACAAATATTTAACATGAGAATCATCAGAGATAAAGACAAAGGCATACTAAAGCTTTCACAGACAGAGTATATTAAGAAGGTTCTCAACAGGTTTAGTATGGACAATGCTAAGCTAGTATGTACACCTTTAGAGAATCATTTCAAGTTCAGTAGAGATCAGTCATAAAAAACTGAGCTAGAACATGAATACATGGATAAGATTCTATACGCCTCAACTATCGGCTCTTTGATATATGTTATGGTCTGCACTAGTCCAGATATTGCCTATGCAGTGGGTGTTGTAAGCCGATATATAAGCAATCCTGGAAAGCAGCATTGGGAGGCAATGAAATGGATCATAAGGTACTTAAAAGGCTCATTGGAGACATGTCTTACCTTCACAGCTGGCGGTTTGAAACTTGAAGGTTTTGTAGATGCTGATCTAGCAGGAGATGTTGATGGTAGAAAGAGTATTACAGGTTATATATACACTCTAGGAGGCACTGTTGTTTCTTGGAGTTCTACCTTGCAAAAGATAGTCGCTCTTTCAACAACAAAAGCTGAATATATTGCAGTTTTAGAATCTGTAAAAGAGATAGTATTGCTACAGAGTTTCCTGCAAGAATTGGGCAAGATGAATGAAAAGGGTACTTTGTATAGTGACAGTCAGAGTGTAATCTTCCTTACCAAGAATCCAGCATTTCACTCCAGAACAAAGCACATACAGATCAAATATCACTTCATTCGGCAATGGCTCAACGATGAACAACTATTACTTGTAAAGATCCGTGGAAGCAAGAATCCAGCTGACATGTTAACCAAAGGAGTTGCTTTTGATAACTGAAGTTGTGTAAAGCTTCAGTTTGTCTTAAAGATTAAAAGACAGACCTACAACCATTTGTGTCCAAGTGGGAGATTGTTATGTGTGGACACAACATGGTTGGTGGCAGTCATGGTTGCTGGCAGCCATGCTTGACATGGTAAGAGTCAATGGTAGGTGCCTAACCAAAGAAAATGGTGCACACCATTATTGAACAAAGAAAGAAAATTGTCTCCCACATCAGCTATAAATAGAGGGTGCATTGATAGCTGATGTAGAACATGAAATAAAGAGAAACACAGAGAGAGCTAAGGGTGAGAGTTGAGTTGAGTAGAGAAGTTTTTCTCCTCCTCCTTTTGTTGTTGTTTGTATTGCTTTTGAGCTTGATTAATACAAACCAGTAGCTCTGTGGAGTAGGCAAGTTGTCGAACCACGTAAATTGATGTGTGTTTGAGAGCTTAAATATCCTAACAACTGGTATCAGAGTTTGTTCTTGAAAAAAAGGGTGTTTGATCCAAACTTAAAAATCAAAGTTCTCAAAACGTATTTTTGAACATACCATCGTGAAGAGGACGATGAGAGGAATCTACTGGTGAAAACTCAGTGAAAAACTGACATTCTGTATGTCCGTAAGCACCTGCACAAATGACAAATGACAAATTGGTGTCTAAATTATAACATATAAATTGCTAATTATATTCTCTGAATTTTATCTTTAAAATATGAATTATTTTCATTGTACAGCTTCAGTTGACTTCGTAACCAATATACACACACGTAAAACGATCAGGTTTATTTCAAAACGTTGTCATTTTGACAACATAAGTCCGCAATTTTGACACGGATATGGAGGAAGTTGTACAATTGAGAATAGCGAATAACTTAAGAATCCAATTGAAGAATATCCATTGAGATATGAATTGTGGTTTGTCATCTTGCCTGTGCTTCTTCTTCATCTTGTTTTTTTTTTTTTTTAAAGGAAAGAGTACTAAAATGTAAGCAGATTTGAATGGAATAATTTGATTAAAACTTTCCAAAAAAATTTGGAGCATAGTTAAAAGTTTTTCTTAAACACCCAATCCCGCCATCTGCATAGTTGTTTAGTCAAAATGTTGATAAAAAAAAATAAAAATTAGTAACACTCCAGTTAAGTTAAACGCGGTGGAGGCCCAGCCCTCCTCCATCGTTGGAGACCCTTTTGTACATGGATTTAAATTTAGGTTCGACGGGAAATGAAAATCTCCCAAATTCAATGGAAGGAGGAGACGAAAAGTTAAAAAAGCAATTTGTGTTTGGTTTCTGGGCCTGGTTGGTTAGGATATCTTGTGTCCCGCTTAATTTTCAGCTTTTAAGGTCGGGCGCTCCTAGGCATTGAATAGAGGGCCGAGGGCTAAAGTTGCAGGTTTTAGAGAAAAAAAGGTTCTGAAACTTGTTTCTGTGGGAGCAGGTAACTATTTCTACTTTCTAGAGGTTGGTTTTTTTCATAAGCCCTAAAGCCCAGTTAACTTTTCGCACAGTGGAGTGCTGCACTGTCTTTTCAAATAAAGATGTGACGGTTTCGAAAATTTCTTGAAATGATTCTTAGGAACAGAAATTTTAAAATAAGTATTAATAAAAAATGGTTTTTCCCATGACAATCCAAGGGTGGTTGTAAGATCATATTTTCCTTTCAAATTGGAATCTTAAACAAGTTTTGATTTCTTACAAAAATATACCCATCGAAACGGAATCAGTCGAGATCAAACATTCACTGGTGGTTCTGCTGTCTGATTTAATTTATTTTCATCATTTGCTGGCGTTTCGTTTTTTCAATCAAGTTCCACAAACACATGAACAACGAAAACAGCGGAGACTTTTTAGACAGGCTTAGCAACCGTCCCGTCGAAATTGCAATAAAATTGTTCGGTTCCTTTCCATTGAAGACCTTGCTCCATTACCAATGGTGCCCAGAAGATTCACAAAGTTGCCAGCTTTCTTCTTCAGGAAAAGGACAATTCTTAGCTTCTACATGCCATACCATAAGCCAAGCCCAGCTGCTTATTGTGTTATAATCAGTTAAATTTCACTAAGAAGAATGATGGATTAATGATTTGAGATCAGATCTAAGAATCGAGAAATGTATGATCCTGAATTGTCTCTGTTACCGACCAATAACAAACAGGACAGCGACTAGACAATTTGTTTTTGAATGATGAAAGGCCCTTCATCTCTTCTATCCCTTGACATTTTACTTAAACATGGCCAACCAAGATTTTCAAATATGGTAGACATTTACGTCCAACCACTCTGTTTCAAGACTTCCAAGCCAATCATGCACTGCCTTTTGCTTCATCTATTGCCATCTCTGTGATGATCCTGCAAATATCAAGTACATGAGAACTTTCTCGATTCGCCGCTTTGCTATAAACAGTTTTCTCATCTGTGGCCCTCTGTTATTACGTTAGTCTCAACGAGGTCTTCGTCTAGACCTTCAATTCAGGATTTTCTCATTTACATGGAGCTAAACAATAGCGCTTACGCGCCACATGCATGGTTGGATAGTATAGTTGTAATCATTTTTTTTAATGATACAGTGATTAAAATAATCTGGCTCTCTTTCTCTTCAGTTTTTGGATTAAAAGCTCAGGCCTGTCTTATTCCTCCCTATCCTCCATGTGAACAGCCTGCAAGTGACTGGTGGACAGGAAAGCCGAAATACAGATGGATTGAGCATTCAAGTGAAATGATGATCCTCTTCTGTCAATTGGGATAGTTAGCACTTGGCAGAAACAACAACCAAATGTTCAACAAAAATGTCGGGACAGGGACATTGCAATGGGTACCAGATTTTTCAACTAAGAATCCAACAACTTGTTTGTGCTTAGTTAAGATCAAGTGCTAGCAAAAAGTCGCAGCAGATAAATGAGAAGAAGACATGACCAAACAAAATCCATCAAGATACGGAGCTTGGCATGCACTTGGGTCCCTGCAGCCTGAGTGTATGACCATCTTATTAATGGGAACCACAGATTTTACTGGTTAAAAATCAGATATATTTTCTAAATTTTTAATGTTGAAAGTTCTGCAATTAATACTAACTGTTTGGCATTGATAGTCCGGCACCAGCTTCCCTGAGATTGCACCGATTTCGTACAGCCACATATATTGCAGCTTCAGCTAACCTGTTAAGATATTCTTTTGTCTTTCTGTTTTGTCAATTTTTATAAAATTTTGCTTCAAGAACATTAATGGTAACCTGGTATCAGCATTTTTTTACATTTCACGGTATTATTTGTTTTCGTTATTTCGAGAACATCACCATAAACTACACAAAAAAAATATTATTGTTTATACCAGAAATTATATTCTTCTTTTTCACATATTAGAAAATTAGTAAGAAAAAGTATTACAATTCTATGTCTAGCTAGTTATAAGATCCGGTAAAATCTAGTGGATCAACTCAATGTTCTGCTGATCATGGACTTGATATGAGCTAGGTTACTAAAAAAAATACATGATCTTTTTAATTAATTAGAATAATATGTTTTTAAAAAAACTTTAAAACAATTTGATGAACCTTCTCAACTAGGTTTTAAACTGGTTAAATTTAGGGGATGGACTTAATCTCTGCTGCTCAAAGACTTGGTATGAGTTGGATTAATAAAAAAATTTAATTTTTTAATTAATCAAAATAATATTTTAAAAAATTAAATTAATTTGAGTCATTCACTCAACCACTAAACCAAGTTTTAAACTGGTAAACCCTGGGATATAGACTTGTAACTTTGATTTTACATCTCTCGTGTGTGGTGTTAAGGTCTCCCGACCCATTTACACGTGTACGAGTGGCAACAAATGGCAGTCATCCAATGGCCGTATTTTGTGAGCAGGAAAGGAAACTACCATCATCGTTTAAGAGTTTTAGAAAAAGAGTTAAAATAATTAAAATAAAAACTTTGAGGAAAAAAAATATTTACCCGCAAGAAGCATGGATACTCCTGAAGGAACTCATTCAGTGAATCGTTGCCTTGTTAAAACCTGCGACGTTATGCCACAGCAAGGACTTGTTCGTAATTCAGGAGAGCCAGCCTTGGTGTATAATTTCATTATTTAAAACAAAACAAGAATTAGACATTAAGTAGAACATTTGTAGACCTATCTGATTTGATGAAAATGATGAGTGAGAGCTAACCCTGGGCTTCGAGAGATTCCATATAAACTCTTCCATAAATATGACTTCCATTCTTTATTATTTTTCTATTGAGAGTCGATTGAAATTTCACGTAATAATGTTAGATTCTTTCAAATATATATATATATATATAATTTATTAGATAATAATATAAATAGTGATTTGAAATCTCACTTTGCTACTTAAGTTTTTTTAGCATAATTAATTATTTCATATATTATCAAAATCTTGATAATCAAAGTAATTACAAACTTAAAAATTATTATTTTTATTTATTTAATAAAAACAAACATGAGATAATATAAATATATATAAATTTTAAGTTCAAAACTTGAGGGGATGTATTAGAAAATAATAATATTAATTATATTTTAATTAAGACCTCACTTAATAATTTAAATTTTTAGGTGAAATTGGTTATTTAACATGGTATCAGAGTTTTAATGATTAATTAATTACGGATTTGAATATCAATAACTTATTTATTTAATAAAAATCAAGTATAAGGTAGCATAAGTTCGTATAAATTTCAAACTCAAAGTGTTTTTACCTGAGAGAATATGTTAAAAATAATATAATTATATCCTGAAACCTTACATAACAACTTAAATTTTTAGATTAAATTTGTTGTTTGACATTATATTAGATTATTGATGATCAAGTGGTCACAAGCTTGATCTTGTCATCCCTATTTATTTAATAGAAATTAAGCATGTAATTTCATGTAAATTTCAAGTTTAAAGGAATTTTATTTAAAGAAATGTATTAAAAAATTATATAAATTATAATGTTGAATCTTATTTAATAATTTAAATTTTTATATTAAATTAATTTTTTAACATAATTATTATCTGCTGGTATCATATAGCAATTAGCAACCAATGGAGAGGAGAAACAGCAACCTAAATTACAAAATAAGTGGAAATAAAGTGGAAAAATCCACTGTATAAGACGTTACGTTTATACGTGATGGTCAACCGTAGGTCCCGTTGACCATTCGCGTGGCCTCCGAGCGCTCTTTTATTTTTTTGTTGGGTCATGATTAGAGTTTTTTCTGTCACGCCTTGCTCTCGAATTCAATATTCTGTTATGAAAAAGAAAAGAAAAGAAACGTGCATGAAAAAGGAATCCCCATGGTGCCATGGCAGGGGCCCTAGCTGATAAGCATTCCCAGTGCGATTCTTCATGCCACATTATTTCCCTGTCAGTTTTTTTTTTTGGACGTGGCTAGAGCTGTTTATGTAGACTCAAGTATGGATGTGAGAATGTTCAGGAACATGTAATATGAATATATTTTCGAGATTAATTTATTTGATTGCAACTTTAAAAGTTTTGCACAGTTTCATCATAAACAACTTTTCTCTGTTTTTGAAGAAAAATCCCGCGATTTTAAAAGAAAAGGAGAGAGTAGAAGCTCACATGTTATCTCTAGTTAGCATCCTCGGATATAAGAAACAATTCGGCAGAGACAGAAACATATTTAATGAAAGAGACAGTGTTAGAAACGAAAGCATGAAATAAATATATTTGATAATTTTAAAGTTATTTTTTGTATTTTTAAAATATAAAAATAGATTCCTCATATTCATATCCTTGGTTTTTACATTTTTGCAATCAGACACTGCTATATTTTTTTTTCTAACTGGATTTTAATTTTAACAAAACTTCTGCTAAACGAGAAGGGGAAGTAATGAAATATGTGGTTTCAAGATTTTGAAGATATTCATGTACTGTATAACCAATCATTTTGACACCAGAAGCTGACAAGGAACCCAAGTGAAGCATTGAAACAAGTATAGCAAAACTTGAAGTGTGCTCAGGGATTCAGACATGATATATAAGGAATTATATATATATATATATATTGCTGTTTTTTTTTAATTACAGGTGATGAAAGTATCTTAATTAATCTTTTAAAATTTTAAAATTAATAACTATATAAATTTTTAATAATTTTAAAATTAAAGATATTCAAACTAATAATTATTAAAAAAGCAAACTCAAAATTTAACTAATTGAAATATCTTTAAAAAAAATTATCTTTAATTTTGTGTGTCTCATGGAAGAAGCTTAATTAGCGTCATCTCAATCCCAGATATGCTTTTAATTACTTGTAGTGCAGTGATATCCTGCTTGGAATTAAGCAACTTATGTGAATCCAATGCAATAATGAAAACTTGAATAAATCTATAGTTCTATTTACAATGCAAGGGTTAGATAATTTACAATGAAATCTTGAATAAACAACATATAAAACCACTTAAATTTTAAGAATTCGAACCCATTCCTTTTTATAACTTGCCACTAATATCAAAATGAAGCAACTATTAATTTCCTAAAAAAGTGGGGGCATGTTGAGCTTCATTTCTCCTGTAAATTCATCATTGTTTTACTTTTACTTTTATAAGTTAAAATATCTTAAATAATCATCCATGTTATCATTAATCACTAATCTGGACTTAACTTTTGGACTTCTCTTTTAAGGTTTTAAGTGTTTTTAAGAGCATAACATGTTTTTTTAGATTAACATGGATGTTTGAACTAACTTATACGCACCATGACTAACATGTTTAAGATCAGGAGAGAGATAAAATATGAAAATTACAAATCAAAACATTTTTAAAAATTATAGGGGTTAAAATTTAAAGATTGAAACTATAAGGACAGAACTGAAACATGAGCGAATCTACAAGGGCAACAACATGCTTGTGCGATTACCACGATATTCAGGGTTGCAATAATACAATCACAATCCGCCGCCGAATGTTCCAAAAATGGAGTCAGTGGTCAGCTTTTTGGCGCACGGTCTCCTTGTTTAGCTATATATAGGTGGATGGGCGCACAATTGTTTATGGAAACAAAGTTGGTTGGTTTGATGGGGTGATTCCACAAGATTTGATGCGATTTTTTATTCCCACTTCCGTCGCCACCCTTTCCCCTTTTCCTTTTCAGTCCGAATTAGCATTCAAAAAAAGTAAAAATTTAATTTAAATTTATCATTAAAATTAAAACTTATAAATTTTTTGAGTTATTAGATGTAACTAAATCTCTTTTTAAGTTTATACTTGTTACTAGTGTGTAAATATATTTATTAGTACATTTATATTTATGATCAATTATTTTTTAATTGTAATGGACCCACATTTAATATTTAAAATCATTTATTATCACCTCGATTATATTATTAATACTGAAAAAAATAATTCTTTAAGATTTTAATTAAAATTTGTTTTAAAGTTCATAAGTTGGACAAAACTGTATATTTTGATTCATAAAATATATTATAAAAAATTATAAATTCATAGTTGTGATATGAAATAGTTTACCAGTCTATATAATTGGACCAATCAGCCAACTAATGGAGCCTAAAGATTGATAATAAAACTATAAGTTAAGTTATTGTATTTTAAAAAAATGTGCTATTCCACTTTTTTCTTTTTTCCAAATGATATTGTTCTATAAAAACTTTTAACTTTCTATGGTAATTTTTTTTTAAATAAAAAACCCTTCATTAAGTGTAGTTCCAGTAACATCCAGTTCCTATTTTTAGCACCCCGTGTTTTCCTTTTATAAGTCTATAAACTGATCGTCCTTGATGATAAAAATTGGTCTATTTGTACACAATAGCCTCCAATGTACAAGTTTGAACCGAGTAAATGCAACGTACAAAATTAGATAACTGCAATCGCTAAAGCTTGTGGGGGAAAGAGCATGTACGTAGCTAATAAACTTGATGCCCTGGACGAGTTTAGTGCAATTACTATCAGTGTCTAATAGTATATAACCTGCATAGCGATATTTGATATTGCTAATAATATATTGCCTCTTTTAAAAAAGTATAGAGTTTAAATTCTTTTTTGTAACAGAAAGAATTAACTTCTAATGCAGGTCAAGTTGAAGCACGTAGGATGAACTTCAGTAGAAAGTCTAGGAACTGCTTAATATCTGCTGTATGATCAGGACTAGATAATCTGCCGCTCCATCCATTGTGGAGGCACCATGCAGCTGTTTATTATTTCTAGATCACGATTCAGAAAGCTATAAGCCTGTGCTTCTTCCTCCTTGGATATTATTCACACAAGACCATTTGTCATTTACATGCATTCAGTCGATAGTCGCAGCCTGACTTGAGTGGATCAGATAGCGGCCTTTTTTGCATGATTTGGCAAACATTTGGAAGGAATATAGTAAGTGGGAGGTCACACTCACCATGCGTGGAAAAGCACTGGAAGGCTGAGCCCATCCCCACGAGCAGAGGAATCATGCACATGACTCACGAGAGGGATGGCTCATTAGTTCCGTACTTCAATGGCCTTTCTCTGTAGCAAAATCTAATAAAAGATTTAATCTTTCCTGTTTCGAGGTCTCCTAGTGATCCTCTAGGTCCAAAAACGTTCGATTTAAACACTGCCATGATAGCTAGCATGGATATCCGTGGTAACTGGGTTGGCCCATGCTAATGATTCTCGGTATCTTTTTTAGATAATGGATGGATTGATTGATTTGAAATTCGTTATAAACCAACAGAGCTCAAATAAAAGAGAGCACATTGAACAAACAGCAGAAGAGCACAAGTTTCACTCCCTATGTTGCATCTTTCTCAATTTTAAGAAATGCGATCGAAACCATCTAGGTGGTGGCCAAGTGGTAAGGACTTGGGATCAAGGGGTTTGCTCCCTCTGTGGTCTCAGGTTCGAGTCCTTGGTTGCTCATATGATGGCCACTGGAGGCTTACATGGTCGTTAACTTCAGGGCCCGTGGGATTAGTCGTGGTGCGCGAAAGCTGGCCCGGACACCCACGTTAATCTAAAAAAAAGAAATGCGATCGATACAATGATTGAAGATTTTATTTGAACAAGGCTACTCATAGGCATGCAGAGTTCTGTTGCCTCTTGCAAAATATGCAAGATGACACTATAAATAAAACTTGTATAGAAATGTTGTTGAAATAATATTTTTTTAAAATTTAATTTTTTAATTTAACATTAAATATTTTTGTATTTTAGATTTTTTTAACATATCAATATTAAAAATAATTTTCAAAATTAAAAAAAATATTATTTTATACATTACTAAATAAATACACTTTAAAAATCAATCAAATCCCAAGTTCACAAACACTACTAAAACAGAAATGATAACGCGTGCCTGAAGAAATAGCACGAGTTCTATAACAAGACAAAAGACAAAAGATAGAGCGGTGGAATTTCATGAGTTCAACAAAAATTACAGTGCTTTTAAACCGCATAAAAAACTCTTAATTATTTAATAAATTCTAACGTTAATATTAATAATCTGATTAAATCATCTTAAAAAATAGCATATTAAATATTTAAATAATAGCTAAAACTTAAATTGTTAATGACACCTAAACCAAATAAAATTAAGAAACAAATCTAGAAATGATTACGAATTATTTTTTTAAAACAGCAACTTTCAGACCTGATCAGACATAATCCCGATATCTAAGTTAACACCAACGGGGCTGATCTTACAAGAAACTAAGCATGTACAACGCACTAATAAAACTAATAGAAATCTTGTTTGATTCATCAAAATTCTTCTCATTAAACTTTAACTTGTCTATATATAGCCATAATTCAGCGTAAACAACTTTAATTTTGTCGTAAAACTGTTCTCTTAATAAGTTTTGGAGTGTATTCCCCCCCCCCCCCCCCCATTCTATCTATACTGCATTAGGTCATTGAATGCATTCCCTGATCATATTTTCTTTTTTTATGGGAGTAAAAGCTTACTGACTTTACATTCTAGCGGTTTCTCTCATTATACTAGATAATTAATAATGTTTCAATGTCAGCCACCCTTGAAAAATTCCAAATAAATCTCTTCAATTTGCAAACTGAGGATTTGTATCACTAATTATCCCTAGACACTTCTCTACTTTTTGACATCATAAGGAGAAGGGATCTTGGTGTGTGTGTAAAATCACATCATATAATTTAATCGATTCATTAATCCACATCCAAACAAATCCAGATTGAAAGGAACGCAGCAAACATTGATTGTAATGAAATTAGATGTCTTCTGCTCCCACGACAGTAAAATAAATTTTTTGATTGTAAAAAAAAAATGTGCCATTTGATATAGCTTCCTTCTTTAACCATAAAAGAACTTCGAATTTCTCAAAATTTCAATAACTTTATTCATACTATTTCTTGCTAACCACATATTTATAATTAATACTTAGCTTGTTCTGCTAGTACGAAAAGCATGGCAACATGAGTATATATATGATATTTCACGGTTTCTCTAAGCAGCCTTGGCGCCGATATAACATGACCGGGTTTTCTCAAATCTTATTGAGATTTGAAAAAGGAAAAAAAGAGAGAGCAAAAAGTGCACTCTAAGCAGCCCTGCCGTCGGGGTTAGAAAATTATAGTAATATTATTAATATGATAAATATTTTTATTTTTATTATAATTAAAAGTATTAATATTAAAAATATTATTTTTATTATGATATAAATATTATGATTTTTATTATAATTAATATTAAAAATACCGTTATTTTTATTATAAATATTATAATTTTGATTATAATTAATATTATTTATATAATAATCAATAAATTTGTAGGAAATATTATAAATATTAAAAAGAAAAAATAGATTTGCTTTTTAGGATAAAATTAATATTAATATTATTGTTATTGTTATTATCATTAATAAAAAATTATAAAAAAATTATTATTGCTATTGAAAAAAACCCGAGCGGTAGGGTTTTATAGCAAGTTTATATTTTTTTAAATATGGTTGTTTATCAAATCCATGTGTTTATTATCCTGATCTATATATAACATATATATATATAATGGGTCAATTTTTTTAGATACATTGTCGAATTTAATTTTTTTTATATCTTAAATTTCAATAAACTTTTTATAAAAATAAAAGTAAACTCCAGTGTATTAAGAGACACCTAACTAGTATAATACTAAACACGCTGGAAGTGAACAAAAATTTAAAGGCATGACTCGCACTTGATCTTGACCTGAAACTGAAGCCGATGCTTGCTTGTCGTGCTGGAAGTCTGGGTACGCTCGAATTAATTTGACTATGCAAGTTAATTTTGTGAGAACAGCAGAAATTGTTGACGATTATCATAATAAGATCGACGTGGAACTTTCTTCTTTTGGGCTGCTAGTTTGTGCTCCATTTTCCAATTCCCTCCAACAAGCTAATTCCAATCGTGCATGTTCGGATTAGGGTGTGGTTGATGTGATGGTTCCTTGCTGATTTCTCATCATGCCAACTTTCTTTTAGAATGATGTTATTCTTATTTCATAATTTATTGGTCTCAATCTATTATTTATTTTAATAACTTATATAGAATAAGATAATTTTAATATTTCTTTCAATGATAATTAGATTTTTCATAAATTATAATATTAAATGTTGATAATGTTAGTATAGTTTATAAGTGGATAGAAAAAATTATCTTACAATAAAAAGAAACACTTCATTTTAAATGTTTATAAGTATGAATTATTATTATATAGTAAATTAAATAAAAGTTATGGTAAATGGATTTTCTAGGTTTTATAATATATATATTTTATTTCTTTGGGTTTTTTTTCTTGTTCTTTTAAAATTTATAGGATTTAGTTATATTTTGATAATAATTTTACTCTCTATTTGTTTACACACCCAATTTAGTTTACTGAGAAATAATATACTTATTTATATAAAAAAATATAGTTCACGTAAAGTCTTAGGATATTGAATTTTTATCCCTTTTTTTTTATCATTAACTGTGCCTAAATTCAATTTCTCAATGAAACTTTTGGTCATGCTTCGTTGTTTACATTGTTGAAGAATTTTTTTACGAAATATTATCCACCAATAAAATATTTATCTTACAAATAAAACAGAGTAATAAATCTTCTATCACTCCAATTTTTATATACATATTTTTTTATTTCAATTAATTTTGAATTCTAATGATTAAAAATATAAATAAATTTTGATTCTATCAAAATAAAATACTCTATGGGGTGATGTAGCCTGTTGATGAGATTTATAATAAATGTGTCTGTGTTATTAATTTAAATTCAAATTGTATAAAGGACTCGCAAAATAAATGCTCAATTTGATTCTAAATGTGTCTGATAATATAATTTGACTGTCTATAAAAAAAAAATTATAACTTGACTCAAAATCATGGCCTTAACCGACATTATTGTTTATTTATTTTTATCATAAATATTATTTTTTAATTAAATTGCAAGTAACAACATATTACCCGTGAACAACTGAAACTAAACTTTAAATGAAGTATTCGAATTCTAATGTTTTATTTTTTACTATCTAATTGAAAACATATTGCTTAAAATCATGAAATTTATTCACTTTGTAAACTTTTTAAGACATGGAATATGTCTTATTATATCTGGCATCATTATTATAATTATGAATTAAAATGATAGATAGTTTACAATCACAAATTACCATGTTGTTTAGTGCATAAATATAATTAAAAGTAGTATTTGATTGCTCATAAATGAAATATAATGGATGGAAGGAACACTAAAAATATACTTGGTTGGAACTTGGACGAAAGTGAGAGGAGATCTTATAATTTTAACTCCTGAGAAGAGATTTCCCCCCTATTTTTAGTATTTTAGTTCCCATATTCTTTTTCTCGAGAAATTATTATTATTATTATATTGTGGCCCTCCATCAACCGTCTGTCCATACCTGACTCGCGCCCGGTACTTCGTGAACTCTCTCTATCTCAACAAGATTTTGGCACGTGTTAGTCCAGCTAGCGTTGATTACGACATTCACCCCCTGATGTTCCCTTCTATGACAAGACGTCACAGTCTCAAAGACTTTGTGGACCCCAATGCTCGCGAAGGTTCCCCGTATGCTTGGTGTCCGCAGGATGTGGCTACTTGTGCGACGATTGATCGAAGAATTTAATTTAGAAAGACCACCAAAGCTACAAATACGTTGGCCGTGCATCCGCATCCGCATCACATGGGGTGGCGCCGGCTATTATTATTATTAAATGTTTCCTACTGTGTGTAGGATTTTTTTAAAAAATATTTTTTATTTAAAAATATATAAATATATGACATTAATTAATTATTTCTATTTTTAAAATTAGTATATTAAAATTATAAAAAATATATTAAATCAATATTTTTTAAAACCAAATAATATTTTTAAAATATACTGCACACAGCAAACAATAACTACAAAAATTAATTCGATCTAAAATTAGTTTCAGGAACACAAATTACCCCTATGCTTTTCTTTTCCTCTTGCCTTCACCCTTTTTCTTTTTCTTTTTTTTCATTACGTATAGATGAAAAGATATCTTGGAATGTTAGACAATGAACTCAACTTTAAAAGACAATAATATTCTTTTCAAAATGACATTTTGAAAGATTATTTTTACTCTTTTTTGTTTGCTGGGAAATAAAATAAGTTTAAAAAATAAATTTATAATAAGAATGGATTACTTTTATGTGTTTCGTATATAGAAAATAATTTTAAAATATACTTTGATGTTTGGTATGCATGGAAAAATACCTGTTTTTTCAACAATAAATGAAGTAAATGCTAATTTGCTAATTAATATGACCAATATAACTTAATATAATATATTTAGAGTTCTTCAAGGTTTCGAGTCGGGGAAAAAAAATTGCTCCAATGCAAAGCTTAGTTTTATTTATTTAATTGGATGAGAAACATATTTAAAAAAAATTGTTCCGAACAGGAAAATTTAATTAGTAAATGTTTTCCTCCAGCCAAAGTAGCCTCATAGATGTTAGAATCCTAGTCGAATGCTTACTGGTATCTGACGTTTACGTAAATCTAATATAGAACCCGAAATTTGAGATCTTAATTAATGGGTTGAATCCTACATTCAACCATGCCTTGGGAACACTAATGGTTATATACGTTATTTGTTTGAATTTCTCAATTATTTAATTATTTTACATGAAATTTATTAGTTTACTAGTGTTGATCATTTTTCTTTTTCTTTTTTTTTTTTTTAAAAAAAGTAAGCTTAGTTTAAGTTGATTTATTTTTACCCGTAATCTTTTCTTGAATTAATTGTTAAATTAAATTTTAAAACCATAATAATAATAAATTTTATTTTTACATGTTTCAGTTATATATTTTTAGAATTAAATTTTTTATGTGAATATTTTAATGATAAAAAATAAATTTCCTTTAAAATTATTTATAAATAGATTTATTTTTATACTTTGATCTTCGTACCTTCATCCAAATACATTTGTGTTCTCACATCATAGTAACTAAATGCTACATGCTAATTGCATGAAATAGTTTGAACGGATTCTTATGATAATCCATCCATATCATGGAAACAAAATAACAAAAAGCGTCAATTATAGTTTTGTCGTCACGGTCACTTGCCACTATTTTGATGGAACAAAACTATTCTGGGTTGTTTAAAAACATCAAATTGAGATGTCCAAGTGAAAAACATGTGTGTAACACGTGTTTCGATTTCGATTCAGGTGTGTTTATAATTTTTTATATGAAAAATATTAAAAACATTAAAAATAATCAATTTAGTAATTTTTCTTGAATAAAATCCTATTTATTGGTTAGAAAATAGTTTTTTTTAAAAAAAATTTAACCGAAAATATTTTCTATAAGTCAACTTTTTTTAATAATAAAAAAATATAAAAAATAAATTTTTAAAAAACAACATTCTTGAAAGAGAATTTGAAGCCGCACCAATTTAACTGGCCATCTGCTTCACTCAGCTACTGAATATTTACGCTGCTACCAGGTGTCGATGATTCATTGGCAAGAGTAGAGAATCATCCATTGAGTCCCTGTAGATGCAGCCATGTTTGACTTTGGTCATATACTTTAAAATCTCTCAATATCATCCACGAATTTTTCAAAAGATCTGATCAATGACAACCTATCACCCAGTAGCTAAAGAGAGTCAAGACTAAAATGGGGTCTCGCATTTACACCCCCCCCCCTTCTTTCGCTTTTACCTATTAATTATTCTTTGTTAGCGGCTAATCAAAGATGTTTAAAATTAATATCAGATCCTAGCCACCACTAGAAATTAACATGTACGTTGAAATCCCAAGTTAATCTACACCACTAAAACGTTGCTTGAATACGTAAGGATTAAGATAAACTGTCATCGTTGACGATTTTAATTGGTGTAATAACTTCGTTTATTACTGCGCTACCCTCTAGGTTTCTAATTTCACTGTGTGTATATATATATCCAGTGGATAATAGTAGTTGAATAATGGTTAGTCAAAACTCAATAAATACAACATGGATATTTAAATTTTTTATTTAATGAATAATATCTAGATATGAATATGGGTGCTGGAGAGAATGTGCTAGCTTTTTATGTAAGTAGTTGTTTTAATAAACACGAACCCTTTTAATTGCTTATGAAGAAGATAGATCATAATTAATGAATCTATATAGTGATGGCCCTGGCCCATTCTGCGAACACACATCGTTCGGCGCGAAACTCCAGTACCTAAGCGTTTTTAAGGCTCTTAATAAACCCCCCACGAAAACGACGTAATCCAAGAGGTTGTTTAGCATTGCATTTTCACATGAATTTATATGTGTTTTAAGAGTATGCTTAATATTTAAAAAATATTAAATTAGTTTTCTTATGTTTTTTAATAATGTTAATGTATTGATATAATTTTTTTATGAATTTTATAAAAAAATAGCTTGCACTACTTACGATGTGAAATACACAGCAAATCTCTTGGTTTATAAACTTTATCTAAAGTATTGATCCGCTCCAAGACTTGAATTGCTGGTGGAGAACTGGCACAGATCAACTCAATCTTTTGATTTAAAAAAAAAACCATTAAAATGATATTATTTTCGTTCAAAGAAACGCTTGTATCAACCTGGCCTGGACAAAGTCACAGATGAGTAGATCAAAGAATTGACAGGTAATTACAACTACAGTTCTCATGAATTCAAGCACTGTGACTTTTTTCCTTTTTGGAAATGGCATGTTCCTTGATTGGCAGGGAAATAATTCTTCTCTAGGCAAGTTCTTTTCTTTAAGCAACATCAATATAAGCATCCAATTCTAGAAAATCAACCTCAAACCAAACCTTGCATGAAGAATTGAATTTAGCAAGCTGTTTGTTCTCCTAAATCTTATTCGCGAGGAAACGGAGGATCATCAGAGTCTTTAAGCACAGTTAAAACAATGCCCAACTTTTATAAATAAACTAAAGATTAAGATACTTTAACAGCATGACTCTAAAGTTGAATGATTCTCTCGGGAGCACGGCTTAGATTGATTTCGTTATGCACCTTATCAAACATCATAAGGTGCCTTGTTCACATGATAGAATATGGACAATTCGCTTCGTGTAAAAGCACGCGGTTGTCAAGTTGATCATTCTTTGCAAGTGGAAATGGTCAAAATGATCAGTCCTCTAAATCGGAGAGCTCCAATCACATGAATTCAGCCGGGATATCTAAAAAGAAACTCAAGAAACTAGATTTCTCTTCAGAAAGAAAAAGTACTAGTTCTAGCTGTTCAATTTCGTTGTTCTAATTAAGCTGGACGCTTTAACTATGAGCTAAGGAAAAACCTTATCATGCCAATTACTGGTAATTACTCAAGCTGAAGTTGCTTCTGGTCTCGGATGATCCAAAGCCAAACCATTTGATTTCTTAATTTAATTTGTCTGATGGCATCATTAATCTGCTGTAGCTAATGTAATGATGATCGAAACCTTGAAAGGAAAAAACAATCGACTGATAGAAGAGATGGATGGATAGGCCTACTATCTTCATTGAATTCTTCACACCATGTTCTTTTATAAAAGGGGAATTATATACATGTATCCTATTCTGTTTCTGTTTGTAATGAATAACCAACTGGAAAGAGAAATGTGAAAACCAAAAAAAGAATATTCCAGCTAATGCTTAAAGCCAAAAATACAAGTAACAAAAAAAGAAAAATGTACAAAACATATGTAATCTATCCTCTCGTGTATGTGATGGGAGAGTTGAACAACTAGTCATCATTTCCTTTTCATTAACAAAAATATTTATGTCTTGTAATACCGTTGGAGAATATAGGTTGAGAATTCCCAACTTGAGTAAGTGAGATCGTAAAAGAGAAAAGGGAAGTATCTTCATAAAGAGGTCAGGTTATTGAAGGTGAGCAGGAACATATATGATGACAATGGAGACTTCTAAAATTTTGTCCCTGATGAGATGAAAATCTAGTTCAATATGCTTCTTACATTTATAGAAAATTAGGTTTGAGGCAATATATAGTACAACTTGATTATCAGAGTAAAAGGTAGCTATATAAAGGTGCTCAACATGTAGATCAATAAGTATAAACCAAAGCCAAGTGAGCTCGAGACTATGACAGGCATGGTTTGGTATTTTGCCTTTGTAGAAGACCGAGATACCATGTTTTGCTTATTTGATTTTCATGGAATGAGAGACTTTCCAAGTAGAACACAATACCTGTAACTGAGCGACGAGTATCAAGGTATGAAGCGTAATCAAAACCATAATAAGCAATTGACTCTAAGTTTGAAGAAGCTGACAGCAACAATCCTTGTCTAAGCGCAAACTTGATAGACCACAAAAATTTATAAGGAATTGTCAAATGATATTTGGAAGGTTTATCCATAAACTAACTCAGATTTTGCACTGAATAATTAATGTCAAGCCTTGTAATGGTTAGATAAAGTAATCTACCAAAGAGTCTTTAATATGTTGAGGGATCAACCAAACAGTCACCTTCATCCCTTCTTAGTTTTGAATTTTGTTCCATAGGAATTTTTATTGGCTTACAACCCAAGATCCCTAGATCAGCTAGAATATTATAGGTATATTATCCTTGGCAACTGTGTACACCCATGAGTGATCTTGCCACTTTTATTCAAAGGAAAAATCATGAGACACCTTAGTCCTTGATCCTAAACTTGTCATGCAAATAATCTTTGACTACAACAATGTTGGCAATAGAAGTGCTAGCAAGGATTATATCATTGACATATATAAGAAGGGCTGTGAAAAAAGTGTTAGTGGATATGGTGAATAAGCAGTAATCAGCCTTTAATTAAGAGAAACCAAAGTCTAATATGTATGAAGTGAGTTTGGTATACCATTGTCTATTGGCCTACTTCAAACCATACATGCTTTTGAGGAGTTTACACATCTATCCAGTTGTTTCTTTGTTATACCTTGGTGGTTTTCTCATGTAAATCTCTGTCTCCATGTAAGAAGGCATTATTTACATCGAATTGATACAAATACCAACTATAAACAACAATAACTGATAGTAAGCATTATACAGTAACCATCTTTGCTATAAGAGAGAAAGTCTTATAATAATCAATGCCTTCTCATTGAGTATACCCCTTTATGACCAATCTAACTTTCAATTTTTTCCATACTTCCATCTACATTTCTCTTTATTTTATAGACATACTTATAATCTACGTTGTCTTTTCCAAGAGACAGATTAGTGAGAATCCAAGTATGATTCTCTTCTAAGGCTTGTAATTTTGCATTTATTGCCTTAACTAACCAAGATCTTTAACTGATGTAGCATAAAGTGGGCTCGACTATGATAAAAAAAAATTAAAAGAAAGGGCTTGGAACTTAGGTGAAAAACAATCATATGAAAGGTAATTGGATAAGGAAAAAAATAATTTGTAGAAAAAAATGATAAATGTGTCATGGATTAGAAATCTGAAATGAGTGCAACTTGTTGATAGTGAAAATCCTGCAAGTAGGCAGGGGCAGTCCTATTCCTAATGGATTTTCAAAGAGCTATACGAGGAGAAAGTGAGGTGGTATCATGTTTAATAGGATCATAAAAGACATGTGAGTTTTTAATATCGATATCCTTAAGAGTAGAAACAAGACTACTAAATGAGGATGAAATGTTTGGTGAAGTAGAGGTGCTGTTTACATTCTGTGAAGAACAGTAAGAGTCAGATAAGTGATTTGGATAAGAAAAAGACTGTATGTCTAGTGTGGAATGGAAGTGTGAATTTTCTTTATTGGTAGGAAAGGATGAATTGAAAGAAAAATGTGTTTTATGAAAGAGGACATCTTTAGGAAGAAAAACTATCTTATTATTCAAATCTATTAACTTATATCCTTTAACTCTAAAGGGGTAACCTAGAAAAATTCACTTTTTACCTCTCGGATCAAATTTTATTCTCCTATATGATATGGATGTGGCAAAATAAAGACATCTAACAAATTTTAAATGAGAGTAATTTGGTTTAACATTAAAAAGAACTTCATAGGGAGTTCAACTGTGAAGTATTGGGGTAGGTGTTCTGTTTATAAGGTAGATTGCAGTCAAGATACAATCATTCCAAAAGAATAGGGGAAGGTTAGATTAGAAAAACAATGCACAAACAACATTTAATAAGTGTTGGTGTTTTCTCTCAACTATTTCATTTTGTTAGGGTGTCTCAACATAGGTTCATTGGTGAATAATCCCTTTCTCATTATAAAAATCATTCATCTTATACTTAATACCATTATCATTATGTATGTTTTTTATTTTACAGTTGAATTGTGTCTCTATAAGATGGTAAAAAGATTTAATGCATTTTTTTTTATTTCAGATTTGGTTTAAAGCAAATAGACCTAAGTTGTTCTAGATAAATCATCTACTAAGGTCATAAAATATCTTGAACCATCATAAGCATTAGTGGAACATGGCCTCTTACTATCACAATGTACTAATTCAAAAATACTAGAAGATTTGTGAGTGTTGATAGGAAAAGAAAGTCTATGCTATTTGATAAGAGGATAAATGTAACAAAGAAAAGTTTTATTTATAAGCAAAATATCTCTTACAACAGGATCATTAATCAATTTTAGTCATGAATCAAAAATATAATCAAGGCGACAATGCCAAAAACTATCCACATCCATACTACTTTTAACATAAATAGCAATTAAAGTAAATTTAGAGACAAATATGATAGAAGATCGATCAAACATGAATAAGAGACTATTTTATGAAGGAGTTTATACAAACCACTTCTTACTTTAACAATTCTAATCATGGTCCAAGTGCAAAGGTCCTGTATGAAACGTGTATCATTTATGAGAATCAAATAACAAGTTAAATTTTCAGTAAGTCTTTTAACAAAGATTAAATTAAAGAAAAACAAAGGAATGCATAAAGCATCATTTAGGATAATCTTATCAGTATGTTGAATGTTGCCTAGATGTATGGCTAGTATAAAAGTTTCATTTAGAAAACTTACCCAATAAGATACCTTGTAATGTCAAAAGTAAAAAAAAAAAAAAAGGACTACACACTATATAGTTTGTAGCCCTTAAGTTAATGATCCAAGAAACACTATTTAGCTTTAAAAAATTAGCAGAAATGTTACTATAAAACATAATTTTACTATATATCTTTGAAGGGATGACACTTGTTTTGGAATTGGATGAGGTTTGATTTACTAGGGGGTTACAATTTGAAGAATTTTAGGTTGAATAAGGCTGATGAGATGATGATATTGCTTCTTAGTTAAAACCATCTGCTCCTCACTTATGTCCTCATTATTAGGACTTGTGAATAGAACAACTTGAATAGTAAGTAAAGTTGTGACTCTACCTTTGTACAGCTTGTGACCCGGGTGATATCCATAAAGCTCGTAACATTTCTCAACATGTGACCACTCACATTGTAATGAGAACATATTGGAGGCTCAGTATTTTCAGCCTTATAGTAATTTTCAAATGTATGTCATTGTGTGTGACAATGTTAATAGCAGGGTCTTTTTTTTTTATAGCTTGTGAAATTTCTATAAGTTGTTTTGAAAGGAGCATTAAAAAACTTAATGGTCAATGCCATAGATTCATAAAAAGGAGTGTTGTTAGTAAGTTAATGGTGTTATTCTTGTTGTTAGATCAAGGAGAACAACTTGTTAATGCTGGGAAGGGGCTTAATCAGCTTGATTTGATCTCTAGTATTAATATATTGGTTGTTCAAACATATAAGAAACTATATAACATAATCTTTTTTATACTTCTTATTCAACATTTTCAATTAACCACATGTGTATAATAGCATTGGATTATAAATAGTCATTTCATCCCAAAGAGTTTTAAGATTACCAAGATATGTACTCATAGAGTCTCTGTCCTGTTAAAGGCCAACCAAATCTCTTCTAAGCTAGAAGATGTGAGCACCATTCTGTTGGTTGAAGCAATCATTGAACTTTGTCCACACTATCTGAGTATCATCCATAAAAGCTAGAATATGTTTGATATTGATGCTGACTGCATTTTGTATCCAAGAAGTCACCATGCCATTGCACCTTTCCTATATTTCAAATAGAGGATTATCTTCACTCACCTACCTAACAATGTTTCTAGAAATAAAGCCAAGTTTGTTCTTCGTTCTAAATGCTTGATGCATTGCTTATGACCAGGTAATGTAGTTTTCAATTGTGAACAATTTAGTGATGAGAACCAAAGTTGTATGGTCACCATGCTTCATATGATACTGATTATTTGGATTTGTGTAGTTGAAATAAAAGGAAACTTGTTTAGGGCTTTAGGTATTTGTAGAGTGTGAAATGAGGGATTGTTCTTCCATAGTTTGATTGGAAAAGAAAAAATATTTAACCTAAGCTCTGATACTATATAATGATCATAAAAAATTTGAAAAGAAAAACAATTGACTCATGGAAAAGATGGATGAATAGGCCTACTACCTTTACTAAATTCTTCACACCCTATTTTTTTACAAAAAAGAAATTATATACATGCATTCTATTTTGTTTGTATTGTATAACCAATTGGAAAGAGAAACATGAAAACCAGAAAAAGAATATTTCAACTAATGCTAAAGGTCAAAAATACAAAAAACAATTTTACAAAACATATGTCATTTATCCTCTCATCAGTGGCGGAGCCATGTAGGGGCAAGAGGGGGCAATTGCCCCCTCCCCCTCCCGATTAGCATCCATCACTGTCACTCTCGATTCTATTTTAATTATTCTATGGTACAAATCTTTGTTATTTTTTTAAGTGATTCATATAAATTAATTGTAGATAAATCAATATTCCAATTAAATAAAATATAAAGATTTAACAACTAAATCAAACATAATATAATAGAAAAGGAGTTAATCAAAACTAATATAAAACTGTGTTATTTTTTCTATTTGTTTCATTATATAATTTTAATTTTATTTCTTTATAATTAGTTATTGAGAATTTTATAGTTTACAATAATTTATGGGTTTGTTGAATTAATATACATGGGTAATATAATATGCTAATAGATATGAATTCAAATGAGTTTTGATGAATTAATAAGTATTTTATTATGCATTTCATATAAAAAATGATGATAATAAATTTAATAATGATTAAAAAGAAAGTACAGGGCAACTAAAAAAATTAAAGATATAATAAAAAAATTAAAAAAATATTTAATACTTATATTTAATCTACTTGTATAGATAAGCCGCAAGAACAACATTAATTTATGACAATCCTTTTAAATGATGATTTTAGATGTTATGTACTATATGTCAGCATAAAATTATTACCAAAATTTTTTCTAATTCTTGAAAAATTTAGAAATAGATAAATAAAAATATATTATATATTGAGAAATATGTTTTTAATAAGATTAAAAATAAAATTATTATAAAATTAACAGTTTTAAAATATAAAATATCGAAGAGAACAATTATAATATAATTTTTTTATTTTAAAAGTATTTTTAAATTAACTTTGCCTAACTTGAGTTGGTATATATATCTCAAATTAATTTCTATATATAGTATGTATAATATATAATATTAAACATTTATTTATTAGTAATTTATCCTTTTATTTAAAAAATCCTAATTCCACCACTACCTCTCATACATGTAACGGGTAGAGCTCAACAACTAGTCGTCATTTCTTTTTCATTAACAAAAATATTTATGTCCCGAAATATGTTAATAATAATTTGTATGGTGTCTGATATTGTTCCTGTAACCTGGGATATGCGTATATCTTACCAAACTTATGTGACCAATCCCTTCATTACAGTCGACAATCTCCTGCCAACAGCCCAAAACTACTGTTTTGTCTCAACCCCCTTCTCCCTTCCTCTATATAAACACCGATACACCACATACACTCACATTGATTACATAATCTTCTCAACCAACCTAGCATCATCCACCATATCTACTCCTTCCACCTCCAAAAACACATTTCATTGCAACGCCAAGACACCGAGAAACAGAGAAGAGGGGCGCTTTTCCTGTTTAATTTTTGGAGGGAGAGATACATTTGCATGGAGGTTGCTTCTATTTTAATATGCCTCTTTCTTTCTAGCCTTCTCTCTTATCCCCTCTTAAAAAAGATGCGGAGGCCCTGGAGGATACCTAAACAAAGAGCAAAGCTTCCTCCGGGTTCAATGGGCTGGCCTTTTGTAGGTGAAACTCTCCAGCTTTATACTCAAGACCCAAATGTCTTCTTTGTGACAAGGCAAAAAAGGTTCTAGTGATTACCATACGAACTTGATTTCCTTTCTCAAGATTTCCTATTGCATGGATTTGAAGTTTGGAAGAACCACCTTTTTTTACCTTTTCTTGTTCAGATATGGAGAAGTATTCAAAAGCCACATACTTGGCTGCCCTTGTGTTATGCTAGCTAGCCCTGAGGGTGCAAGATTTGTGCTGGTGACTCATGCTCAACTGTTCAAGCCTACATACCCCAAAAGCAAAGAGAAGATGATTGGCCCTTCAGCTCTCTTTTTTCACCAAGGAAATTACCACAACCTGATAAGGAAGTTGGTTCAAAGTTCTTTATCCCCAGACACAATCCGGAAACTAATTCCCAGCATCGAATCCGTAGCCATCTCTGCCTTAGAATCATGGTCCAGTGGGCATATCATCAACACCTTTCATGAAATGAAGAAGGTTTGGTTCAAGAAAGTAAACTATTTTTTTTTTCTGAATTAAATAAAATATTACCTATCTCTTAAGTAAACAAAAATAGAATAAAATGCCAGCTTATGACTAGCTCTTTTGAATACATATGCAAAGCTCATGCCTCTCAAATGCGTTCTGGCTTATCTAGATTATTTAAGAATATGGGGTTGCAATTTAATTGTCCCATTCCTCCTCTTTTTTACTGCAATCGATTAGTAATTCCTAATTTCAATTTTGTTTTTATTGTTGTGTTCTTCCTGGAGTTTCTGATCCCTGGGTCCTCCACTCTATATTTGCATCAGGATTCTCTAATTAGTTTTTCTTTTCTTTTCCCCCCTTGGGCTCTCCACGCAGTTTTCTTTTGACGTCGGCATTCTTTCTATCTTTGGTCACTTAAACAGCAACTTTAGGCAGATGCTGAATGACAACTACCACATAGTAGGTACGGGTTACAATTCATTTCCAACAAAAATTCCAGGAACTGCGTACCACAAAGCTCTTTCGGTAAGAAATGTCTTATCCATCATCCATCTCAATAGTAGCCTCAAAAGAATTTGAATTTGACATTTTTTTTCCTTGATGGTTATCAAAGGCAAGGAAAAGGCTTAATCAAATACTGAGTGAGATAATTTGTGAGAGGAAAGAGAAAGGACTACTAGAGAAGGATTTATTGGGTAATCTTCTGAACTTCAAAAATGAGAAGGGAGAAATCCTAACTGAAGATCAAATTTCTGACAACATTATAGGAGTGCTTTTTGCTGCTCAGGACACAACAGCTAGTGTTCTGACATGGATTCTAAAATACCTCGATGATGACCAAAACCTACTAGAAGCTGTTAAGGTGAGAAGTTCTTAGAATTTATTTCTTTTTTAAATTCCAGATTGTTAATCAGCTCTTAAATAACTCAAGTTACCGTGAATAATTGTTTTTATACATTCCAGTTAGAGCAAATGGCGATTTACGAAGCGAATGGAAGAGGAGAGAAGCCCTTGACATGGGCGCAGACAAGAAATATGCCACTTACATACAGGGTATCTAGTACTATTTATTAAAATATACTTATTGCCAAAGTAGGCTTAGTTGAGAAAGAACAAGTAATTATATGAAATCCACAGGTTATATTAGAGAGCTTGAGGATGGCAAGCATAATATCTTTCACATTCAGGGAAGCAATGGTTGATGTTGAGTACCATGGTGAGGAGCTAAACCAAAACTTATCTTTAATGATCATGGTACTTAAAAGCTATAATTTTTTTGAAAGAGAGAATTTATTGCATTTATAGGATACCTAATACCAAAGGGATGGAAGGTGTTGCCGTTGTTCAGGAACATTCATCACAACCCAGAATTCTTTCATGATCCTCGCATTTTCGACCCATCAAGGTTCGAGGTATACATGTGACATAAGAAGAAAGGAAATCTTCACTGTAACTAGTTAGAAACAATTTTTCCAGCTTTGGTGGTTGATGTCTTTATCTGTCACATACTTGCGTGTGAGAAGATGCGAGCATGTATTTATTTATTCACTTTTTTCGATCTGGGTTGCTGGTGGATGCAGATTACCCCCAAGCCCAACACTTTCATGCCATTTGGAAATGGAGTGCATGCTTGCGCCGGCAATGAAATTGCCAAGCTGGAGATGCTTGTCTTGATCCATCATCTAGTGACCAGATTCAGGTAAAGTTCCAGTATATTTCATCCCTCGGTGACCAGCTATTTCGCTGAAATCTTGTGAACGAAAATGATGATCTTTTTTGCAGGTGGGAAGTGGTGGGATCACAAAACGGGATTCAATACGGCCCATTTCCTGTACCCCATCAAGGACTCCCAGCCATATTTTGGAAAGAACCTGTCAATCTCGAATAAGATGTGCCGTTGAGTTCAAGATGCCTGCTCTCGTTCACGATTCTTTCTACCCTCCTAACCCAGCCCCTGTAGTTTTTTCAAGGGGTCCCTATCTCTTGTTTACTAAATGCTTTGCCTAAATCTACTCTTACTGCATGTAATGAGGAGGTGATCGGTCCCAATTATCCCAGTGTAAGTCAGTGGACTATGCTTTATGCAAATTAATATGCGTATCTCTTGCATTCTGTAAGCTTTATTTTTGTCAACGTACTGATAATAATAACTATAAATTATATAAGAGTTACAAGATCTCCATGGCTCATATCCATCATCAACTGAATGAATACCTTTTGTTCATGTCAACTTCACCTCGCGCGAGGGGTTTGGCTGCAGTGGTGCGAGAAAGAACCACGTGTTCGTGCTCTGGCTGGCCGAGTGAACCCTATCAGGAGGGGTGCTGCCCTCTTTAGCTGGCTTGTGTGGTGTGGTTTGGTTCGGGTTTGCTAGCGTTTTTTTTCCCCTTCATGTTTGACCGTTCAATGGGTAGCTATCAAAAAGTAAATTAATAAAGTGATGGATGGGTCGACAATGTGTAAATGTTAATATCCAATTTTTTTGTGCTATTCGATCCCAAGTTCCCATCCATTTATCAAAGCACCAATCCATTATGAAGAACAAACATGAAACCGTCAATTCTTACACAATCATAGCTCCTCGGCACTTGACCTAACAAATTAAATCGAAAAAGAAAAAAAGAAAAAGGAACATAGATAGAAAAAAAAAATAGTTAGTTAATTCTAGGTTAGAGAATCATGGGAAATTTTTATAGGATCCACCAACTTATTGATGAAACCCTAGCATTATCCTTACAGGCCTCCTAGCTCGCAATATTAGTTAATCCTAGGAAATTACGAGTGCAGCTGCTGGAAATTTCTCATGATATCTTATCACGTGTTTATTGATAGTAAATTAATATCGAACTCCCTAGCTCACAATATTTATATAACATGTGTATCGATAGTAATTAAACAATATGGTTAAAAGTTAGATCGACAAAATAAGAAGAAAAGGAATAGACATGAAGAGGCATGCCAGATAAAGCATCACAATATTAAGACGTTAAATGAAATAACACACACACACACACAAAAGCACTTAAATATATACCAATATGTAAATTCCACCGTACCTTAATTAGGGGAAAAACAATCAATACTGAAGAAATTAAAAAAATTAAAAAAACTCTCATTAAAACCTAAAGAATAGGTTAACCCCGTTTAATTTTCATTAGTTTCGTATTTATTGACCATATAAAACCCTAAATAACATAAACTAACCTACATAGTATATTATTATCACTTTATTTTACTAATAAAAACTCTAAAAACACTCAATAATATTAAAATTTGAAAACAATAAAACTACACCAAGCTTCATCGTATCATTAAAACTAGATCTGTATTTTTTTTATAAGATTTTTCATTTTATTGTCTTATATTACTTTCTACTCATTTGGAGAAAATTATCTATAAAATGTGCATTATTCCATTATGAAAAGTTTTTCCTTTTTATAAGAAAAAATATTAAAATAAAGGTTCAACAAATATGTACCCATGTCTATATTTTTTACAAATTCTATTCACATCACATATAATTAAAAATAATATTTTCATTCTATTTCCATAAATTTTAGAGCCATTAAAAAATTAAATAATCATTAATTTGAGAGTCCATAAAATTAATTGAAGCATATAGAAGCTAGCACATATGCTTATGTTAATAAAAAAAATTAACTCTTTCAAATAAAAAAAATCCATTCTCATGTAATATTACTGTACAGAATAAAACTATTCACTTAATAGACTTTACATATTCATATGATATAAATATATTTTATTTCAATAAATAATGAAACTCCTTTTCTGTTTTTGTAAGAAAGATTTGAAATTTTCTTATAACAAGATATGATATGAAAAATATATTTTCAATTTCTAATTATGTTGATAAATAAATGGTGCAAATTTATCAGTGGTTATTATTTTCAAGAGATTGAATTATAAATAGCCATACACATGTATATATGGAATATAAACACTAATTGTTAGCTATTTTATACCCCTAGCTTTTATTTCAATACAATAAAGATTTATTTATATGTTTTAACAATCAATAAACTAATTCAATTACAAATTATGAAGCTGTACTTAAAACTTTACACATTTTAAAATCCAAACATTATAATTTAACAAATGCTAAGTATACTTGCTTATAAACAATTCAAAATAATCTATTAGAGATTATTAAAAAAGTAATAATTAAAACAATACACGTGCGAGATGTGCCAAAACATATCCTATCTAAACAGAAGCCCTGACGATCAGGATTCGAGCAAGACCCAGGTGGTTGGTGGGTATTGCTTGTTAACAAGTTAGGAATCCAGCAGCAAAACACGTGTTCTTTGCTTATTATTTTTACGAGCTTGGTCCTCTTCCACTCGAGCCCTGGCAGTACAAGCCATGGCCCGGGTCTATCAATTTCAGTTTAAACAAGCCAGAAGCCCAGGTCAAATAAATCGAAGTATGAGAGGGGTTTCTCCTCCCGCACAGGCAAGAAAAAAAAAGTAAAAGGGGGGGGTGGAATTTGTCTACTGTAATTGTTATACATTCAGTGAAGTCCTGTTCCTTCTTAATTTCTGGTTTCCACAACTGGCCATGTATGAATCGTCGATCTTTCCGATGATTTTTACTGTTAGTCGAGCAATTTTAAAAACCAGTGATTTGGTAACTATAATGTTCGATACGCGTCTCGATTAAGCATATATGATACAGCTCAGGGGCTTGGGATTGGTCTGTGTTTGTTCTCATATTTGATTGTTCGAATGCTTCCTCATATCTGTATTACATGTTCACTTCCCCTTGAGTTATATGCTGCTTGACATGGAAAAACCTTGCAGACTTCTGACTATTTAGCCAAGAAATGGCAACGAAGATGAGCTTTGCAGAGGATGAAATATAGGGTGATTTATAAATTAGGTTGAGTTGCCTGCTAGCTGGTAACTACGATTTGCAAGTGATTCACAACAGGACGTTTACATTGACGTCAAATGAATGTCTCTTGAGGTCGAGCTCAGTTTAAGCCATCCCTCGCATATCTCGTATTCTCCTGCTTTTCATTTAAATATTCCATAAGAGATTGCCATCTTCATTGCCTGTGTCATTTTGAACCCATCTGCGAATGGAGATTGCATCCCCTGTCTCGCTATCTCTACTCTTATAACCCACTGTTTATTTCTCTCTTTTTTAAAAAATAAAAATAAAAAATAAAATCATCCAACAGTTTTAAGATATTTTTTACTTAAAAATATATTAAAATAATTCTTTTAAAAATTATTAACAAGGAATTTATTTAATATGTAAGGAGTACGAGAATCGGCTAAAGCAAAGCTGCCTAACCCTACAAAACGATGGGCTCATCCCACCCTACCCCCACGTGACGCCAACAACCTCCTAAAAATAAAAAAGAAAGAAAAAATCATTTTCCTTGTCAAATAAATACATGGGTAAATCTCAGATAAGTCCCAACGAATTACCCATTTCTCAAGTAGGACCCGATCTATTATTTTCATCAAATGGATCTCTATTTGTTCATAAGTTTTCAATCGAGTCCTTTATTCTAGGATGAATGCGTAAAGTTTTACATAAAATGTTGATATTATTCAAAATCTACTTCTTTTCTTGACATACGTAAATAGTTACTTTGAACAGAGAAAAATTTAGCCTTGATACATGGCAGAGTCTATTGACAAAAGAATAAGTCTGGGATACAACTGAGGACTGTTGTACAATCCGAGGACTAATATGGGATTGACCTATAAATAAAACAGCGCCCATTTTTTTTTTTAGCTGTCTCCCAGCACGGACACTAAAAAACACAACGAGATCTGATTGTCTCTATAACCCCAAATTTATTACTTGTCATTAAGAACACCTCCTTTCTTCTCACTATAATTTTTACTAAAATTAGTGAAATCCTTTAACAGTTGAGTTGTTTTGCTCTTAATTTGGATTGTTATGGGAGAGTTAACAACAATAATTGATGCTTAGCTCTACAATTTTGGTTGGAGATCTCTCGCATGGACTCGATCTTGAGCCACAATGGCTCTGCAGACCCCTCTCATTTCCTCCTTTCCATTTGCTTCGCTTTTAGTTTCTTCCCTGCTCGCTTCTTATTGGACAGATTTCTTTTTCGAGTAAGATTTCTCTGCTTATTTTTTTATTTAGTTATTTTTCCAGTTTTTATCATTTTTTTTTGCTGTTTAGTTATCGGAGAATTTATTTATGAATTGATCATGATTTAAGGACTTTTATTGGAATCTGAGGTTGATGAATGATGAATGAGATTTTAAATTGAGGTGAAACAGAAGCACAGGCTTTAAATTCTAAACAAATCTTATTGTTTTGTAATTTTATTTCTTTCAACGAGTATATATTCATGGAGAATTTTATTACCTCTCCCTTTCATTTACATGCCATTAGAGGACAACTTTAATGATGTAGATCTCGTTTGATTTCCGTTACCTTCGTTTTTGAGAAGATCTGTTTTGAAATCACCGTGCATTAATCTTTCACGATCCCGTTGTTTGACTTCATGAGTTGCTACAGTGCTTGAAAAATAATTGCTAAGGGTTTTTCAGTTGTAGGATCGTGACTGAGGCCTTAAAATGTAAAATAGTATGGATTTTTGTACCCTCTATCAGAAACAGTTAAGGTTATTGCAGTGTTTGCTTTTGCTCTAAAAAGTTCCCTATAGCTCTGAACATCTTCTTATTCGCTAGTGGCCTTAGCTGCAGTGAGTGGTAGGAAATATTTTGTGAAAATGCCATAGATATGCTGAGGCGGAATTCTTCCTTTTGCATAGTGGCACGTCAATCTTGAACAACATTTTTAGTTGCTATCATGCAATGTCAGGTATAGGCGCTTGTGTCTTTATTTAAGCCAACAAATCAGACAAAAAATTACGTGCAAGTCTGTAACTCTATGCTATAGTAATGTTGAATATTTATTTTCCTTACAATTCAGGGTATCCATGTACCCAATATGACCACTTTATCATAGTTCTTGCTTTATTTCTTGCCTACTGTGACTCCTTGCATAGAAAAATATGCATGCCTTTTATCTATAGGATCCTGATAAATTCTCCATATCTCTCAGAGGCTGGCCATTTGGTTGTTGCATAGTAAAGCCAGAGCCATTCCATCAAGGATTGATGAGGCAACTATTGTAAAATGTTCAGAATCTATGTGGAAGCTTACATACTATGCTACTGTTGAAATATGTGCTCTGAAAATTACCTGCAACGAACCATGGTTCAGAGATACAAAAGAGTACTTTAGAGGCTGGCCACATCAAGAATTGAGGTGATTGATTCATATGCTATGAATTTCTGCAGTTGGTGATGATAGTTGCTTACTAGTTATGCGTAACTGGTGTAGTGTGGATGGCAGAAATGCATTTTATGGCTTGGGATATCAAGTATTTTCCAGATACTTGAGCTTGCTTCAGAGGCCTTCATATTTCGGTTACTTCTAAGAGGGCCACATCAGGGGTCTTGGTTTCCTTGATTGATGCAAATTGTTTTTATTTCAGGTTTCCAGTAACGCTTTTCTACATGTGCCAATGTGGGTTCTACATGTACAGTATTGCTGCCCTCCTTATGTGGGAAACTAGAAGGAAAGATTTTGCTGTGATGATGTCTCATCATGTAATTACGGTTATATTAATTGGATACTCATATATTACAAGGTAACAATTCATTCCTTTGGTACTCTGAGTTGTGAGCCAGCAAAACTCAAATTCTCTTCTAGCCTCATCATTTTCTCATGCCTGTAGAGAAGAACCTCATCTTGTTGCTTCTTTCTGGTTCGCAAAGTTGGATACTCATTCCAAAGATAGCTGCATAGATTATAAAATCTATCATGTTTTCTAAAGTTGAATGCTAGTTATCATGTTCTTCAACTGACTAATTAGCTGATGCTTTCATTAATACTAAATGAAGTCTTCTTGAGGTTAAGCGGATTCTCCTGTTCTCTTTCTCCCTCTTTATTTTTAGTCATTTTACAAGCCTTTTAGATCAAGATGGAAAAGCTTTTTGAGAGAAGTTCCATGCAAGAGCTAAGCTCTTTAGAGTTCTATACTCATGCCCCCCCCTATTGATTTCTGTGCACAATAATATTCGAGATTGAGGTCAATTAAAACTGGCTGTTATTATTAAGCCAACCCAGCTGTTCTCTTTCTCTCTTCCTTTTTATCTTTATTGTTGGTGTTTTTACAAGTATATTTATATTGAGATGCCAAAGCTTTCTTTCCTTAGAGTTATACTCTTGTGGCCCTACTTTGATTTCTTTACAGGAGTAGCTATTAAGATTAGCAAAGTTCAAGTAATACTTTATCTGGACACATTCAATGAGTAATTAACTTACAAACTTTGCCATGCAGATTTTTCCGGATAGGCATGATCATCCTCGCCCTGCATGATGCAAGTGATGTATTCTTAGAAGCTGCCAAAGTTTTCAAATACTCTGGCAAGGAGCTTAGAGCAAGTGTTTTCTTTGGACTGTTTGCCGTCTCATGGCTTGTACTGCGTCTAATATTCTTCCCCTTTTGGGTTATCAGAGCAACAAGGTTTGTCTTCATGGTAGATGACTTATTTTCATTAATTTTGGCTCCTTTTCCTCATCTAATATTTGGTTGGCATTTCCCAGCTATGAATTGGTGAAGTTTTTGGATTTATCATTGGCCTACGACAAATTAGTGTACTATGTCTTCAATACAATGCTGCTGATGCTGCTTGTATTCCACATATACTGGTGGATCCTGATATACTCAATGATAACGAGACAGCTGAGAAACAGGGGAAGAGTGGGAGAAGATATAAGATCTGGTAAGCTTTCTGCTGTTTTAATTTTACAACTGAATTTGGAACATGAAAGGAAAGGTCAGCCTCTATATGTCTATGGTTTGCTTCAGAGTTTTAGAACCCCCTTGCCCTCTCTGCTCTTTTTTACTTCCGCTTTGAGCATGGAGCCTGAGGAATGAAGTTATTAAAACTTTACTTCAAGGAGGCTGCCTTGGGCATCCTTTATTCCAACAATATGATGAGTTATTGAACAGTCCCTGGCACATATTATCAAGAACTGCCAAATGTCATCAGTTTATCATCTCCTTACACTTCATTTATCATCTTGGTTTGCGGATTTGTGGTTTTTTTTTTTTTATTGAGAGCTATTGACTTCTTTTAATATAATTGCAGATTCAGAAGATGATGAATAGGTGGACACTTCGATCAACTTTTTTGTTCTCAGCATTGACTTTGAGGAGATTAGTTTGACTTATATGTAGGTTTGTATCTTCGGTCTGTTGGTCTTCACCAATTGGGTGAATAATTTACTTGCTTCAATATTGATCAATTCTTCATGGCGCAGACATGAGGAGATAGGACCCTGGTGCAAATCTCCTGATTTCTTTTTGGTGTACAAATAACAGGCAGTTCCTGTATGGGATCAGTCCTTATATTGTTAAATGGAAAGTGGAAAAAGCAGCTTCGTAATACATTTATTTTTCTGGTGTGTTAGTCCTAATCACTTGTTATATTGTCGAAGCCCGGGGGGGATTTTGCGTAGATTCAGAAGCATGTGTTGGGTTGGGCAATGGTGGTTTCTTATCACATCCTTAAGACAAGATGCATTCAAAAACTCAAATCCCCGCCCTTTCACTTCGGCCCCAAAATTTCATATCATTTTGCGCTGGAAAAGCCATTTCGTCGCTGCAGACTGAAAACGCCGCGTCAGTCTAGAAAATCTTTTTAAGATCATGATGAGTTTTTCGATCAACAGAGTAGGGTTTTGAAAACTCAAGAACCTCGACAAGTCTATGCATAAGATGTGATGCTGCATGTTACCTGAGACAAACAAGAATGATGTCGTGTTCCTCCTCCATGAATGCTGGTTTGCTCCCATTTGGAACATGCATTTAGCGCCCATCCCAATTCGAACGTGTATCAATAATTTAGGAGGTTCTTAATTGCGTCGTGAACGGAGGCATGTGTAAAAGTACATGAATCAAATATTGGCGTATCGGGTAGTCAATGAGAAGAATCCTTCTATGATCTTGGGTTACCGGGTTGACGCCTTGTTAGACCCCAATCAAAAGCATCTTTTTTCCTGGGGAGATGGATAGAATTTGAAGCAATTTAAACTTATTAGACCCCATTCTCGTGCTAATTTTGACTCCACTTACAGCATGCTATAAATTTATTTATTTTAAAAAAAAAATCCTTTAAGTTGTCTTGAAAGCAAGATACTGGTGGTAATTTGATTTAGATATTATGCATGGTCTTGGACTGGAATCTAGTGGCAGGCTAGAAAAACGGCATCAATGTAGACGTTGGTCCGGTACAGATAATCCCTGTAAAAAAGATTATTTTTCGTACGAGAAGGTGATAAATTTTATGATGCCCTGGGCCCTACTTTAAAGATGATAGAGATATTTTTATCATTATTTTTCATGAGTTATGAATTTTATTTTATTGTTCATGTTCGATGACAATTTGTATCCATTGCCTGCGTAGGTTGCCTTGTATTGAGATTTGTATGATCAATCAAATTAATCAAGTTATCAAGTTACCATGTGTGTGTGTGTGTGTGTGTGTTTGTGTATTGTCCCCTCGGCAGCCTCTATTTTGATATCATCGTTGTTGTTTGATCCGTGGTCAAACTTTGACCTTCAACTTTTAATTTAAAAATATTTACAAATGCTAATGAAGATTCAATCTATTTATAAAAATAACATCAAGATTCTTTAGGTCGGAAAGTGTTTTTTTTTTATTTTATTTCATGCACATTTAAAATCCAATACATTCTGAAAATATAGAATAAGTAGAGATACTTTCAGGTTTCAAATTTTATGGGGAGTCTCGAGGAAATCATGTGAATTTATTTAGATAATTTTAATGTGATTCTCAAGATATTTGCACGTGTGATTTCCATAACTCCACTTGTTTTAATCTTGGTTAGGTGTTTCCTGTCTGGTTATGCAAATATTTTTAAATCTCTACTTAAAATGCATAGATAAATTATATCATTTTTTTGGACCTCCATAAAACTTTAGGACTATTCCAAGTTATTTTCAATGCTTCGCAATTATGTGAATATTTAACATTCATGAAAAAATAAAAAAAAAAGCTTTCCCAACTTTAAAAATTTTAGAATTAATTTTTTGAAGTAGATTGTATTTTTATTGGTATCTATAAAAAAATTGAATTATATAATAACAAAACATAAATTTTAAAATAGGATATGGTTAACGATCAAGTTTAAAATGTTGATCTAATGTGAAAATGTACGGAGGATGACTTATGGGTAGTGCTTATCAACAAAAAGGAAAGATAGAAAATTCAAAATAAAAGAGAATGATATTAAAAGTTTTTATAAATTACATTTACGTAACAGTACAATTAAAAGCAAACAATAAAATATAATAAAATAAATTTACAAATATTTGATCATCTCTTTTAATTAGTTGACTAAAATAATTTTCTAATAATTTTGAGTTGTTCATGTTTTTTTTTTATTTATTACTAAAAAATTATATTTTGTATTAATATATCAAAATAATTAAAAAAATATCGGTAACTGTTTGAACATATCTTTTTAAGAGAGTATTTAAAAGTATATTAATGATTTTTTTTGGTAATTTTTATTTAGAAATACATCAAAATAATAATTTTATATATAAAATTATTTTTAACATTAGCATATCAAAATAACATGAAAAAAAAAATATTTTAAAAAAAAATATTTTTTTTCAAAAATAATTTAAAAAAATTATAAAACTTAATTTATAATCACCTTATTATTGAACAATGAAATTAAAAAAAATAATTTAAAAATCATTTTATTTAGATTAACTTAAAAAACTCGCGACTCGAATGATAACATTGAAATAACCTTGAAGAAAAAATCAAAACAAATCATAATATATAATTTTTTATTGATCTAATATTAAATAATAAATATTAAAAAATATCAATTAATTTTTTTAAATCAAGTAGACTAATTTAGCAATAATAAAAAATTTATTATAAAACTAAAATAATAACATGTATTTCTTTTTTAAAAAAAATATTACCAACAATGTTCTGCACACATTAAAAGCACCTGCTACTTGAGCTGGTTTCGTAGATAATAATTAGCACTAGTGGTATTCTTTCCTTCTGTTGAAATGGTCGACGTTGCTTTGCGTACTTGATGGACTACGGGGGCAGTACGATCTTTAAGAGCAGAAGAACGTTTGACCTTCTCCAATCCCTCCGTTGTGGCTCTTCCTCACCTCAGGAGTCGAGAGGTGTACGAAGAGTCCCTGTCTAGCTAGCTGTCTCTTTCTAAGAATAACAAGAATGCCAACGACCGACCGCGTCTAATAAATATTCAACCAAGAGAATCAAATTTTTACGGACAAATGATTGGCCTCTCTCGAACCAGAGAGAACATGGGATCTCTCTCCCCTCCAGACCCTGAAAGGATCACCACCGTGAGAATTCAAGAAATTACAAAAGTCTATTATTTTTGTGTTTCCAAAATACCTGCTGGTCCTTCAACCGAAGAAGAATAAGAAGAAAAATCAACTAATTAATTAAATAAAAACTTAATTTAATTTAGATATAACTTATACTTTCATCAGAACGTAAAATTAAAATCCCACAAGAGTGAAATATGCACTTTAATTTTAATTTTAATTTTAACTAATTAAATTAAAGAAGTTGAGTCGTCAGGAGTCATGTATTCGATGCCATACAGAGGAAGCTTCTCAGCCCTCGAATCCCAAACTTTTGAGAGTGGAGTGTATGTCAGCGAGTTCTCTCTACGCTTTAGTGCTTTGGTGCCAAAACCACGCCCCGCACGCCATTTAAGATCCCGTCCAGTACGGTATTCAATTATACTTATTAAATTTATTTTTTTAGATTTAGATTAATTTTTTAATATTTTTAATACCATTTTCATTTTGATGTGCCAGGTAAAAAATAAATTTATCAGAAATATTTTACTTAAATATATTTTTAAATAAAAAATTTAATTTTTTTTTTACTATATTCTCTAAAAAAAAGAATAATACATATTATTTTTTCTCTTTACTTCCGTGAGCATATAGAACATAACGGGGAAAGGCAGACCCCCTCTTCTTCTTGTTTCTCTCTCCCCCAATCTCCCCCCCCCCCAAACAGGCGTTATTTAGCGTGCGGGGGTCGTTGGTGCGTGGGAAACGTACGGAATGCCGAGGAGAAATTGGGACCAAAGCTTGATCGTTGCTGCATGGGTTTGGATAAATGTCTGAATCCGAACAAAATCATTTCGAGCTGCCAAATTATGGAGTGATGGCTAGCTAGAGAAGCTGAAACTGCTCAAAATAAATATTGAATCATAAATGGCCTTAATTTGTTGCAAAACACAATTGTGATACCGATTTCTTCTTTAAAATATGATGTAAATGTGATAATTTAAATTTATTTAATTGAAATCCATATAAAATTATATATAGAAATGTAATAAAAACAAGTTACAATTAACAAGGAAGTAAGTGCTAATATTAAAAATTCTTTTAATGGGTGATAATTTTTTTTATATAAATACATGGTGAAATTAAAGAAGTGCCTGGAGTTATTTCTTATAGAAAAAGAGTCAAGAATTCTGACAACTGATATATAAACTAGATAAATCTAGCAATAGAACCAGTGCACTTGGAGAAATAAAACCATTTTAGATTGTCTGTAGAGATTTAATTAGAAATGTGAGAAAAAATATCCCAAATCATAAACAAAATCTTAGTAGGATTGAAGCAAAATATAATGATAAAATTATTTCTTGTTAAAATTTAAATTACAAATTGTCCGAAGGTCTCCCCATGAAAAAATAATAAAAAAACAATCCCAACACATTTTAGTGTAAGCTTAAATATTTCAAGGGATGCATGAAAATGACATAGGAAATCAGGTCTAATTTATCATTTTTACCAGATTTTGTCCTTACAACGGAGTTTCCTACTTGTTTTTTTTTTTTTGTATCAATTGAGTATCTTTACTCTTTATTTTTATTTTTTTTGGACAAAATCAAAAGATATAAAAAAATTACGAAAAAAATAAATAAAAGCATAAAGACCGAATTGAAATACATTATATATACAAATTAAAAATTAAGAGTTAAATTAAAAAAAATAAATTAATAAAGGTTTGAATTTGAAAAAACAAAAATAACAAGGACAATATTATATTTACCAGGATGGAAAAGATAAATGAAAATAAAAATTACCAGTATTACACGACCACATTTGAAATATATGCATCGACTATCATAAAAAAAAAAAGACAAACAAATTACAAATTGATTTTTATAATGCAGCTGTGAATAGAAAAAGGTAGAGGAGTATAATGAATCCTTTTTTTATTTTAATTATCCATACATAATCATTTGTGATGGTCCTTTAGAATTAATCATGAATGAATTTAGTAACGACTGACAAACCAAGTTTTTTTCCCTTTTCTTTCAATCCAAACTCTGTTTGAAAAGAATATCTCTACAATTTTGGTTTAATGGATGGATGCCCTGTAGAACGGAAGGAGGGAACAAAGTGCGTACTGAGCTGTCTAGAAGTAGCCGTGAAACTTCTACAGGACATGATGCGGTGTGATTAAAAAGGTACAGACATGTTTACCTAAATTGTCAGCTCAGACACAACTTGTCCCAGCATTTCTCACACAGGAATGGCAGTGTAGTGGTGAGCTAAGGCAGGCAACTAGCTTCATCATACTCCACCGAGCCCTTTCCTGTTTATTTCTTGGAAGCACTCAGTACTGACGCGGATAATTATTGGAGTAATCGAGGGGTAAGAAGTGAAGGTCTACGTGTAATTCGAGAAGTATTTAATAATAATAAAAAAAGACTAAGTGCAGGAGTCTTCATAACGAATTCTCGTAGAAAAAAAGAAATAATTTGAACCCAGAGAGCTAGCACGGATACTTTTTACACACACACACATCAAATTAATATATTTTAAAATCACTAGAAAATAATTTGACATTTTTTTTTTATGAATACACAGATTGGTTGAAAGATATGAAGGGAACAAAAACACAAAATTTACGAGCAGATCAAGAAACATCAAGGAAGGCATGTGCGTTGATTATTATAAAGCAGGGATGGATAGAGTAGCAGTACAAAAAATCTCTTGCTAATTCCTCACTTCACTGATAAAACCTAAATTAATCATTTTATTTTATAAGATCACCCTCTAAATTTTATTTTACACACAGAATCTTGTTTTTAAAGATCCAGAGCACACCGGTCGCATGTGGTCTCTGCTTGACTTTCCTGATTCATGGTTTCTTTTCTTCGATCCTTGGAGTTGTGGCTGTTGATGTTGCTTTCCTGCCCTGGTGGACGCTCAGAAGGAATAATTTATGAGACTACGAAGTTGACCTTATCCAATCCGTCAAGTGGTTTGAATGTTGTCCTTTCGTTACCTTTCGGGGTCATCAGCGTACGAGCCAGCATTCTCCTGCTAATAAAAACCCCCAAATGACAATTTCAACGACCGTGTAGAAATCGACAGGGACCCTTTCTAGAACGTCAGATACTGGCAGCTGAGCCCAGTTTGCTGGAGTTTTACCTCTACGGTTTTTCTTTTGGAATTTCAATTATTTTTTAAAATATGTTTTTCATCTTAAATAAATTATTTTTAATATTAATATATTAAAATAATCTAAAAAAAATAAATTAACGATAAATTTTAATGAAAAGCCCATAATTAAATCATGTGTTTGTAGTATGCTTTGGTTCTGTTCAGGTTTTTTTTGAACATCAAAATGTGCTATATGCTATTTTAGAGCTATTCCTTCTAGAGCAACCTTTTACGCTGTGCAACTTTAAGGAAAAAATACTTTAATAATTTCTTTCTCTGGAAGTTGTACTGCCGATGTCATGTATTCAATACAACACAAGGAAACTTCTACGGTATCGAAGACAAGCTTTCCAGGGTGGGAGTATACGCCAGCAAGCTCTCTTTACTCTTTTAATGTTTCAGTGCCAACGCCAAGCACAATAAGCCGCGTGCACTTCAACCGCGTGCACAATAAGCTCTCTGTACTCTTTTAATGTTTCCCACGTCACTCGAAGACAAAAACAAAAAAAGCCCTCCTTTGACACCAAAGGTCCAGAACAACACTCCAAAAGGTCCCCACGTGCCTTTATAACCTTCAAACCCCGTGTGCATTAAGTGTGACAGCTGGTTAGCCACGTCACTCTTCCCTTCCATATATACTCCCCCCCCCCTTCTCTCTCATAAAAAAACACAAATTCGCAGCAGAGCAGAACAACTCAAAAGAAAACATTTGACGCAGGAAGCAGAAGTGCAAAACAGTTTAAAAATGCAAAGATCTCCAAAGAGGCCCAAAATCAGTGAAGCTCTGTCAGCAACTCTCTTTTCACCGCCGGCAGCTCCACCGCTAAGATTGACCCAAGAGCAGGAGTTGGCCGTGATGGTTGCTGCTCTCAGAAACGTAGTTTCTGGCACCGCTTCAATGGATTTCTCAAGGGAGATAAATATTATTAATATGCCAATCACCTCTTCACATCCACAATTTGGAAGTGCAAGCAGTAGCAGGGATGGTTTTTGCAACTCTATATTGCCTCCATCTTCGGATCTTGACACGTGTAGTGTTTGTAAGATCAAAGGGTGCTTAGGATGCAACTTTTTCCCGCCAAATCAAGAAGATAAAAAGGACGACAAGAAAGGCAAACGAAAGAGAGTAAAGAAGAATTATAGAGGTGTAAGGCAACGGCCATGGGGAAAATGGGCTGCAGAGATAAGAGATCCACGGAAAGCGGCAAGGGTTTGGTTAGGGACGTTTAACACTGCAGAGGAGGCGGCAAGGGCTTATGATAAGGCAGCCATTGATTTTAGAGGGCCAAGAGCTAAGCTTAATTTTCCATTTCCTGATAGTGGTATTGCTAGTTTTGAAGAGAGTAAAGAAAAGCAAGAGAAGCAGCTGGGAATCAGTGAGAAGAGAAGTGAAATTGAAACGGAAATGGGGAAAGACAATGAGTTCTTGGATAATATTGTAGACGAAGAGTTACAAGAATGGATGACGATGATGATGGATTTTGGTAATGGTGATTCTTCCAATTCTTCCGGTACCGCAAGTGCTGCTGCTACCATTGGTTTTTGATTAAACTTTCAGGGTTTCGTAATGTTAATTTAGGTCCCTAAGAATCGCAACTGTAAGAAATTTTCGATTCTTTTGTTATTTTTCAAGAAAGAATCATCAAGTCGCTGGTCGTACAATGTTAACTTGTACAATTCTTACTGTACAATTTAAGGAAATCTGTACTAAAGTGTTGTTTCGAGTGGCATAGAGAATTAACGAGACAAGGTTCCGCGCACACGAGTTCCTCTGTTTTTCTGCTCTGTTCCCGCTCTGTTTTTAGCTGTTACGAAAACCTGGACTGTTGACCAGGGACCCACGTCAGGTATAAATTGACAGGAAAATCTCACCTGATGGAAAGGGTCACTGTGGTCCTGTGGGTTCCACTCATGTTGCGGGGTAATGTCCATTCCTCTTTCAGAAGTCACAGTGCCCCCTGTACACGCAGCCACCAAGCTACGATGACTTGACCATGCTATGTAATTTAGCATGTGGGTTTTCTCTGTGGACAACGAGACGAGGAATCAATTTCCAATCTCGTTGAACATGAGCGTAAATAAATCATCACGTGTAAAAAGAAGTTGAGCAAGCTGAAAAGAAACGAAAGATAATGGCGATGATCAGAGTATCCAGAGAGTAAGAGAGCGATTGAAGTTTTTAATTGGAGTCCGATACTAAATTATCACTTGATTGGTTGACTTGGTGGGGATTAGAGGTTTGCTTTACTCGAGTGATTGTGACTTTGTCCGGAAGCAGAAGGGCCTTGCCAATAAATAATTGAGTTCTACTAAACACATGTTAATTTCCCCACATTGTTTATGCAAGACGTGGCAAACTTTATTAAGCCGATATAGTGCCTCTTTCTTGTCATCTGTGCGTTGAATAGTGAATATAGTCTTCCTTTTTTCTTTTTAAAAAAAGAAGAAGAAATCAAATCAAGTTGGATTGGGGTGCAAATCACTCTCTCGAGTAGATTAATTAAGCAATTAAAAGAGACTCCTAATCTTCTTCCATGTGAAACGACAGATTCCTCTATCACACCAGCAATCTAGAATTAACACGATGATCATTTTTCTTCTTCAATCAACTACGTTGCATTTGCTTTATTGTGTCTCATCAAGTCCTTGATGTCCCTGGTTTCTCTATCGCCAGTGAATGATCGATTTGAATCTTCATTTCGCTTGGGCTTGAAGGTATAACAGTATCGTTATACTCATAGCAGATTTTATTTTTTTTTCATCTGTAAATCTCAATTCGAGATCCAGTGATTTTAATCTGGAAAACGAAATCATAGATGCCATTTAATGCTAATTATAAGTAGATATCCACTTAGTAAAGAAAGAGAGTCGAAAGCTTGGAAGAATATCAAGTTTCATAGATAAAAAGACGCATAGTGCAGGTTTTCCTCTTGCGGATGGATGAACAGCATGTTTGTACGAATCCAACTACATGGAGATATATCACTTGTGGCTACGATGAGTTGGTTAGGGTTGATGGGTTCATCTTAGTTTTTTTATTCTTATTTCTCCTTTTAATTTCAAAACGAGGAAAAAAAAGAGGATTTTTTCCAAAGTACGGATTACAGAACCAGAAAAGATAATTATTCCCTCGGTAGAAATTCACAGCTAAAGCACAACCTGTGAAAATTAGGACTTGAAACGCGTGTTACACTTACTGCCACTGGCTTTATTCCGAAAACTCATGATTCCAATAAAGACAAAAGACAAAACCCGTGTAAATGAGAAAAAGTAATTAATCACAAACGTTATAAATGCACTCCACGTCTAGCCGACAATGCCTAATCTAGGGGCAACCAGTCGGCTAAAGAAGTAACTGATCCCTGAAGTAAAAAAAAACATTTACGCTGTCACGCGCTCTGCTATTTTAAATTAGCAATGGTAAGGCGCATATTTTTATTCTCATCAACCAGGCTCCACATTCTAACATCTAAAGCTCAAACCATCTGAGCTGGAACCACATGTCTTAGCAATTTATTGATTACTTAACATCAACACAAAAGATCCTTTATCTCGGTGGTGTTTCTGAACGCGCTCAATTTCAGAGCCAATCTGTTCATACATAGCCAAGAAGAAAAATATATCAGGATTCCTTTCCTTTCTACCATCATTCTGACCTCGGACCGTGCTTTAGAATAAAAATCAGTGAAGCTCATGATAGGCCAGAAATCTTAATCACGCAATTTGCAAGAAACCAAGTTTCATACATTTATTCACCTTAAAAAACATCTATTCACGAGTTAATGGTAAAAAAACAAGATGAAAGATTCACACTAGATTCAAGCAGAAGCCACAATCAACTAGAAGATGGGGAAAATGAAGCAAGTTAAACTGAAGATAGCAGAAATGAACTGTACAAATCGAAAAGAAATAAAGAAATAAACAAGGACGGTTCCGTTTCAGCCACGTGAGCGTTTGCCAGAAAGGCTGATAGAGCTGACTTTCATTGGGGTTGCCACCACCAGTGGAGCTTCTGGGGAGTCACTGACAGCATAATTCTCATGCATGAAACGGCTTTCTACAATAGACTCGTCCTTCAACACAATCTTATAACAATAACAGCTCTTGAGACCATGCTGATTTCGGTAGCAGTCGTGAGCGCTGTTCTTCACCCGCTGGAAATCCCATATCACACTGAACTTGCCCACTGTCACGACTAGGTGACGCTCTTGCTTACCATTCTCGGTGACCTGAAAGATAACATTGAACATGAGACAAACGCACAAATCAATAGAGTCCATTAATATCAGGGCACAACAGGATGACAAGCAATTGCAAACACCTGACTCAGGATCATAAACGAGGTAGCACTTGTAGATTAATGTGAGGATGTAGACGCTTTTCTCCACTACATTAAGTGGATAACATTGGGGAATCACATTCACATGAATGTCCAAGGAGTTCACATGGTGAAACAAATTCTATATTTCCATGAATTGATTATGCTATCAACTTCATCTTGCTTGATAAATCCAATTTTTTCAACTCCACGGACCATTTATTAAACTAATGTTTATGCTATCAGTTGACAGTTTGAACCTTCTATTTCTTTCTCTGCCTTACATCTCTATCGATTTACCGCTACTTCTCTACACTGAAGGTTCACCGGGACACTGATATAGGAGAAAGAAATAACAAATGCATCCAAGCTACAAAATTCATTACAAAATTGGAACATAATAAAGATTTACCGAGTATCATGAATATAATATTGTTTTCTAGCAAGAAAACTAACATGGTTATGAAATTTATCAACAAAGTTTGCTAATTCATGAAATTGGGACACTTGAAAGTATTAGCCAGTTTGTGCGCATGCTATTCCCATAGAGGTTGAAATGGTGGTTATGCTAAATAGATTGTACTCTATGCATCATAATAGGCGATTGCAAAGCCTGCAAGATTGACTTATCATGTTTAACGAAAGGATTTCCGTATGCATACACTAACAAAAACACATAAATTCGAAGTGAAATGTAAACTCAAGACAGTCTTGTGGTATTTCTTGCTGTTTAAGTATTTTTCAGCTAGAAAATTCAGCTTGAAAAACAGATAGCATGAAGCACAACTTCTGCGAGGATCTTATTTATATCCCATTAAATGCACTTCGTGTCATCGTGTGTATTTAAATAATGATCAGAGAATTATCAAACTGAACACACTAGCCACATCTGAATTAAAAGCGGTAGGCAGTTTAAAGTAACAGTAAATAGCACAGGCATATAAACGCAATAACAAAAACATACTGCAAAAGCATTTACAGGTATGTGTGCTTACCCATGAGAAATGGCCACCGTGAAACTTATTATTCGCACCAGCCAAGTGTGAATCCAAAGGAGTCAGCTTCAACAATCTTGGAGCTGGTATCTTATTTCCCATTCTACCACCAAAACCAGTCTTAGTCTTTCCATCCTTATCTGTAAACAGGGTGCAAATGAGGATCAAATACGTATCAGTTGTCCCCAACACCCATTTACCATCATATGTAACATCCACATGAGTGATCGGTGAACCAAGCCCTGGAAAAGCCGTCTTAGCCTGCCTCATTGATGTCTTGGAATACAACCTAATCTTCCCATCAAGTGATCCGACAACTATTGATCCATCACCCGTACTGGCAAAGCACTGAAAATTAGTCCCTCTGGAAAACTGATGCCCCTGACTCCAATTCAAAACCGGTGAATCACCAGCCTTAACAATATTCTGCACTATCCCTCTCCTATCCCTCATATCCCATTGACACAACCTATTATCATCCAACCCCAAAAATGTACTTTCCGATGGATCCAATTGCGACCCTTTAGTGTCATTTGTTATATCCCTCATGGTAATATCTGTCCCATCTTTCTCAAACTTCCACTCAGTCACAATCTTCCCTGTCTCAATATCAAGCTGCTTAATCCCAGTTGAATGTGGCTTCCCTTCCTTCAATGGACTCATTAACATCATATTCGTCTCCGCCCTCATTAACATTGCCTTCTTTGGCGTAGATTGCTCCAAACTAGACCCTTCACTCCTATTACCGTCAAACTTCACACAAATACCCTTCCCATAAATCCCTTTATTATAATTCCTAAGAACTTGAACACCCAAATCATTAACCAAAAAACTATTATCTAAAGCACCTAAACTCAAACTTTGCACACCCCCATTCGCTGCCTCCTCAAACTCCTCCAATAAATCCTGATTAACACGCACTGGTTCTTCCTCCTTCTCCTCCACTGCATCTTCCCACATCGAATCATCAGCTATTTCAGGCTTAAGCCAACCAATAAACTCCTTTGAATAAATTTTCAACTTATTTTCTTCAGTAGCATTAAGCCCGTGAACATTTTCAAACAAACAATCTTGAAACAAACTTAAAAACTTCCTGTACTCCTCATCACTAAAAAATCTCAGAGCCCAAACACCATTATTCACAAAATCGACTCGCCTTTGATCACCAAACATTTTCAATTGCATTTCCGTGGAAACCCTAGCTTTCACTTTAGACCCCACTTTCAAAACCCAAATAAAATTCCCATCGCCTTCCTTGTCATCATGATCAGAATCGGAATCATCAGGGCCGTTGGTTTTGATGAATTTGTAAGAAGTGAGTTTATCAGAGAGGATCCATTTAGCATTTGGCGAGTCACCGCCTATGTGGAGGTAGAGCTTGACGGTGTTGAGGGTAGTTTGGGAATTTGAAGGGTATTTGAGTTTGAGGGATTTGAGTTTGGAATCGATTTCATCCAGGGTTTTTCTGGACGAGGAAGTGGCTTGTGGGGTTTCCTGGCGTTCAACAGCGTCGTGATGGAATTCTTCTTCTTCTTCTGATTGGTATTCTGATTCCGTATCTGAGAATTCTTGGCCTTCACGGCTTTGAGAGGTTCCCATTTTTGCTTGGAGCTATTGGAAAAGGAGAAATGATGTTCTTGGGATTAGTGAATTGAATGACAGAGAGACTGGTGGGTCTGGAATATGATCTATCTGACGGAGAGAAGAGAAGATAAGAGAGTGGAATTTTCAGATATGATCTATCTGATGGATTAGACTGATCTCTTGGTGGCGGTTAAGGGTTTTATTTATAGAGGATCTTTATTGACCGGTTATATCGGTTTTAGTTATAGATTTAGCTTTTTGCATTGATGCGCTCAGATTTATCATATTTGTATTGGTGGCTTTTTTAAAACAAATCTAGCAATTTGCAAACAAATTTTGAATTTCATGGTTCGAACCCCCCCATGTTTGGTCACTCACGCCACTCTATGTTCTTCTAGGACCCAAACAGTAATTTGTAATAATGGCTTGTAATAATTATTTTTATATGAGACAAAATCTAAACAACAAGACTAATCTTTTTGATCTAGAGAAGAGAAAATTAAATAAAAAATATTATTTAAATCATGATTGTACTTTGAATAAATTATATTTTTTAATCTGATTTGTATTGACGTTATTTATTTTCATAAACATTGTCAAGACAATATAAAAAAAGAGTTAGCTATCAATAAAAGAGACAACTTTTATGTGTTAAAATATAATTGAACAAAGTGTTTTCAATTAAAATAAGAAAATTGATCAATTTGGAAAAAATTAAAATATATAACTCATCCAAATAAATATGAAAAATTGAGAAAACAATAAATGGTGACTTCACAATGTTGAATTTTCTCATGATTTCCATCGAACTAACGAAGGTGAGATCATGGATGCATTATCGCATGGGGAGGGTGTAGAAAGGATGCTTCGAGTAAAAGAAAGCAGACCTGCGAAAAAATTAAAGTTAAGGGGCCTCAAAGCAAAAATGCCTATCTTTTGTCATTTGTAAGACTACCGGCTATCGATTGTTACACTTTAGCGTCGAACAGACGTCCGCAATGTACTTGGCAACGAAGACACCGAGGTTCACTTGTAAGGGTTGCCACGTGTTGTCCCCGTGTTTGGATCGTGTCATAAAAGAAACTTTAAGCGTGGTTAAGAAATATCCTATCTGTCATCAGTATTTTTTTAATCACTAACAGTACGGCCCATCTTTCTTGAGATGGGAAAATTAACCCAAAACAAAATTTTAATTCAACAGTTAGAAAGAGAACCTCTTCTCTTGACGGCGCGATTCCCTTAATACCGATTAACTATATTGTTACCGCCGTGAGCTCTACGTGATATCATTCCTTTTAATATAAAAAAATTAATTGTTTTCTAAAAAAAAATTATATGAAGAATAATTTAACATGACCTAACTTGATATATTTAAAAATAATTTGAATAAAAAATAAAAAAATAGGTTGATTTAAAAAAAAATCAAAACATGTTTTTTTAATATATTAAAATAATAATATATTATTTCAATTTGGATTAGCATTTCAAATTCGTTATTCAAGTTATAATATCTTGATAAGTCTATGAAAAGAAAAAATAATATTAAACTTTATTATCAACCAACCTAATATTAAATAGTGAAATTAAAAATAAAATTCAATTAAAAAAATAAGTAGAATCAACATGGATTAACCTACAAAAATAAATTATAAGATTGAGATAAAATCATATAAAGCAAATCTAAATAAACTATAAAATTTTATTTCAAGTTAATTCAATATTAAATAATAAAATTAAAAATATAACATAAAAACTCACTCAAGTTAACTGATTAGTCTCATGATTTTGGCTATAAAATTAAAATAACTTCATTGAATGCAAGTTTATAAAGCTTAATTTTTAATCAATATAATATTAAATGATAAAATTAAAAAAATAATAAAAATAAAAAACCTAAGTCAACCGGCTTAACTCTCAACTCAGGTTAAAAAAACTGAGATAATTCCATAACAAGTGAATTGAAAAAATGATAAAGTTTGATTTTTAATTAATTTAATTTTAAAAAATAAAATTAAAAATAAATAATTAAAAAATAAATAAAAAATGATACGAGTCAACATGGTTAATCCGTAAAACTTGCAACCTAAATTATAAGATCGAGATAATTCTATCAAAAATAAATTAAAACAAATCATAAAGTCATATATTCAATAAATCTAATATTGATAAAATTAAAAAATAAAATCTAAGATTTAAATTATAAAAAAAATCTTAAAAGTTTTTAAAGATTAAAGTGAAATAGCACCTAGCTTTTCACTGTTATTATTATAATAAAAAGCTAAACTCTTTTAATATATATTAATTAAATAGATGACCCGTGTGATATCATGGTAAATTCTTATTTAGTATGAATCATTGCATTAATGACAATTGATGGTTAGCTTTGTGAACATTTGAATATAAAAGATTACTAAAATCAAACAATCAATTTCAAGATTAAAAAAAAGACTTGTCATTTAATTAAAGAAGAAATGTAATTGCAATGCAGAATAACAGTAATAGCATTGATCCACATGCCAGACTGCAGTGGATTTACATCACAAATACAAAGCGAGTCCCAGAAATAAAGTATTTGCCCACAAACTAAAATAAAACTTCCAATATTTAGTAAGATTGTGATGAAGTAATCTAATAAAATAATGTTTGTCGGTATAAGCAATGCCTAGCATATCTGCACACATTTTTGCATTGAAGCTTAGAAAGCTAGTAACCCTGCATTTTTTTTTTTGGTTAGAATTTGCAAATAATGAGCATAAGCTAGATTGAAGAAGACAATTTTTTTTTTTGGTGATATAAAAGCCAAATAAATGAATAAAGAAGGGATTGAATATAACAACAAGTTGTCTTTGTTCCACGTGTTGGGAAGTAATTGAAACGCCTGTTAAAGGTAATAAGAAGTTAAGATGGCAATATACCTTGATCAAGCCATTAAACAATGGTAAAGGGGAGTGATAACACCAACAAATCTGAGCTTGACATGTGTGGTTTCTTCACAGGTGAAGGTGAAGTGCGCTGTGTAGCCAGTTGACTATTGTCGGCGTAACCTGGATCTTGTTAAGGTTTACTGCATAAAAATAAAAAATCATAGATCAAGCATTTGAAAGATGATTAACAAACAATGAAACCTGCACAAAAAGTGAATTTGAAGGCAGACAAAAAAAAGGCTTGCCTTGATGGTGCTGCGACACCGTCGAAGTGCAATTTTCTCTTTGCTTTAACGGGAAGTCTGGTGGCCATGTCGCTGGTTGTGTGGAAGCAGCTATTATGTTGTTGATTAAGGAGACACCACACTTGCGGGAGTGACAGGGCTGTGTGGAGTTGGTGGCGTTGAGTCCGAAAGAGCAGCAACCACGACAGATGTTGGTAATGAATTTGCTGTTGGGACAGCTTGCTAAGGGCACTTCGAGTGACCTCATCAAAATCTTTATACACGACCATGTCACGTCGAATTTCACCAGCCTTGGAAGCACCAAATCTAAGCTGAAAGATGAAGCTTTTACTAAGCTCGGCAATAGTTGGAGATGTGATGACAAAAGGATTGCTAAATTTCTTGTTGTACACATAATGATGTGCAGACAACCAAAGAAGTCCTCAGCAGCCTTCTCGACCAAAAGAAAGCTTGTTACATCTTCTTCATCATTGACAACACATTCCAATTGAAACCTGCATGGATGTTGGGGCCAAAAAAGCAAAAATCTTAAAGCATTGATGGCAATATTTTTTTAAGATAAAGTTTGTTAATTTATAAAGCAACACTCCATGAAACCGACAGCCATCAAGTAACTAGATACATTGCAGGTAAGGCGTGCTTTTAATACTTAATCCTGTCACACTTAATAAATCAAAATATTGAAAGCTCACCCAATACCCTTTGACCAGTCATAAACTCAGCAAGTCAAGCCAAGCCAAAAGCCCACAAACCAACCATATATATGAAGCCAAGTTGTCGCTCCTCTTGGACAGAGCCATCAGCGAACCTAGTCTCGCAGTTGCCCCCAGATCCGCAGAAGCACCTGCAACCGAGAACCAACAGACAAAAAACCCTTATCTCGCGCTAACAAACCCAAAATGCAATCAAGCCCAAGTTTGCGCGACAACACAGGAAAGATGTAGGTATTCATGCGACAAGAAGTGCTTCAGTTCATAGTGTTTAATATTTTTTTATTAATATAGATGATAGAACCAACTTAAATGTTATTTAACTAATTTTATGAATTTTAAAATTAATAATTATTTAAAATTATAGTAATTATTATATTAATAATTACAATATTTAAATTTAAAATCACAAAAAAATAAATCTTACTAAATAGTTAGTGTTGAAACTGATAGCTAAAGTAATTGATTAAAGGCTTTTAAGTTTTTTTTTAATTTGAATTAAATTTATAAAAAATAAATTATAAAATTATAAAATTTAATTTTTAATCAATCTAATATTAAAAAATAAAATTAAAAAAATAATTAAAAAACTCCAAACAACTTAGCTTACTCGTAATCTAGATCATAAAATCAAAATAATTTTATAAAAATTAAATTAAAATAAATTATAAATTATAAATTCATATACTTAATAAGCTCAATATTAACTAATATAATTAAAAAAAACTAAATTTTAAATTTTAAAAAAATCCTAAAAAATTTTAAAAAACAAATTAAACAAAAAATACTTGGGTTAGACTTCTTTTAATATATGTTAATAATAATAATAATCCATACTACAAAATCAGTACTTTGCATCATCGGATACCTATACCATATTTGGTATTGTACGTGTGGTATGTAATTGAGCCCTTCTATTTCTACATTACGCGCCTTCTTTAATTTTTCGAGCGAGAGACGCCATTCAACTTCAAGATAGGCCAACTCACTATCGAAAAGGGAAAAGGGAAAAGGAAAAGAAAGGCCAGCCTTATCCTACTTACTACTTTAATAAGAGAACTTGGATGATCATAAAATGCACCAGTTATCATATGAATTTTGAAAGTTTTAGGTTCCAAGACAGGAACTTAACGATGCTGATGCACAAATCCCCACAAAAAAAATTCTATCATAAATTCCAGGCATCCACACAGGTAAAAGTTTACAACTTAACATTTCAAAAAAAAAAAAGTTAAAGTTTATAGCAAAATTTACAACTGCATATATATACTTCGTAGTTTATCTTTCTTATAAAGCATCGCGGCCAGATATCCAGCAGGTAATGACATCTGCAAGAGAGGATATTCCTACTCCCAAGCCAGAAATTTGTAGTGATGACAAACGTATGAAACAAAGTTAGAAGCAAGATCAAGACATAGCTAACCACATAACTAGTGTTATTTTGCCAAAGATGGTCACACCCAACTAACCTTCTGCATTTGAGCTTGGTTTGCTCTCCCTTCCAGTTCCTCTAATTCGATTTCTTTCCCTTTGATAAGTTTCTCTACAGCTTTCATCTATAATAGAGTGCAACCAAAATGATTGGTGTCTTTTTATTTAGCAATGAAATATTTAGGCTGATGAAGCGACATTTATAAGAAATCCTCACCTCATCTGGAGAAGCGTTGAAGCGAGCAGCCAGGAATATGTATGTGGAGCTATAAGAGATTCCACATCTTTTTCAGGGATTCTGTAATCTAGGGATAAAAAATAAGCTGAAGAACAAGTTATAAACAAGAGAAAGAAGTGAAAAGGAGGGGTTTACATGCTTAGATCCTGAGTAATTATAAACTAGCTCAGAATGAAGAGTGCGCGTGGTCAGTGAATCCCTGGACTTGGCTATAAGAGTCTTATGTGCTGCTGCCAGAAGAGGGAAAACATCTGGTATCTGTCACAGCAATCAATACATGCAACATTAAAATAAAACTGACCAAAGTGCAGGCCGGAAGGCTGATCCACAAAAACGATATGTAGAAAGAAAACAACACAGACTGAATTGATTGAAGTTTTTTTCTGTAAGGAAACATACAAGTGATGCATTGAGACATGCAACTTCTGGTTCTAGCTTTCCAGCTTGCATATAATCTAGAAGTTCACTGCAAGATAAAAAGTACTTTAGGAGCCTAAAGGCACACACAAGGTTGATATTTCTGAGACGCAAGTAGGTCACAGCTGATTCAATAAAAATGTTTGAAATTTAAAATTAATAAATTTCTATTACGAACCTGATAGGATGGTCATTTCTTTAATTTAATGCACAAACTTTATTTCTTACTGTTATGCTAAGAATTCAATTCTCCTTCATGCACTTGCTCAAACGATATGTTTTTCAGCAATCCTCGATAACATTTTCCCACAAAATGGACAGGTTAAATAGCTGCTTAGGCAGTTCATCTAAAAGTATCACCAATGGTTGGCAAGATCCAAGAGGACTTCATGAAACTTCTTGCATGTTGCCCTAAAACGGTTGTAACGCAAACATCCAATCACAAGAAAGAAACCAAATAAAAAGGCTTATAAAGTCTTGTTCATTGTCATTATAATAGATATTGGATGGTAATCACCAATACGCGCTTGAAACCATAGATGTAAAACCTGGCCTGGTCAAGTGTCATGTAAAACTATTTTTTTATTTTATTTTTAACCAAAATAACATTGCTTTGGTGTTAAAAAAAACCCTTAATATCATAGTTTTAGTGTCTTTTAAAAAATTTCAAATCCTAGGTACAATCCCTTGGGCTAGAGTCTTGTAACCACATCTAACCAAGTGATGGGCAAGTTAGATTATATGCATCTGACAAGAGTGCAGTACTTGTATCAATTGGTGAAAATCACTTAAGAAGAGAAATCTTGTTGAGAGAACACAAAATCGCAGACTCAGAGTTGCAGTGTTCAGTTCTCAAGAGTCAAGACCCAATAAAGGAGTAAACTTGCATCAAGTCTCGAATAATGAATGAATTGTGATTTTACTGGTAGGCGAATTTGAAGAATCAGATTAAGTAATCTTCTAGCTATGCCCTTCCCTCATCTCCCATCATTTACAATGTTAAACTAACAGTTCATCAAGCTAAACTGAGTTCAAACTGTACCTTTGTACATCTCCAATCAAATAAGAAGTGAAGAGCACTCGATGAAAGATTTCGTTGTCTAGACTCCCTAACCAACACAATCAAAAGGGCCCACAGAAATAAGAGTTTTCATACAATCACCATGTTAATATTTTACATATTCTGAAGCCTGTCTACCTGCTAATAAAACATTGTCAATATCTGGTTCTATGAAAACTGAAAGGCAACGAGAACCAAGAGCTAATACAACCGAAGATGCCATTTTCCCTGTATTTTCTTGCTAATACCAAAAACAAAGAAACCCACTGACTATAAGCTCATCTTTATATATATTATTAGGAACATCTGCCTTAATTCGCATAAAATTGAGTCTTTACTGCGTATTTCCACCAAAGATTTGACATATCTTCGCTAACAAACTAACAAGCACCAACCTTTAAACACCAAATCCCAATTTATACCAAACCCAAATTCCCAACTCCAGTGAAAAGGGCGAGAGAAAGGGTGTTGCTTCCATCGATGTCAAAAGCCTTCATCGTTGTTTGCTATAGGCGAAGATGGCGGCTGTATCAGAAACAACGAAATTAATGGTCTCTGATTTTCTGATATATAAATAGAACTGGGCCAAGATGGAGCCGCCGGCCCATACTCGAATTTATGGGGCCCAAAAATGCTAGGATCGCGCCAGGTAGGGGTCGAACCTACGACTTTCTGCTTAGGAAACAGACGCTCTATCCACTGAGCTACAGGCGCGTAGATGGTATGTGTATCATAAATATCATTTTGTCATTTATATCTTCAAGCACAGCCTTGGACGTGTCCTATTTGGAATTGGAGCCCCAGGGAAAATCAAACAAACATGCCAATAATACCATCTTGCCATTTCTATCTTCAAGCACAGCCTTGGACGTGTCCCATTTGGAAGTGGAAACGTGCGATGCCCCAGGGAAAACTGAACAAAACTTGCCAATTTTCCATTCTTTCTGGTTCCCTTTCCCAACCCCACAATGTCCCTTTCCATCTTCCTCCTATGGCTTGTATGCATCCCCCTCTCTGTCCATCCACTCCCTGCTCCTAGAGGTAACAACTAAAAACATTATGTAAACCTTTTGTCTCATGTCCTTCTATTCTGTCTCCAAATATATTTTTTTTCTTTGCTTTCTTTACATGATAGAGCTGAACATTTTATGCATGATTATTGCTTTGGTTCATGACAACCTTGTGATGCAGGTTTTCAATTAAATTGTGGTGCGTCCGAGGACATAACTCATGGCAACCTCAAATACATTCCGGACAAGGGTTTCATATCTGTTGGAAACAAGTCAGCCATCAAAACAGCAGATGTATTGCCTGTATTGTCCACATTGCGCTTCTTTCCTGATACCTCAGCAAAAAAATATTGCTATGTGCTTCCTGTGATCAAAGGAGGGAAATATTTAGTTAGGACTACCTATTATTATGGAGGTTATGATGGGGGGGAAGAGCCTCCAGTATTTGACCAGATTATTCAAGGGACTAAATGGAGCACTGTCGATACCACAGAAGATTATGCGAAAGGGATGAGTTCATATTATGAGATTATTGTGGCTTCATTGGCTAAGACATTGAGTGTTTGTCTTGCAAGAAATGTGCACACGACTTCTAGTCCTTTTATATCAGCTCTTGAAATAGAGTACCTTGGAAATTCGGTGTATAATTCGACAGATTTTTCGAAGTATGCGCTTGTTACTGTTGCTCGAGACAATTTTGGAGCAGATGAAGAAATAATTGGGTATACAAATTAGCCCGCCATTCATTTCTTTTCCTTTATTAGTTTATGTCTTTTTTCAGTATTTTTTCTTTAAAGAAAAACTCGTAAAACTTCTGATGGTGAATATGCAAAAACAATTGAACCTAGTTTTCCAGATGATCAATTCAACCGGTTGTGGCAGCCATTTATAGATCAGAACCCTGTTGTTGAATGCCAAAACAATGTTAGTGCTTCAGAGTTTTGGAACTTTCCTCCTCAGAGAGCATTCGCATCAGCAATCACAACAAGCAGAGGAAAGACAATAAAAATCCAGTGGCCACCAGTGTCGCTTCCCAGCACCAAATACTACATCGCACTCTATTTCCAGGACAACCGGACACCGAGCCCATACAGCTGGAGGGTCTTCAGTGTTTCTATTAATGGACAGAATTTTTACAAGGATCTCAATGTGACAGCAAACGGTGTGACTGTTTATGGATCAGAGTGGCCTCTTTCTGGGCAGACAGAAATCACCTTAACTCCAGGGAACAATATACCTGTTGGACCTGTGATCAATGCTGGTGAAATATATCACATTTTGCCTCTTGGTGGAAGAACTCTAACAAGAGACGGTAGCCCATTATTGCCTAGTTATGACCACCTATTTGTGGAAGGTCTTTTCTTGCCTTGTCTTGACAGTTCCGTGGTTTCCATATTTCGTAGTGATGGCAATGGAAAATTTAGCAAGAAGGTTTGTTAATCCACCGTCCGATTGGAGTGGCGACCCTTGCCTGCCTCCAGAGAATTCGTGGACAGGAATTAAATGTTCCCAAGATAAATTGGCTCGAGTTGTTGCTTTGTAAGTTCACTTTAATTTACCACTTATTTTAATGAGCTTAAATTAAATTACTTGAACCAGGTACGTTAGCAGGTGTTATAGATCTTTGAACTTGGTTAAGGCATATCAGTTCTGCAATAAAATTACAGTTCTACAGAACTCAATTGGAAAATCAACCAAAGCATAACTAACTCTGTTGGGCTACTTTTTTCGTTTTCTGTATTACATGAAGGAACCTTACAAGCATGGGCATCTCTGGGTCACTACCCTCAAGCTTAGCCAATCTAACTGCAGTCGCCCATATGTAAGAAACTTAGCCTGCTTAATTGTACTAAATGACTCCAAATACTCGTTTTTGTTGTTTGATCAACAGTGATAACTTTGAATTTGAATATTCTGCTTATAGTTGGCTAGGAGGGAACAAACTCTCAGGTTCTATCCCAAACTTAAGCACACTGAAAGAGCTACAAACTCTGTATGTTCTAGGAATGATTCCTTAATTGCTTCATTTATCATTAGCTTCTTTAGGTTCCTTGTACTTGTTGCAGATTTGTGATATTTTTCCATTTATGATCTCATTAAGGCATTTGGAAAACAATAAGCTCGAAGGTACAATTCCTCAATCTTTAGGCCAACTTGGGCAGCTTCGCGAGTTGTAAGTTCATCCTTGTCGCCAAAAAAGATTTGCACATCGTATTATTAACACTATCAGCTAAACATATTCTATCTCTGGTTGACAGATTCCTCCAGAATAACAATCTTGATGGCATGGTCCCAGATTCGCTGCGAAATAAGAAGGGCTTAAATATTCAGTATGAACTACAGACAAAGCTGCTTTCTTTTAGCGATTGTTTTAGCATGATATTTATATGAAAAATGTCATATTTTGTGTCTACAATTTTCTGGATATGGCACTCAACTGTGAAAATCAAAGTTTATAGACAATATTCCATAGATTTCATAGCTGCTAATAAGTCAAGCTGTATTTACCTCTAATGGTGATTCTGTTCTTGTTATAGGGTGTCTCCTGGGAATCATCAATCTTCCTGAGTAAGCATAACGCAAATGGAGAACCAAGGAGAGGGGTGCAGCAAGTTTTTCCTTCAACTCTTTAGGATGTGACTGGGAAGATTTTAGGGCCTAATGTGATTGGAACCCAATATTCTGGAGGGACAGGAAAGAGATCAGATGTATCATAGTAACAATGTCTAAGTTGTGTGAGCGCGTTCTAACAATGTGATTTTGCAACATCGCATTGCAATTACAGTGAAAGTTGTACACAAGACTAACATATTTGAAATGCTACATGAAACTACATGATTACTTATGATGTCCCCTTAGGCGGACTAGGAGGTCGTTGGTGGAGGAGAAAAGCAATTTCTCGCAGAGAAAAGAACTTGGTTATAACAGGTGGTTAAAGAGTGTTTCAACTGCAATTTATAGCAAAAGTTGAAAACGAACCTCATTTCTAAATCCTATAATTTGTGCTGAATGTAATAATTAACATACTTTTTATTTGGAATATATTAAAACAATTTTTTTTATTTTTTTTTAAATATTAAAACATCAAAATGATCTAAAAATATAAAAAAATATTAATTTTAAACAAAAAAATTAATTTTAAAAACATTTTAAAAATATAAAAATAAATATTCCATTCATCTCTTCTCCTAAACACGATATGAACATTTCTTTCCCAGCTACCATTGCAATTTACAGATTTTTTGACCGTCCAAGTTGCCGACTTGCTGTCTTAATTTTAATATTGGATTTCTCAAACTAACTTCCTTTTTTTTTTTTTTTTCCTTCCAATCAGTTATATATTTATATATATATATAAATTTCTTTAATCTCCTCTTATAGTTGAATCCAAAATAAAAAAACAAATCCAAATTTTTCCCACTCCCTTTTTCAAGAAAGGGGCTAAAAGCCCAAATAACAGAAAATTACATGTAATAATTTAGTTGTAAAGCCACTCCTATAACTTTAATAAAAATAAAATACTTACGGAGCAGGAGCAGAATTAATAAGATATAAATAATAAGATGTGAAAACTTAATTATAGGATAATTTGCATGCCAATTCGCACACGTATTGCACTGCTTATTGCACCAAAATCTCTTAAGGAAAAAAACCTGGGATGTCAATATCCAAATTATGGGAAGCTTTGGAATATACTTATCAAAAACAAATTATATAAAAATTTCAGTGTTTCAGTATTTTTTAAAATATTATATACATCAAAACTAATAAAATTAAATAATAGTTTAAATTTTTTTATCATTAGATAAAATAAATTAAATAATTCATAACTCATTCATCTAAAAAAACAAACATAGAATCAAAAACTAATAAAGATCATTAAGAAAAATATCAACAAAACTTATAATAGATACAAAAAGTATTAAAAAATAACTTAAAATAAAATAACATTAAAATTAAAGATTAAAACGTAAATATAAGGTTGGATTACCTCACCCTATCAATCTCAAATAATTTTTAAATACTATTTAAATTGATCAAACCTAATAAAATTTATAAAATTTTTGATCAACTAGAATGACCAATCAGTCAACCATCATTATAAACCAACCAATCATCAATTTAAATAAACATGCAACTAGGTGTATCAAGCAAAACCACATGAATATTTGATTAAAATTTTAATATAAATCCTCAAAATAATCTTTTGTTTTTCAATAAGCTTATAATCCAAACATCAAATTAGTAAATTTTAGTCCAACTGACACTTTAATACATTAATTTAAAATTTTAAATCATTCAATCATAGAAGTATAACAAAATCCTAATTTCTTTTTTAATTTTTCTATAAATAAATCATAATAAATAAAAAAAACACCAAACTAAATCTTAGAAACCAAAATATCTTTGTGTTTTCAAGGATGACACGGAAAGGAGAAAAGAAAAGAGAGCGGAAAATAAATTTTTCTTGCAATTTTTATTTATTTATAAATACTAGATTAATTTTGTTGGGTTGGGGTTAATACGAGTTGGGCTTGGATAAAGAATTTGGACTTCTCCTCGTATTCTCCTCCTATTACTTACCAACTAGAAAATGTTTTTTTGTTGTTTTCAAGAGCCAATGAACTAACAAGAAAAGCTGATTTCATGTGGAAATTAACATTAATCTAAATATATTATTCCTCATATATATATACATATATAAACAAGAAACCAGAGGAAACCCAAGAACCATAAATCTTCCAATTCCTTTCTTATAAATGCTATCTACAAGCCCTACCTCTCTCTGCCTCCCTTCAAAACCCACCTTCAATAGAACCCGCTCTTTCCGCTGCTCTGCAGCCGGAGACCTCTCATTTCCGCGGTGGCTTCAATTTACCTCGTCTGCTGATGCGTCCATTGGCGGAGGCAGCATCCGGATTGGACAAGAACTAGATGGAGCCGCTTCCGCAGATGGTGAGAGGAAGGGGTTTGGGGGAAATAGTGGTGGCAGCAGCATAAGAGCGAACGCGAGAGAAAAGAAATGGTCAAGAAACAGAGAGAGTTATTTGGCAGATAATGAAGATGCTTTACCTCTCCCAATGACTTATCCTGATTCTAAACCCGTGCCTCCTGAAGAGATTGATAAACGGTTAAGTTGTGATCCTGAAGTTGAGGTACAGCAATTATTTATTTAATGCTGCTACATTTTCAAAATTCATGATAAGTACAGCAATGGTTTTTTCTTTTATTATCTAATTAGGATTATTCGGCAATTTCGTTTCATTGTCATGTTCAACTTAGAGTTTTTTCCCATTATTTTGCTTGCTCTTGGAATTAATTTGTGCATCCATTGTAGATATAGCAAGAAATGTAGAGTTAGGTTACGGTATCTGGCCAATTTAGCTTCATCTTAAGCCTCTTCAGCACTTCAATTCTTGCACGTACAAATTTAAGATCGAAAGGAGAATATATTTTTGGTGAAACAACTAGTGAAGGCCACATTTCGTTTGCGTAGAATTAGGAATGGAATTGGAACCCTTTTTTTGGTTCCCGTGAAATGCTGTTTGGTTTGTCATTAGTAGGCAAGAATTAGAATTTCACAAGACAGAAACAGAATAATATATCTGGAATGGAACCAGAATCTTATGTCGAGTTACTCAAGAATTAGAATTTCTGGTGAAATAAGATATTTCATGTTGATTTAGGCAAATTACTTGTTTTTGGTAAAAAGTTAAATGGCATGACTATTAGAGGAACATAATATTAATTTTGGGAGGAATCAGACTCTTATTCACATTCCATTCTTAATTCCAAGGAAATCTAATGAAGCTAAGGGACAATAGACTAGAAGAAAGACTTCTGTTCTCGAAAGTACTGTAACTGGTGAATAGAGGCTGCATGGTGGTTGGAGCAATTTAAAATTAGTTGTTGCTCTAAACCGAGATCAACAAGTGGATGTTTCATATTTCAGGTTTTGTACTATGTGACACCATGCTATTATTTATTTATGGCTATCAGGTGCCTCATGAATGTAGTTCTGAATCTAATCTCTGGAATTGTAGGATTGCAGAGAGGTGGTTTATGAGTGGACTGGAAAGTGTCGAAGTTGCCAGGGTTCAGGGTTTGTCAGCTATTATAATAAAAGGGGGAAGGAGGTTACCTGCAAATGTGTACCATGCCTTGGAATTGGTAATTTTCTTCTTTGCTAGCCCACAACCTTTATTCAAAATTCACTGTATGAAACTGAGAAATGCTAGGGATGACATGATATTATCTCTCACAATAACAAGCTGCTATATCATTTCAAAGCTGTAAACGTGGATGCATTACCATCCATGCAAGTTAGCCCTTTGGATACCTGGATAAACAAATATATAAAAATGAATCCTGCTTTCTACACCAGCGTGGATTAACATGTTTGATGTTTCTTGACTGCATGTAAAACCATGTTTTAAAATGTATGTGATGAGTTATATATCTTGAAGTAGAAATTAGAACTCATTATTTGATCCCATAAAAAAAGAACTCATAATTTAATTACCCGCAAAGCTTACATGATCTCAGGATTGTATTGATTAATATGAGCAACAGTGCGTATAGGTATCTTCTTTTCTAACAGTGTTTATCTCTTTCTACCTGTATGATTGAGGTAGTGATGTCTAAATTGTGGGCTTTTGGTTTGTCCTATATGATTGCAGTTTGCTAGGTGTGCAAATCTGTGAGGCCCGTGGTTTGGTTGATTAAACAGAATATGCAATCCCTAGTGAAATGTTTGGCAACAAGTTTTGCAAATTTCCTTTTTCTGCTTCTAGAAGCAGAGAAGGGTTCCATTGACAGCTTATTCTCTTAGGAAGCCTTGTCAGGGGAATTTAGGAAGGGTTAAAGTTAAGATAACTTTTTCATATTGCTTTTTTCTCTTCGTGGGTTGGGGGAGTAAAGATTTCTCACATGGTCTTGGTCCCCCTTCTCTCTATATCTTCTTAATTACTGAATTACTTAAGAGCATTTTAGGAGAACTTGAAATAATCTCTCATGAGCATCGGCTCAATATTCGGAACAACGACATCGTGGTTTGCCTTTTTCTTTTGCCTGTTGTGGAGTTACCTTTTAAAGTATACTTTCAATACTGTTATGATGCAGGATACGTACAAAAGATAACAGCTCGGAAAGACATCGCTGTAATGGAGGAATTAGACAATGGAAAGCCATCCTGACCTAATTGCAACCAATAAGTTGTAGTCTTCCCCTGTGCAAACTGTTAACATTCTTCATGGAGACTAGTCATTACATTTAAAGAGAGAGAAAAAGGAGAATCCTCAAAAGGAGAATTTGGATAAAAAACACAAGGAATTCATTGTAACTTTTGCAAAGAATTATTCTTTTCCCAATTGTATTCCGTTTTCCATAACCACAGCTTTGTTCTTTGTTTATCTTACATGTCAGTTCAGAATCTTATGATGTATTTGCTTGCAAGGAAAAATTGACCTTTTCCTCTATGCAAGCTTTAAATATATGGTCATCTTCCATGTGTCCTTGGCCAAATGCATCAAATATATCAGCTGTTATAGTGTTCACGGCCGAGTAAAACCTTGCTGCTATCAACTTTTCTCCCAACATCAACAGGGAAATGGCAAACCTTAGCTTTCTAGAGTTCCAGTACAAGCTTTCAAGGAACAAGTTTTTGCGAAAGCCATCTCGATTGTTTTCTTCCCGGGATAGACAAAGCTCTGGCATACTGTCCACTTTCCAGCCAAATATGAAGGAAATGAGGCAAGTTTTTGATAAATTTGATTCCAACAAAGATGGCAAGATTTCTCAGCAAGAGTACAAGGCTACCCTGAGAGCATTAGGACAGGGTAGCAGGCTTGGAGAAGTGCCAAAAATTTTCCAGGTTGTTGATTTGGATGGAGATGGATTCATTGATTTCAAAGAGTTTATGGAAGCGCAGAAGAAGGGAGGAGGAATTAGGACAACAGACATACAGACTGCTTTCCAGACATTTGATTCGAACAGAGATGGTAAGATTAGCGCAGAGGAAGTTATGGAAGTCCTGAGGCGTCTTGGTGAGAGGTGCAGCCTAGAGGATTGCCGGAGAATGGTGAGCGCAGTGGACATTGACGGTGATGGTATGGTTAACATGGACGAGTTTATGACAATGATGACTCAATCGATGACTAGTGGTTAAGATGGAGGGTCATGCTTGCGGAAATCCAATTCTCTCATTTGTATCCTCTCTGATTTTCTATGTGCTCCGGTCAAAACTTCGTTTAGAAGCTTTTTCTCTCTCTAGAATCCTTTGCTTGGACATCTCTTTAATCATGATAGGAACTTCTTTTTACATGCTCTTTTCTCATTATTTGGGATCTGCAAAATAAAAATAATAATATTAAAAAAAACCCTTATTCTATATGCTTATATCATAAAATCATAAAAACTTTCTTTTTGTATATACGAATACTTGATTTTAAAGAGAAAAAACTTCATTTTTAATAATCAACACGCGTAAATGGCAAATGGAAATGGAATTTGGCGTGCAGTTCCTTGATATTTTACAAGCACGTCTACAGAGATTACCAAGACCTTTTTCTCAGTAAAAAACTTGTTGACCAGTCTCCAAATATGAGGCGTGAAATTTTATGTAAAAAACCTTCATCCTAGATAAATCATTTATAAACTGCTTTGTTTCTTTAGCATGGCCATTTTCTTTTTCACTCGGAATCCTTAGAAAACGCCATTTTTCAGTAAGGGCAGAAGGTTTTTTCCTATTTTACTTGAAAAGCAATCCTATTTTACTCCTCTAAATGTTTGACAAGATACAGGCCTAGGTGTTCCCAATATCTCCCAGCACACTCCTCCCCTTCTTCTTTCTTCACATGTGCCTGAAACATTGCAAGAAAGATATCATGACTAGATTTAAAGGTCCAAATGTTTTCTAAAGACTAGCAGAATTCAGAGGCGTCCTTTTGACAGGAGCCAGCGCAATTAAAACAATACAAGAGAAACATTTATCCTCGACTTTTGGGGCACAAAAGGCAATGGCTGCCCACTACCCAGGAAGTTATGTACAGATATTTCAAGGAAGTACAACAGGATTGTTTCTCTGCAGCTCCAAACCCTGGAGAAATTTTAATAATCTAGTTTTGAATTCATGGAAATCCGACAAACAAATACTGGGAAGGAACTAAGAATTTGCCCCGGAAATTTGAGCATGTTGTTGAAATACAAGAATCCATAGATAACGCCAAACTCTCCATGTATGAACTAATGGCGTTACTGGATGCCCTTGAGAAAAGAATTGGCAGGTTGTTAAAACACACTAAAGCAACTTTCCAACCAAATCTGAACTTCACAGAGCATTACAGAATAAAACACTCTACTATTATCTTATAACATCAACAGAGACAGGAGGTTCAGCTTTCTATGGATTATCATCAGAAAACTGACGAGTGGGCTTGGATCAAAGATTGAAAACTCACACAACTTGAAGTGAAAATTGTTTTTTCATAACACAGCAAATGTCTTACACCATTAAATGGGCCTAGCATGCCAGTGAAATAATGGTCGTGGAAAAGAAAACTAAAGTAGTTTGTGCCTGAGTGAAGAAGAAAAGGGCAGAGGCCAGCGTTCCAATAGGCGCAGGGATTTCATATTAGGTGTTCCTATTGCTGGGCCTTGATTTGGACAAGAGCGGTGATTAAATGTTGAACTTGGCGCAAGGCTCTGATACCACTTCTACGATTTAGAACAGCAGTAGTGCTGCTAACTTTTTATTATAATAACACTTGCACACCTTCTATGATACACCAAAAGGTAAGTCGTTAATATTTACACTCTGGACACTCCTTTCTTTTAGTTATAATCACACCACTCGCTTTCTCTTTTTCTCTCACACACACGGCTCGATGGCCTTTTTTTTTTTTTTTTTTTTTCGTNTTTTTTTTTTTTTTTTGTTACCTTCTGGACAATCTGATGCAAGCCACAAAGGAGAACTTGCGATAAATCGGGGAGATAAAGTGTAAGGAAGGCTAGTGAAATACAATTGAAACGTTTCCTAAAACGCTGATATCGTATAAGATTGATGATATCCATACCATAAAATATGCTTAAGCTTAAGTGTGGAGAGTGTTAAAGAAGAACCAAGGTTGTAAGGATACCATGCCAAAACAAGACAAGTAGGATTCTCAGCAAAAAATTGTAGGACATAACAAGTCATGTGTGCGTCTATCATAGAGAAAAAAAAAAAAACTGAAGACATGCATTACTATGATGATAATATCCCAAAATTTAATATGTTATCTGTGCTTGAATACTAATTAATTAAATATTCATGTCAACATTTTTTTCTTAGTTTATATGAAGTATGAAATTGACTATAGAAGTCCTGAAACTTGCAAAACAATTTCTAATAGTAAAATCAGTAGTTTTAAATGATAATGGTAATAAATAAATAAATAAAGCTTTAAATTCTAAAAATAAGAATGTTTATTTTTGTTTTTATGTGATTAATGCTTTAAAGACTAAAATATGCAAGTTTAGAGAGTCGAAAAAAAAAATGAACCAGCATGAATCCATCGTTTGAAAAAATTCTTAGGAAAAAGTTTCAAAGTTTTAGTTCTGTAAGGGTACAAAATTCATACTTAGAAATATATCCAACGTCCATGTTTAGAAAAAAATTCAAACTGTAAACTTCCTGGTCCTACACCCTTGATGCGTTGGTTGGGACTTGCTGGGTCCAACACCCATATTGTGTTGGCGAGGTTGGCAGATGTTAACTTGTTTTAGCTCAGTTCAATTTAAAAGTTGCAAAAGCTTCAATCACTCGCAGAAGCTTGAGCCCAAATCTCTAATAAACTCAATACGCTGGATGTACATTTTCTAACTTTATTTGTTTAAAGAATGTAGAAATAAGAAGACGATAACGAGGGAAATCTCACAATGCCTTGGTTCGTCAAGATAAATGTAGAAATAAGAAGACGATAACGAGGGAAATCTCACAATGCCTCGGTTCTTCAAGATAAGCATAAGAATCTTCAAGGGTTCGCATTTCAAGACCGAAACTAGTAGTTTAAAAGCAGTAGCAGATCTGGTAATAACTTCTATCTTAAGAAGTTCAATTTCAGAACCCGCAGTCTGAGACAATAATTTGCCAACGTAGAATTCTTCGTAAGAATAGCTTCCCTCGAAGGACCAATTGAGATACAATGTTGAAATCTTAATGCCATCATCCTGACGCAGATCCATCCATCTGTTAAGAAACAAGCTATGTTGGATTTTGACGATCTGGATCAATCGGTCGGTGAGTCCTATTATCAAAAGTCAGGTGAGGGATAGTGAAACACAACCTTTTACATCTCTTAGAAACCTATCTGAATCGAGCAAGCTCTTCCATGGAAATAAAGAGAAGAATCTGATGAACAATTTTGTCAGGAAGATTTCTGAATCTGTCTAGAGTCCCAGCAGTACCCATCAGAGAAATTTTGTCTTCTAACACAGAAAAGAAAAATTCCAAATACCCCTGCAAGTCTGCAATCACAACTTAATTATTTTAAAGCTGCAACTAAACCATTTAATTCTGACAAGAGGTTAGATTTTTCATACTGAATCAAAGAGCTATTTAATAAAAAGCATGAGCCACAACATTTTAACCATTTACTAACGAAAAATGAATATCTTTTGGTTTGAATTCAAGGGGTAGATTTTGCTAACATGATCTATCATGTTTTACAAGGAACCCAGAAGGATTTTAGGATTCCTGCAGATTTTCAAAAATACACAATTGGTCAGATAATTGAAGAGCCATGTCAATCAAGGTGAAAAGGAAAAGAATTTTAATCTCTCTCTTTTTTGTAACGTCAAAATGAGATTCGAAAAAGAAGGGAAATGCTGAGAAAAGTAAGTCATTTGATGAGATTCTCAAGTTTACTTTTATATCATAAAAGAATTTCCTCACTTGTGGGATGAAATTGAAAGAATTATCCTCGAGAAAAAACAGGCACACAAGGTACCGTGATTGTGAATAATATGATTTCTTAATTTTCTTTTCCCAACTTATTTCATGAGAAAGTTTCGAGATCATTTTTTTCCCTTTCCTCTATTTCCTTCACATAATTTAATTTCTTTTCCTTTTATCGATCAAACCTAACAAAAGTAAGAAAATTAGGTGCATGAATTGAGAGCTAGGAATGCCAGAAAATGGTTAAAATTATATTCACAAGGATTAGAAATTTATTAGAGATTTGGGCAAGCTTAACGGTAAAGCTCAGGTTAGACATGTTTGGCTATGGGTAGCTCTCATGCTTGTTGCTCGTATACCACTACTATTTTTAATAAATCCTGTGGATTCTCAGCTGTTCTATTCTCTTCTTCAAGCTGAATTAAGACTCTTGAAGTCCCTATCAGAATCTTCCTTGCAAGCTTTGGTATGCTATCAGCACTCATCATCCACCTAATTCAACAACACCACCTCCCTCCTTTAACAAACCGATTAGCCCCTTTCACTTACTATATATACCAACGGATTTTGACTCCATTTGTCTCATCAAATACACTTTAGCTGCGTTCAAAATATTTAGACCAACAAAATGGCAGCAGTGTTGTCAAAAAAACCTTGTTGGGCTTCTTATATTCTCTACCTCTACTTCATTTATTATCCGGCCGAAGCTGCTGTCAAGAGATACCAGTTTGATGTGAGTGCTTAAACATCAATACTAGCGTTCCATGCACTTTCTGTTGAATTTCTGCTTTCTTGCTGACACTTATGCCCTTTCTGTTTATTTCAGATCCAAGTGAAAAATGTTAGCAGGCTGTGTCATGCCAAGCCCATTGTCACAGTAAATGGGAGGTTTCCAGGGCCAACAGTATATGCAAGAGAAGGTGACAGAGTTCTAGTGAATGTCACCAACCACGCCAAATATAACATGTCTATTCATTGGTATGATCATTGGATGGATGCCGGTTTGTAACCTCATGAATTGTGTGAAAGATCATGAATATTTTTCTAATGGGAAAGCATGTTGGTTTTTGCAGGCATGGACTCAAGCAATTTCGTAATGGCTGGGCAGATGGACCTGCTTATATAACACAATGTCCTATCAAGACGGGGCATAGCTACACATATGATTTTAATGTAACACGTCAAAGAGGAACACTATGGTGGCATGCACATATCTTATGGCTAAGGGCCACAGTCTACGGAGCTATTGTTATCATGCCTAAACCAGGAACCCCATTTCCTTTCCCTCAGCCTCATAGAGAAGAAATCATAATCTTTGGTGGGACAGAGAAATCAACAACCTGATATATGAACTCATGTCTTATAGAATAAATTAATTTCTAATTCTTCTTTACGATTCTTGAAAATGTGTAGGAGAATGGTGGAACAATGATGTTGAAGATATTGAAAAACAAGGGAACAAGCTGGGATTGCCGCCAAATGCCTCCGATGCACATACCATTAATGGGAAGCCAGGACCACTCTTCCCATGTTCTGAGAAACGTGAGCAAATTTTTGGATATGATTCCTGTGTTTAAGATTAATAGATCAACTTCTAAAAATTTCCCAGGTTTATTTCAATGATCTGAAGTAATTCCAAACAATCTCTAGCATCAAACCTGTAAAACTTTGAATATAACATGACACATTTTAGAACAATTTTCTAAATGCTCTACATTAAGAACACCGAGATATCTTATCATGCCCTGTACCTTTTCTTTTGGGCAGATACATTTACCTTGGAGGTTGAACAGGCAAAGACATACCTCTTGAGAATCATCAATGCTGCACTCAACGATGAGTTTTTCTTTGCTATTGCTGGTCACAACATGACTGTGGTAGAAATTGATGCAGTTTACACCAAACCCTTTACAACTCAAGCCATACAAATTGCACCCGGCCAAACCACAAATGTTCTTGTTCAAGCAACACAAACACCAAACAGATATTTCATGGCTGCTAGACCTTTCATGGATGCACCGCTTTCCATAGATAACAAAACTGCCACTGCTATATTGCAATATAAAGGTATCCCAAACACCGTACTTCCTCTCCTTCCTCAGCTACCAGAACCAAATGACACTGCTTTCGCGCTTAGCTACAACGCCAAGCTTAGAAGTCTAAACTCTCCACAATTCCAAGCAAATGTGCCTCTCATAGTCGACCGGCATCTTTTTTACACAATCGGTCTAGGAATAAACCCTTGTCCAACATGCTTAAACGGTACAAAACTCACCGCCTCCTTGAACAACATCACTTTTGTAATGCCCCAAATTGGTCTACTTCAAGCTCACTACTTTAACATCAAGGGAGTATTTAGGTTAGATTTCCCAGATAACCCTCCAACGCCATTCAATTATACTGGTGCACCACTTACTGCCAATCTTGGTACTACATTAGGCACCAGGGTTAGTAAAATTGCCTACAATTCAACTGTGCAACTGGTACTACAAGACACCAATCTTCTCACTGTTGAATCACACCCTTTCCATCTTCATGGATACAATTTCTTCGTTGTTGGAACCGGAATTGGAAACTTTGATCCTAAAAGGGACCCGGCAAAATTTAACTTGGTTGATCCTCCTGAGAGAAATACAGTTGGAGTACCTACTGGTGGATGGACTGCCATAAGGTTCAGGGCTGATAATCCAGGTACGTTTATTAACACAAATATGTAACCTCTTATGTCACAACTTACTAAACGTAAACTAGTAGAGAATTGTGTTCATTGTTTTTCTTGTTGTTCAGTCATCTAAAGTGGTTTGTTACTTTTCAGGGGTGTGGTTCATGCACTGTCATCTAGAACTGCACACAGGCTGGGGATTGAAAACAGCTTTTGTTGTCGAAAATGGAAAACTCCCGGATCAATCTATTTTGCCTCCACCTAAGGATCTTCCTCCTTGCTAGCAGCTGTTCAAAACCAGATGACATAATTTGGAACGTTTGAAATTTCCTAAGTGACAATTTCTTTAAAGCTGCAAGAGCTAAAATGTAAACGGAGGACCAGAATTAACTATTTGTCCCGGATTCTTTGTGATTGTAATTGAGATGTGTTGTTGTGAAATAAATTAATAAAAGCATTTCAGGTTTGTATCATTCGACATTGGTCGATGCACAATGATTTTCAAAGCAAGTGGAGATCCTGCTCAGGAATACTTTTAAAGATCCTTAACTAAATATAAACCTATGACTTGAAAATATATAAATTTACAGCACATATATTTCCTATCAAATACCATTTTTCTCTGTTCCAAAAGATGACTTCCAGAAAATGACTTTCTAATTGAATTCAAGCCATCCACCTGAAATACCTGCATATAGTAATGAAAGCGATTGCATGCAGCACAATGTCATGTTTTTTTTCTTCTTTTAATTTAATAAGTGGCTAAAGCTTTTATTAAAACTACATCAATGAATTGTAATTTAGCCTTCAAAGGAAAGGAAAGTTTCCCGGAGAAGAGTCAAGGAAGCTTCTTTCATCAAACGAACTCAATTCGTAGCCCTTTCATGCCGGGAAGAATGTGAAAAAAGATTCCTGCAAAACATTGAATTAGTAATTAATCTACCGTAAAAATAAACATTAAAAATTTAACATGCATGTCTCGTCTTTGATACATCTGATCAAGTCCATGCACAACCAAGACCTCTTCTTCTATCCATCCCTTTCTTAGTTGACAATTTCTTGAGAAGGTACAAGAAAGGCAAAAGTAGTGGGGGGGGGGACAGAATTCACCATTTGTGCTAAATCCTTTTCATTTGTATAATGTAATTGACCTATTTTGGTTCTTCATTCAATTTCTCAGTCCACCACGTTAAACAACGGTCGGCAGACTCGATTAAATGTTAATTAGCCACCAACGCTTGCACTCACTGAATGCATCATCGTCCAGCCAACTGCACCGTTAACCACTGTTGCTATTTGAAACCCTCACCACCCTCAACCCACCAACACCAACTACACCCATGAAAGTTACCGTTTCCAATGGGAACGTGATGCCGTGCAGGGCTAAAAGATTTTCTTGGCAAATGCACTGCCAATTTGATATTTCTGAAGCTGGGTGGCAGTGATATTGTCCTTGAAGTGGATTGGATGAAAGGTTTCGGTCCCCCACTTTTTCTTTTTTTTTTACTTTGTTGAATTGTCCTTATCATTCAAGAAATATGGGAAGGAGGTACTTTTGAGAGGAATGAGAACTGAAGTTTATTTCAGCAGAGAAGGTGTATAAATTCTTGAAGTAGAGCGTCAATGGGGTGATAACTCAGTTGTTCTCTATCTCTGGGGAATCAAGACCTACTGCTGATGTACACTCATCAGTTAAAGATACATTGCTGGAATATTAAGATATCTTTGTAGAACCCACTGGTTTACCACCATCAAGGTTATATGTGTTAGGATGGTTTTCATTGACGTGTAGTAATTATAATATTTTTGCACCTTATCCTAAAAAGTAAGGTTGCTATTCTTGAAAGATTGATAATTATACTAATTATTGATAAAATAGTGTATTTATATGTTACCATTATTTATGCCATAATTTATTATCTATTATTTATACCATGATTTATTACCTTTTATTTGTTCATAAATTGTCTATAAATAAAGATATTATTTGAAAATAAAATTTAAAAGAGTGCAACATGTGAGAAGAGATAAAGAGAGACCGTCAAAAACAATAGTGCTCCTGCAATGTACAGCAGTGTATGTGAACTGAAAGTTAAGCGGGTGTAATCCTCCTCCTTCATATATTTGTTTTTATATTTTTTTATTTTTAATAATATTAACTCTTCCATAAATATAAATAATTTGTCAAATCATATTAAATATTATATCAGTATATTTAATTTTTTATTAGCAATTAAATATACTTAGTTTTTAATAAACAATTATTAGTACATCACCCGGTGGTCTGATAACCCAGCAATATGATCCCAGCATTCCATTAATTCCTGGTTATAAAACAATGAATACCAGGCCTTGTAGGCACTGCTATGACCAGAAGAATGAAGTAGGAAGGTTGTTTAAAGAGATGTTTTTTTTAGGCAGCACTAATTCAGCCCAACCATAATCTTTTTCCCTCACCAGTTTTGCAAGTTAAAAAGAAAGATGGAACATGGAGATTTTGTGTGGATTGTCGTCAGCTCAATGATATCATTACCAATGATAAATTTCCATTTCCTCTAATAGATGACTTACTAGATGAGTTGAATGGTTCTAAGGTTTATTATCGAATATTTGTCAAAAATTATGGAATCATCAGCATGCCACTAGCTGAGTTATTAAAGAAGGATAGCTTTCATTGGAATGAAGAAGCTGAGGCAGCATTTGAGAGACAAACTTGCAATGAACACTACACCAGTGCTTTTATTACCTGATTTTTCAAAGCCATTCTAGCTGGAATCTGATGCTAGTGACTTTGGCTTAGGAGCAATTCTGGTGCAAGAAGGGAAACCGTTGGTCTGTATCAGTAAGTTCTCAACAATAAGTATTTTGGGCTATCCATTTATGAGGAGTTCTTAGCAATTTTGATGGCCGTGCAAAAATGGAGGCACTATCCGGAACATGGGAAGTTTATTATTAAAACTGACCATGAGAGTTTAAATTACAAGCTAGAGCAGAGGATTAACTCTTCTATTCAGAAAAAAAGGGCTGAAAAGTTTCTTGGTTTGAATTATGAATTTTTGTATAGGAGTGGCAAGAAGGATGAAGGGGAATGCTTCGCTATAAGCATGGAGATTCCTGAGTGGATTAAAGAGGTGTCATCTAGTTATGAGGAAGATACTGCAGTGAAGGAATTAATTGCTGCTGTGCTTTTGGATAAGAAAACATATCCAAATTATGAGTGTACAAGGATGGGGTTATGAGGAGTTATAAGGGAATAATTTTCTTTGGCGGTTCAAATTCTATCAGAATTGTTTTCTTGCAGAAGGTGCATGAAATTGCTATTGGTGGGCATGCCGCTGTGCATAACACGTAGAAGCCACTCTTTTATTGCCGTGGTCTTAAACAACAAATAAAAGAATTGGCTGATACTTGTATGCGCGTGCTAGAAACAAGTCAGAAAATGTGGCTAGTCAAGGGTTGTTTCAGCCACTACCCCTTCCATCACAGTACTGGAGTGATATATCCATGGACTTTATAGAAGGCCTGTCCAAGTCTGAAGGAAAAGATGTGATTTTAGTGGTGGTGGATTGATTCACAGAACTATCCTGGCAAGAAGGTTGTGAAAAGGCATAGCAAACGAGTGGTGTAGGATCTGGTGCGAAGGTCGAATCTTTGTGAGCAAGAGTCCACTGGGGAAGATATCAAGTTTATCAAGTTCATACAATCTCAATTTCCTGCTTGAAGAAAGGATTGCTTTGAGAGGAAGGCAATGTTACTTTTCATTTGGAAGCAATTTCTTGGTTTCCAGCTGTCATGATTCTACTGGTCGTGCAAGGCTAAGTAATAAAAGCAATTACTTTTGTAGCGAGTTTTTCTCCAGGATTCCTTGATTTAAGCATCAAACAGCTGAAGGCCATCAAAATGTTGCCTGTACTAATCTCATCTGAGGATCAGAGGACAACTACATCAAGCACGTCGTGAAATAGAATAGCCTAATCATCCATTGTTTTTTATGCAGTCATCGCTTCATATTAAAGCATGGTAGGGAGACTTCAGTAGGCAGATTTTTGGGCCACATACAAAGCACCCGATAAAAGAGCATGGTTTTTTTTTAACGATCTCGCGCGTTCTTTGTGATGAACGCAATTTTCTGTTAGATTCTTGCTAGATTAAGAGAAACATAAGAGACAAACTTTGTTAACAAGATGGGAGACCAAGCAGGAGACAGGGTCCACTAAGCCCATGAAGTAAGTCCAAGGTCTAGGGAGTTTTCAAAGCTTCTTGCATTTGTTGTGTGAGAATCAACCACTTGTCAAGACCCCATTTGATGAATCATAGGAATTTCCATATAGATGAAGAGTAGCCATGTGAATGTCAATAGCCTAATTCAAGGGGATGGAACGAAAAACCTTTTATCTATTCAACTGCAATGAATAGTCAAAGAATGGCAGAAAGTTTCTTGTTTTGTACTAGAGTTGAGAGACCCTGCTTTCTATAGTTATTGGATTAACAATCAGATCACAGCTCAAACCCACGTGGGCCTTTGAAAACCATAGTTAGTAGGTGAATGCAAGTGGAGATCGAAGCTTAAAATATGGTAAAAGGAATATGAGAAACCCGCAAACTCTAAAAGTCACATGTTCAAAGAGATGCGTTTGAGATTGCTGCACAAAAAATGATCGGTTAATTTTTTTAAAAAAATTCTTTTCTCTATTTTCTTAAAGAGAAAAACTCTTGGCCCCCCACGTCTCTGATCCTGGATTCGTCCCGAGGGAGGGCCTTGTTTGGATATGCAATTTGTGTTTTAAAAGGACTCTCGTGGTTAATGGTCGAATGATCACGAGTCCTTCTAAAATGAATGCTGGCTTGATCTGGCCGCATCAAGCAGAGTATTAGGATCATAATGGTCTTATCTGCTTGCCAAGCATCACTTGCATGAAGCCTACTGAGCACACACTAGAGTCAATAATGCTAGCTTTGAACAATTGATTCATAGTGATTAAATACTGTAGAATTATAATACAAAATGTATTGTCCTCATCTTTAATCAAAAACCGACAACTTTGAGTAACATGAGATGTCTGCTAAGTGTACACATAAAACAATATTACCTCTATATAAATGCAAACATCTACATGTGGATTCTAAACAGTGAAAGAGAAGGAACAGCATAAAAATACTCAAATTTTATTGGTTTGAAAGTTTATGGCATGCTTGGAAATGTTCAACGGTGAGCAACAAAGCTTTTACTTTTCCTCCATGGACCCAAGAATTTCCTTCTCCAATGATTTTGCTGATGCAAAAAAAGCTAACAAGTATGAAAGCAGTTATAGAGAAGCACCAGTTTCCACAGATTTCGAGTTCTCGGTGAAAAACCACTCTATGATTCCTGCAGATGAAATCTTCTTCGAGGGTACAATGCTGCCTTTGAAGGATAACAGCACCAACCAACAGCGAAAAATGACCTTACGAGATGAGTTACTTGTCGATGATGAGTACGATAATGCGTTCCCAGCACCAAAGATCTCAGGCTGGTGGAAGGAAAAACTGGGCTTAAAGAGGGGTCACATTGCACCTAAGAAGAGCGATAGGGTCGCTGGGGTTTTGGATAGAGTAGTTGAAGAGAGGCCAATTTTTGTTCATGAAGAGGGACTGGCTAACAAGAGAACACGGGTGCGACAAAACCTGTTTTCTTCCCTTTTCCTTTCGATTTCTTTTATTTATTTATTTTTTTTTTTTGATATCTGAAGTTAAAGTTCCCAACAAGAATTAACGAAATCTAATTTGGCTTCTTTATATGTTACAGGAAGTGTTGGTTGAAGGAGGGTTAAGTTGTAAAGATGGTGCAGTGAAATGTTATCCAAAGTGACAGAGAGGCAAATCCTGGGATGTGAGGGAGAGAGACATGGCCATTTTTTCGAAGGAGGGAAATTTCATTTATCTCTTCTGTGCACTGTGAGACTGCAACAGAGCTGAGATTTTGTCTAACTTATTCTTCTTCTTCTCCTTCTTTTTCTGGTTATTTTTTGTGGCTTTACTTTTTTTGTTTGACTCTAAACAGCAGTCTCTCTCCTTCATACTTCCCCTTTTAGTAAAACCCTCCCCTGTGCTCCCCATGGAACGAGTAGTATTTTGCTGTTTTGGTATGTACAAATGTTTGCTGTTGAATAACTTCCACTAAATCAAGTAGTATTCGTTAATTCAATCTGTCGTGTTATGATCTTTATTTCCTAACATGAATGTGTTTCATTTGCGCTATTCTTATCTATGCACGAACTGGGTGCTGAGATTTGCTATATCATGGGAACATTGCAGTGAAACACACCTTTTCGTGATTTAGCTATCGAGTGGTTCTAATTTAGTACTTTACACTAAGATTAGTTTACAAGAACACATCACGGAAAAGGGAAACGTAGCGTAGATGGTAAGAAAGGTGCAAGGTGCTTTACCGGCTTTTGAAGGAAAGATCATAAGCGCAGAGGAAGTAATGGAAGTGTCCAGGCGTCTTGGCAAGAGATGCAACCTACACAATTGCCGCCACAGAATGGTGAGCGCAGTTCACATTGAAGGGTTTTCTTTCTTACATGACTTGAAGTGAATTGACTTCATCAAATTTAATTTGTTTTTTCCAACAGAGTTACATAAAATAAGTTTTTTTACTTACTTTTTTGTGAAAAAAAAATGAAGTTGCCGTAACTTGAAGCCATGGTGACAACAGACAACCACCCACTGGTGGCGATGGCGATGGAATACTTCAATCCGTGGGTTCCGGATTATAACCTAGTGCTCTGTGCTTCCACTGATCTCCTGATTTGCATTTTATTTTAGTTATCTTTTGTTATAAAATAGCATTTGCTTATGAGATGGCCCTCATCAATGCACACACAAAGCTCCTTCATTTATTTCGCCAAATTTATTTTGCTCAAGTCGCTGCTGACTCAATGAGACAATTAAGAAAACGTGGCCGTCAGACAATGCAAGATTTGACCATAACGTCAGCAACACGACCTCGTTTAGCTCCGCAGCTGGCCGTGCTTTTGTTATAATTTAAATTTATTTTTAATTTTTTATATGTTAATATTAAAAATAAATACTAAAAAAAGAAAAAATATTTATTATTTTAATAAATTTTTAAATAAAAAGCAATTCATATCATAATACCGAATACTATCTACAATTGTTTTTCTTGGAATTCATTTAATATTAGCATCTGAAACTATTTAGAAAAGCTAAATGATTGATATAGGTTTTTGAATAGTACAAATATAACCTTTGTTTATGTGCAAAAATTCATTTTAACAACTCTTTTGTACTTTAATATATCTAATATTAATGCTTTTAGTTTTTTCAGGAAAGTATTGAGAAAAATTATGGTGATGAAAGAAAATTTTTTTAAATAATTTGTTTTAATGTTTTTGACTATTTTAATAGATAGACATGTTGGAGGCCGCGATAAACCTCCATCACCACCCAGTTTTGCTTAATTAGATCAAAGAAGCTATGAGGCAACCCGAGAATATTTGGGACATCCAAGCCGATACGATGGTAATCTCGTCCTTAGCCTCTTAATCTAATGGTGGTTTCAATCCTTCGGATCGTAATTGGGGGGTAAAACAAGGCCTGGACGGAGATGGCCTCCTCTGATTGTAGTTTCCATCACTTTCCTTTTTGTGAAGGAGTTGATGTTTGGGAGTCATTTTAGCTCTTTCATTTAGAGAAAATCAAGGGGAGAGAGCTAAATAAAATTGTTTATTTTTTATTTTTGGCATGGAGATGAAAATGAAGAAAAGTTATTCTTACATAAATATTAAAAAAAAAACCAAAAAATATTAATATTAAATATATTAAAATACAAATGATTTATTAATTTTTTTTTCATTGAACTGCACATAAAAAAAATCATATTTACACCATTTAAAAAGCTATATCAACAATTTAGCTCTCACATTTTTTTTCTATTTAAAGATTTTTTTCTTCCATCTCCACAACTTTTCTCAATATTTTTCTTAAAAGAGCCAAAAAGTATTAATATTAAATATATTAAGGCACAAATAATTTCTTAAAATATTTTCTCATTGAAGTGTACATAAGAGGGGAAAAAATAATATTTACACTATCTAAAAAGTTATATCAACAATTTAGCTCCTTTTCTGTCTAATTGCGTGCGGGCAGTGCTTGCTTAAGAATAAAAAGTACATCTTATAATTAAAAATATCTGCTTTTTATAATTAAGCTTTCTAAAATGAAATAATAGAAATTAAAAAGCTCTCTCCACTTTTAAAAAGTTCTAAGTATGCCGCTGAAGGGTGGAGGACCCTATAAAGCGGTTTAACCGGATGACTACATTAAATGATCAAACCTTGCAATTCTTTAAGCATTAATGGATTATGTACAGTATTTTCCCCAGAGAAACACTAGAATTACGTACAGAAAATAGAAACAACATACCTTGTGGTCATGGGGATCAAAGAATATAGGTAACTTTCTATATCACCCGCTAACCAATTTGGATGGATGGCTATAGTTACAATTCTCAATCTGTATGGCTAAAATCTTAAAAGCATCAGTGACTAATTACAAAATGTACTATGTTACCAAGTCATCCAGATGGAAAAGAATCTGTTTGATGATCTCGTCAACCGCGCACCTGCAACAGCAAAATAAATCCAGAGTAAATGACTCTGATAGTAAGGACAAGAGGGCTTGGGAATCAACATGTTATAACCTACAGGATGACTGTCTTTCTTTTATCATTGCAACAAGGAGAACGTTTAAAAACCTAAATGCTTGTCTTTTGATTTTATGCACTGCCAGAGACCCTGCAGCAAACAATGGATGTATCAAAGCATAGTTTCTTGTATTTCTAACTGCCATATAAAAGTTTGATACTAAAAATTTTAAATTCTAAACGTTAATAGTATTAGAGAATAATATAAATCATATCCTGAATCCTTATCTAATGGTTTAAACTTTTGAGTTGAGATGGTTCTTTAACATAGTATCAGAGCTTTAATGATCAAATGGTCTCAAGTTCAAATTAAGTAAATGTATTGGAGAATAATTTAAATCGTATCCTAGCATCTCACCTAATAGTTTAAGTTTTTAGATTGAGATGGTTCTTTAACAAATAGATACTTGAGCAATGAAAAATAAAACAAGTCACTCAGCACAATTCACAGGTATCAACACCTTCACAGCTAAATTATCATCAGCAGAATGCCAAAACCAGAAATTCTATGCCATGTTTACTTGGACCACCAACAGAAACGGGTAGCTTCTCATTCCATTGAAGCAAGATCCATTTTATTTAGTGTTATAAAGTCTTCAAAAAAGACCAAGTGGTAGAGTCCTTAACTCACTTTATACATGTTGGCAATGATGATGACAAACAAGATCTCCAGTGACCTTCTCTTGTAAAGAGGGCAGCAAGAATCCTTCTATCCTGTGGTCATGCAATGGTTTCTCAATCCCAATCATTTGGCTTTGAAGAACCCAGATACTTCTCCATGGACTCTTTTTTGTGTTCAGGGTCAAGGCTGCAAGCATCCTCAGCAGAGTAAATATATGATTGAGAAGATTGCATCTCATTAAATTGGAAAATGACTAGATATAATCAGAATCAGAACCAAAAGGTAAAGTAAGAGGAACTCACCTATTTCTAAGGCCAAGAAGAGCATAATGCGCTGCACCTGCACAAGCAGAAACAGGAGCTATGGCAGCAGCGGGAACAGCCCGTACAGCAGTTGCCAGGGCAGTTGCTGTGCTGGCTCCATGCTGGTATTTTTTCAATGGAGTCTGCACTAAAGCAGAAGCGGACTTTCCCAGGCCATCACTGAGACTCTCATATGCCTGCCGATTTGAGAGAACAACTTTATTAAGGGGAACAAACACTGCATGGATTGATACATTGTTTTATTTCCTCAAACATATGGATTTATAATGCTCTTTATAGCAACTAAGCCTTAATCCCAAACTAGTTGGGTCTGGTCAGCTATACATCCTCTTACACCATTCCATACAATCATAAACCAACTCCAATGCATGATGGTCTTTAGGGCCGTAAAATTCCTATCTGTTTCTTTCTAAAAAATAAGGCACCCAAAACTACATGATACCAGCATATCATTTTTCAAGTGTTACAGAAAGCACCAAGGAGCAGCCATGTAAAAAGCAAGGCAAGTTGAGGAATTTACATGTTGAATTCCTTGCTGGGCATCTTTTGGCTGATTGCATCTTACATTGTCTTTAGTTTTGGCTTGTACAGACCATGACACAGGAGGAGAAGGTATATTTGTAAGAATATACTCTGCTTGGAGCAAAATATCATGAGCCCCAGCTGCCAAATGCACCCCAAATCCAACAGCTTCAAGCGATATACTTTTTAGAAATGCACTTATACCTGGGAAAGAGAATTAGCAACAATGATTACGTTCATGCATTAAACTTGGAGGTCATGCATTCTAACCAGAAATATATGCAAAAACACAAATTACAATTAGTCGAGGAAAACATTATCATAGAACAATTGAAACAGAGACCATTCAATAAAGCGCCAAAAGAGTTATAATATTAATGACATGCTGGTCAGATCTAGCATGTTCTATTATTATTGAGCAACCCAGCAGAAAATTCATGATCAAAATTTTATCTTGCAAGTAAACAGCAAACCAATTAGACAGGATGTGTGTGTGTGTGTGACAAATATAGATTTTCACCACAAACATGCAATATAAGCACCTCATGTCATCATGTGATACACACAATGATCTGGTAACATTTACAACATAATGCAACAACCCAAATTTTACTGCCAGACACTAAACAACTGTTCAACACAAAATGACTTGCCTCTTTGCATTCCCTTGATTATTTTATGATCCTTCCTGTAGCTCTCAACAGGCAAGGAAACAAGCTTTGCAGCACCAGAACCAACAGCAACCAGGGACCGGATGGTAGGGAGGCCTTGCAAGATTTTATGCATCTACAAGCACGAGAGAGATAAATAAATACCATAAAACATTTTGATAGAAGAAATGAATCATAAGAGTTCCCAATAAGTAGTATGTCTGATGTTACTGAGACCTGATTTCGAGAGATCTCCACCAACCACTCCCCTACAATTGTTTCACATACACTGCCCCATCCATAGACACCAACGGCATGAACATGTTTTAGCTGTAGTTCAACCCCCTGCATCAAAATTTACTGCTAGTGATGGGAACATCCAACTGGCAACTCTCAAAAGTTATATTTTGTGTAGCATTTTTTTGTCTAGGGAATTGACTTAATAATAGTTTTTCTAATAATTGTTTAAAAGGAAATGATTGGAGATGCAAAATAACAATATTTGAGTGAGAATTACTGATCTGCTGTCATCATTTTACGAACAAAAAAATCCCTGCCATCTGAAATTGTAACAGACCTCTATTTATAACTGAATGGCCATAAAATGCACTAAACAGAAGGCCAGGCATTTTAGACCAATAGCAAGATACACGTGGTGTAAAAATTAGCTTAAGCCCTACCCAATCCCGCTGGAAAGCATTTGAGTGTTACTTGTGTCTTTTTATGATGAATCAATTACAGAACTTATTATCAAATGTACAAGAGTGGAAAGAAGAACACCTAAATAATCAGAGCTGGCAAGCAGGACTTGTCCACAAAACTGGTTTTTTCCATCAACAAACATCAACACTAATAACTACATAGCAGAACTTCATAAAATTCAACAAAAATAACAAAATATTCACCTTCCAGGGGACAAGGTTCACAAGTTCCACATACTTCCCACTGCTCAATGCTGCTAGATCAACATGATGGGGACTGTAGTCAACTCGAACAATAATGGGCCATATTTCAAACTTCTGAAATAAGTTAATGTGATCAGCAAATAGAATTGACTTTAAAAAATCAAACTCGGAATATGATAAAGAACTGAAAACAGATAAATCAAGAAAATTGTGTCCTAGCTCAATTATTTATAGTCAAACCCATCTTCTTTTTCATGCAATAATTCAATGAAAATTCAGGCCATCAGAGAATAAGCATGGAAGTAAAACAATCCCTTGAGTGGTGGCTAGCCATCTCCCCAGCCAGTTCACATGACTGCACTCATGGTTATTATCTTAACACAAAGGACATGTAATGTAATGATATCATGTCATTTGATGAATGGCATGCATGGTCCCTATTGTACTGGCCTGAAAAAAGGGAAGCAATGCTTCATTTGCAATTGTATGTCCTGCAAGATTACAGCTATTTGTTGCAGAAGTCTTTACACCATCTAAGTTTTGATCTTGATCGGAAGACTGGCCTGCTGAAAAGCTTTTGGGCCCAAAAAAGCTAATGAGAAAATCGAGTTGGCTTTGATGAAGATGCAATACCAAAGGAAGGAGAGTTATGCGTAACCTGGAAGGAATAAATGTGACGATTAACACTGAGGCAGCACTTTTATAAACAGTGTGTTTCACTATAACAAATAAAATAAAGGTTCACTCTAGTTCATGAAGTGTAATTGTGATATAATGATGCAAAGGGCCAATATGTACAGCAAATGATATTTTGAGTAAGATCATAAAAGAACACATGTATAGAATAGGGTGGATTGCCAACCCCATTAAGATATTTAGGAATCAAACACATGAAACAAAACAATCGCTTAAAACATCTTTATTTCATTCCTGACTTGTCATGAACACTGACAGCCAAAATTCTCTATAACCTTATCCAAAAAAAAAAAAAACACCACATCAATCGTTGCATGTTGAAATTTTTTTCAGATAAAAGTATGACAGTGCTTTCCAAAACAGAGATGTAACACATCAAAGCATCTACTAAAACAATACTCAATAATCATGACTTGTGAAAAACACACCGGTATTCCTCAAGAGGGATTAGAGGATCTGGTCTGACAGCTTCCAAGTCCAGCTTGAATGCTTTTGAAATGGATTCCCTAGGATGATCTTTTGAATGATAACATCCAAGTATCTTTCATTGCAAAAAAAAACAAAATACATGTATATTCAAACATCATTTATAAGAAAAACAATAATTAAATATCATGGATGAGAATTTTATATTACCTGTTTCCACGGTGCAGTTTTACTCTTATCAGAAAGATGAAAATCTTCAACCGTAAGACAAAGCTTAGATGCACATACTCCACCAACTGGGAAGACATTGTATTGAAACTGCATTCCAGATAATGCAAGCTCTAGACAAACAGTTGTATCCCTTCCACAAGTATGACCAGATGGATCACTATTCTTTTTATATGCCTGCCAGTCAGAACCAGCATGCATTCTCCAGCTCACATCAATGTTCTTAAAAAGTACACGTCCTGTGGCCTTCCCAAAATCATCAAATCTTGCAGAATGCAAAGTTGGAAGCAGGTCTTCCAAAACCTGATTCACACTAGCTTCACTACTTGCTCCAGAAATGTGATTTTCAACAATGCTCAAAGGGGCATCCCCATACCATCCACCATTTCCTCTTCCATGATCTGCACTGCCAAAATTCTTGGATATGCATAGTTTTTCAGGTGGTGACTGCCTGCCCATGGATAATTCTGACAAAGGGCGTAAATCAGACACACAATAGCCTTCTATAAATTCTGGGAAAGAACCACTCTGTAGAAATGTGGTTTGATTACTTTCCAGGCCTATTAAAGGCACTGGCCAATCATAAGAGAGATCATTCGAGAAGAAGTCAGGAGTTTCAACACTTGGGCTGCAAGCTTCTCTGTGGAGACTTTCATCAAGTGAAACATGAATTTCTGATCCACTGGAATCAAACCAGCATGCCTGAATTCCATGCAAGTGAAATGCATCTTCACATATCTCATCCATTAAACCAACCACCCTAAGGTTACTCCTTGTATCTGCAGTAGGGGCATGAACTTGGGAAGTCGAAGGCGCACAATCATGATTGGAAATCTGACCTTCATCATTGAACTCATTTCTCTCTTGGGCCTGACAAACACCATTCCACCTATTCTGCAAGTGCACAACTGATTCCTCCAAGTCAGGGGCATAGAGCTGTTGGAATTGAGCAGCCAGGCACATGAGACCACGAGTAGTGTCAAGGCAAGTTTCCACATAAATATGGGATTTTGTGCATTCTACCTCCCAGAGAAGGCCATTCTTACAGTCAGTTCTCAAAATTGCTTCAACCAGGGCCTCATGGGCAACTCTCACATAACCCATCTTATGAAGATATTCCACACTATGAGTGCCACCAATATTCTCATGTGCTGCACCAAGAAGAAGCCCTAAATCTTGCACTCTAATTTTGTAATCACTATCAATAGAATCTTCCGTTGTATTGGAAAGAGAAAACAAAGATGCAGCTAATAGACAAGCAACTTGCGGCTCACCTGTTTCTTCTTTGGAATATGAGGAGCCAGACTCGGAATGAAGATCCCTAACCACTGACTTCTTCAAGTAAGGCTCATAACTTATTCCAATATCAACCAACTTTAGAATGAAAGAAGTTTCAGAAGGGCCATTCAAATCCCCCTTTGGCAGATTTTCATTGTTTGCCTTCTCCAAAGAAGTTTCAGAAGGGGCATTCAAATCCCCCTTTGACAGATTTTCATTGTTTTCCTTCTCCACTTTAGGAGAGGACAAAATGAAGAAGGATGATATTGCATCCAACCAATCCAAGCGACCACCAACAGCAATAACTGTGGCACATCTGACATTAACAGATGTAAAATCATGTGAGCTCTTTGGATCCCATATGTGTATAATTTCAGAACCAGCCAAGCTAGAAGACAATGCATTGGAACCTCCTCCATCTCCACGTTTCATAGTGGAGTTGCTACAAGAAATCAGAAGAAACTCTTGATCTGGAACTCCGGTGATGGAACCCCATAATTTACCTTCTCCATGGGCTATCCATAAGAAATTAGCACCCCCGATACCTCCAATATTTGAGACGGACAGCATATCAAATTTTTGAATTTTCAGTTTTAAACAATGCCATGATCCAGGAAGTTCACTCTGCAATGAACTTTTTATGTCATCCTTTATATCTGGTCTAATTGAAAAATCTAGTGATTCACACTTCACAAGAATTGATGTTTGACTAGCTGGAGACAATTCCCTAACACCAACTACATCACAGGCCATGCCTGATAATCCATTAATCATCTGATCTAGAAGGCAATGCAAATTTCTATACTGAGAACTGCTAAGATCAACCACAACAGGAAGCAGATGAACATGCAAGAAGAATGCAGAGCTCAAAATTAACTCTTCTCTGGTTTGCAAATTTATGTCTCCTAGATCCTTTGCAGCAGTTGCACTAGCAAATTCATATCCTTTCACCTTGATTTTTTCCCTGCTCCTGGATTCCTCTGAAGTTGCCAGAGACTTGGCTTTCTCAGCTATCCAAGGACCAGTCACGGGGTCTTCCTGCCAATGCATGCTAATAGTACATAGGCAGCCAGCTCTATTACTCACAGACACAATGTTCTGTGCACAAAATCTATACCTTGGCATCAAAGTAGACAAGTTAGTTCCATCATCATTACATGCTGGATTGACCAAGTAAACCTTGAGATTACTAACATTCAAATGCAAAGAACATATGGTCCTTGGTGCATGCCTTTTCCACGCACTGGAATTCGATGTTGGGCTTTCCAAGATTGATGGTGAAGAAATATCAACAGCAATAAATTGATTCCAGGGAGAGTGGCCTCCAATATCTCCACCACTTACAAATGGGAAACATAGTATTACCCTCGCCTTAAGGACTGATATACTACCTTGCAAATTTTCTGTAGAGGCCACTGTTGAAACCCTAGAACTTGAACCTTTTTTCATATTTCCATAAGATGATTCATGCTTCTTATTGACAGATGGAAATCCATTCTTCTGGATACTCCTTTCAACAGATTTTCCAGCATTCTTCAGAAGATTCAGTATCATGTTTACTGAAGCAAAGTTCACCCAGAATATTAACAACGGCAGTTGCAATGAGAATGACTTTGTTCCAGTAAAATTTCCATCTGACGAATCAGAATATACAGTAAATTGGCACCGAGTGACACCTGAGGTACCAAGCAGTTTCATTTTGGTCGCACTTCCAAATGGAACTCCTGGTGCAATTAATGTACTTAATTCATCTGAATGAGGAAATGGAGGGAGAACACCTTGGACTTCAGATTGTAGATTCTGGATCAAAACAGTTTGACTGTTGCTATCACTACTAAACTCCGTCGAGTGACTATTCATGGCATCATTTTTATCATACAAGTAATCAATAACCTCAATACACTTCACTGTTCCTTCAAACCTCATTTCTTGAGGACAAACCTGTTGACCTTGCCGAATTATCCAGTTAGCATAGAGGAATATCAAAGAAAACCTATAAAGATTAAATAATTATGCAGATCATAGTAGGATTCTAATTCTTCAAGGCAAATATTACCTGCAAAACAACAAAAATATCTTTGCATTCTGCAATAAGACAACGAATCTCCAGTCCAACAGTATTCTGATCACTCTTTTGACCATACAGATATTCCTGATCTTCATCCTGAAAGGATAGCAAGACAGAAACTCCAGCCAAAGTCGCTTTAAGGGTGGTTTGAACATGCTGGTCTTCTGCAAATGGTCAAGAAGGAAAGGAAAAATATAGTTCTGGTCAGATATCTGAAAAAAAATACCACTGAAGTCTGAAAACCTTATCATGATAAATAAGTATCATCAAATACAAATTTTGTACTGGAAACATAGCAATGAATATCTCCTGTGTCTATAGCAAGGCATTAACAGCACAACAGTCATCGCTAGCAAGAAAAGATATAAACACAACAAAATCATTAGTCCACCAACCAAAAGAGCTGAATGGATGCACTTTATATGTATTAAGAATGTATATGTTCTAATAAGCCAGATATATCACATGAAACAATATGATGCCAAATGGAATAATAAACTAGATTCTAAATGAGAATGAAAGTTATATCATAATATGGCAATGCGGGAAACATGCTATATCCAAGATATTACATGAGGAGCAACATACATGATAAGATTGAATGCAAGTAGAAGTAAAATTTGGGAAGCGATGGATGCACAAAATGGTGCGCTTAATAATTTAGACTAAACATAGCAACAAGTGCACATACCAGAAGGGATTTGAAAAGATCCAGAAGCAAGGCTGGATGCTGCAGTTAATGCACTGAAAACAGAACATGTCCAGTTCCACATCCCACTGCTTCCCAGAGCTGATTGTGAACTTCTCATTCCATCTAAACATTCAAAAAATTGGTCCACACTGCAAACAGACCAAGAAACTCAGATTACCAAAACTGCATAAATAAAATACAATATGGAATTAAAGACGCAAAAGATTTTATGGAATTAATGATTGATATTTATTTGCAGAATTACAATCCTCTTCACCAAGCATATCTCAAAGCTGAATTCTAAAATTCCAGAGTAGTAGGGGATTGTGCAATTTGATAAACACCCATTGTGTTTAGAAGATCAGGTGCTTGTGTACCATAATTCCATGTGGTAGAGTGATAAAAAAAAGTGTATGGAACTCAATAGCAAGAAATATACACTAACCTTGCTCCAAGGTCTAATTCTTCTTGGATACCATCTTTCTCGTTTTGAACAGAATTTGGCACCCAGTCAGATATAAGATGTGATCCAGGTAGCATTGCTTCACTAACTGATTCTTTCCCGGTGAAAGAAGAAAAGGCAGATGTAAAGCTACCACGAACAGGGCTCACTTTATCATTAGCAACCACACCAGGGGTAGATAACGAAGAATGGAAATGAGAAGAAGAATTAAAGTAGACTGGTTCGGTTGATATATAATGTGCATCCCCCCTGCCATCTTGATCAATATTCTTATAAGTTTCCCATGAAAGTAGGAACCACTTGATTGTGCTTGGTTGAAGTCTTAATTCTACAGGATCCACACAAACCTCTGCATCTAATTTGTGAATGTCTAATGAACCATTCTTCCAAGGAATACTTAACCTTAAATTCCCTGAAAATCCACCTTTTTTCCCTGTCACAATAGGAGTTGTAGGTTTTGATAGGCAGCGCCCTGAAAATTGCTCACTAAAACTTGAATCTGACACTCGTAGACTGTAACTTTGACTGTCAACACCATCTGTTTTGAGAAGTTCAAGCACTGCTCCTTGAAACTTAACAAAATTCATTAACTGACTTATGCCTAGAAAGTTCTCAACTCTTTCATCAGAAATCAAGTTAGCATCTTCAGAGACACAGGTTCCACATTCTATTTCAGGTACTCTAAGGACCAAAGTTTCTTGACACCCGACCTTCTTTTCATCCTTTTCGAAATATGGCTCATATGCAACAATCAACTTCTTAACCTTTACATGGAAACTAGTCAAAAACCACTTCACCACCTTTGCGATTGTCTTGACGCCTTCATGAACGTCAACAAAACTAGATTTTTGAGCATTTTCCATCAAATCATTCCCAAACCTCCCCACCTCCTTGTGCCCATGTCTACTCTCTTGACTAGAACTACTGGTCTCGTCGTCAGCTGGTGAATTCCTTTTCTTCAAACAGGGTGCAAATACAAGCTCAAGCTCATCCACCTCAACCTCAAAAGCTTTACCCTTCCATGGCATTTTGACCGACAATGAGCCGATTGACCCTTCTTTTATCATCACTGATGCCGCTGCCCCAAGCTAGAAAACTCAATCCAAACAAATAAAATTGCTCCAGTGAGAAAACAACCTTCAAACCTCAATTAAAACAATTCAAAAACCAAAAATTATATATATATATAGCATAAACAAATATAACAAATTATTAAACAAAGGACCCTAAAATGTTATCCAATTTGAAGCAACATATAAACATAACCAACTATTTATGCCACTAAAATTAATAAAAAAACAATATGAGAAACATGTAACTGAAAGCTTTACCTTAACAAACTTTAAAAAGCAAATTTTGCAGCTTAACAAAACTTGAATTAAATGTTTTACCTTTTCATTAAGACAATCGACATTGAGAGCAAGATCACTGAGTTGAATAGTGCCTTCAGCGAGTTGAACATCAAGCTGGTCAAGATCAATATCTCCTAATATAAACTTCCCTAGTTTCTTCTTCAATACAAACTTGCACAGCCTTTTCATCGCCCACCGCGACAGTACCGCCTCCGCCGATTTCGCAAAATTCCACGAAAACATTGTGAATTGTGATTTTGGGCGGTAAATTAAGTTTTGTTAAGTTAGGGATGGGGGTTGGTTCGTGATGGAAGATGAATTGTTAGAATTACTTTCCATCGAGAGACGGAAGGAGAGAGATACAAGAGGGTTGGGTTTTGCTAGAGAGACACAGAGAGAGAGAGACTGGTATGATTGGAAATTACAAAAAGAAATTGATTGATTGACTACTTGTTTGTGTCTTGGTCTGTTTCTTTCTTCCTTGTTTGTCTTGGATTTTGAGGTTGCGTGTGGAGTTTTTGTTATTTTTATTATTATTACTATTATCATCATTATATTGGTTTATAGAGTTCATTTTTTAATGTTTCACGTTTCTAATTCTCACGGCTTCGGGTACTAACGGTAATTGTCTTCGAGTCGTTTACGTAACGGTAATTTAAATTAGATTAGCTTCACACTCCCGAGGCTCCCTTCAGTCGAACAACTGCAAAATCTTCTAATCCCTATATCTGATTTCTTTGAGGTTTTTTACCAAGGAGTATTATTATTATACATATACCAAACCGTTTTTCACTGTAAAAATAATTTTTTATTGTAACGGTTCTGTAGTGATAGTAAATTTGTTGTTTTTTTGTTTTTTAGAAGAAAAAAATTTAGATTCTGCCTTTTATATTTAGCCTATTTATCAATATTTTTTTCTTATCTTCATCCTTTTATAACGTTTGTTTTAATTTTTTTATTCACACCTTTTCTTTAAAAAAAATATTATTTGGTAATTATATTACATGAAGTTACTAATTAACACCTTTCTTGGATTTAATTACCAATAAACCTAATAAATAAAAAAAATACTCTTCTACCTCTAAACACAAGCTTGCCCGTCAAGAGCAAAATAGCAGCTACACTATGAATTTCCCTGTACATAATCCATAATAAAATTATTATCTGTTTTAGTTAGTTTTTTTTTTTAATTGTAACTGGATCGACTGAAAAAGATGTGCAAAGACATGACAATGTGTCCGATACGACCAAAGTGTCACCTAAATAGTGATTTGATTTAGATTTAAAAAGAAAAGAAAATAATAATAATAATAATAATAAAAGACTTCATCGTAGACCACGGAAGAAAAGATAAACCTGGATCCCTGCCGTCATACACGGTTTCCTCCCCCATCCTCTCAGAGGTTCTGTCAAAATAGCTAAGGGGAATCATCATTAATTACGTTCTAGTGGTTTTCAACAATCTTCACCTCGTAGCTTCTAGAGCGGAAATTGTCAAAATATATAGTTCTGAGGGGGTTTCAGCAGATTGGACCTGCATTGTTAATTATGTTTAAATTTTGCTCATACTCTCCACCTCAACAATAATTAATAAGGAAACATAAGAAGAAAAAATTAAATTTACTATTCACCTTCCCGCGGAGCATTAAGTTATCACAGTGCATTTTTTATTAAAAAATAGATTTTTAGACTTCCTAACAATTTTAATTTCAGTTTGCTGAGTTTTGTAACTTATTTTAATGTTATTTTTGTGATATTATTATTATGATTTCTTAATATAAGTTACGAGTTTAATAAATTAATTTTATCTTAAAAAAATTTAAATTAATTTTATTTATTTTTATCATTTAATATTAAATTAATTGAAGAATTGAGTTTTATAATTTATTTTAATTTATTTTTTATGATATTATTCTAATCTTATGACTTAAGTTACGGGTGAATCTGAATTGATTTATGTTTTTTTTATTGAATTTTTGTTAATCTCATTCTTTAAAATTAAGTAGTTAAAAATTAAATTTTATAATTTTTTATAATTTTTTCTATAAAATTATCTTAACATTATTACAAGTTTAATATGTTAACTTGTATTTTTTTTATTTATTTTTTAATTAATTTATTTAAGTTTATTGTTTAAATATTATTTCATTAGAAATTAAATTTTATAATTTATTTTAATTTATTTTTTATAAAATTATTATAACATTATGATAAATTAANAGTCCTCGCAGAAATGGACAGCACGATGAATTATCAACCATCAAGAGAACTCGAGCTTGCACTGGTTCCTGGACTTCAAATAAAGTTTCAACTTCAATTAGCACAGTTCACTCGCCATTTACATCCTCAAGGCTTGCAATACGAGGTACAGAAACATCCTCTAGAAGTAGTTGAGCTTTTGTTGTAGTGGTAGGAAGTGCCATCAGCACTAGCATGCTTATCAATTCCGCTTTGATTGCAGCTATTTAATGTTTCCCTTTCAAGTAATCGAATCTGGTAGAAATCTGTCTTTAGATATTGGCTATTTTGAAATTTGTCTCTCGCAGTATAGCGTGAACAAGGAACTAGACCTGACAAGCTATTTTAGTTTCGAAGTGCTTTGCGTGTGGCCACAATATACATCATAATGATTTAGACATGATTTACACTAATTTTTTGGCATAGTGATCTTTTCCCTTCTTTTGAATGTGGCCTGGCAATTTTGTTAGCACGAACGAACGAAGAAACAGAGAGCATTGTAACACTTCTATCCACCATGACCGAGCTAGCTATTGGAGTCCTGGCCTTATAAAGCACTTTGAGTTCACGTTTGAGTGAAAATCACTCTCTTCTTCTTCTTCTTCTTCTTCTTTTTTTTTTTTTATTTATTGTGAGTATCTAGACCATCCATCTCAACTAATTTTCTAAAATTTTAAAATTAATAACTATATAAATTTTTAATAATTTTAAAATTCATGATACTAAAAATAGTGACTTCTAAGAAGCAAACTCATAACTTAATCAATTGAGTTATATCTTTTTAAATTAATTTTATTTTAATTAAAATAAATATTTGGTTCAATTTAAATACATTTTAATTAATTTTATAAACTTTAAAATTAATAATTTTATACGTGGACGTTGGTGAGATATGATTTTAGTACATATGGACCTCTAAATTGCAGTCGGCAGATTTTGACCCTGGGAATTTTCTTCCAAAGAAATTGATTAGTCTTGAATTGTTTGAGTGCCTCCCATTGCGTCAGCCCAGGGAAGATTATTCGGCAAAACCCTTTATTCTGTTTCTATAACATTATGCTATACATTTGGTCAGTTAGCTCCAATAGACAACGTTTGTTATATTATTTTTCTGTCAAAATGTCGAGACAGATTTGAAGCCAGATCGACGAACTTGAAGGAAATTTTTGAAGAAAGCTGCTACTTGGATGACAATGGACAAAATCAGGGGCAAAAAAAGAAGAAGAGGGGTTTAGCTGATTTTTAACCCTAACTGACAAACACTGCCATAAGATAGAGATGCCGCCTGGAAACTCATGTAAAGGATGGTGGGGATAGAAATGTGGTTGACTTTTTTTCTATGAATATGTACTTTTGGTTTTTATAAGATATAATCTGTACTTAAAAAAACTATATCTTAAAAAAATTAAAACAACCATACCTCTGAGCACAACGAACACACGTAATAGAACAAAAGTCAACAATGGGTATCTTCTGGCTTTGCTTTGATGCCTCCTAGACTTCGAAAGCAACATCCTCCGTGAAGGGACTAACAATGAATAGATGCCGTGTCAGGACAACGAGAAACAAACATCTTGATGCTATTGCTTGTCTTCTATAATTGGATTGTGGGTTGCTGCTTAATAAAAGTGGGAGAGTGAGCAGACAAAGGAAATGCCGTGCAAGAAACTCTCCAGCGGCTTCGTGTAAAAACTCGGTTGCTTTCTCATTATTTTTAAGGCCGTAACCCATTCGTGCTCAAAACTCGGCCGTTGTAAGTTGAAAAGTTCTCTCTTTTTTCTTTTTCATTCTAATCTTGCTCCACGAAGCGATAGAAGGGTTAATCAACACAAATCCGACCAAACAGTGGTGATTAATGCGTGTTTTGTATTCGCAGCTGCAGTACTGCGTAATTACTGCTTCGTGCCCGAAAATTTCCCGCTATGCAGCGCTGCTGTGATATGATAATTAATACAGAAGAACGATCACGGCATGCCTCATGGCCGGGCCAAGTTCAGTCAACCGTAGCATTCCTAGACGACGCATGCATATTCCATCCATGTAATTTAACGGCGGAACAGCTTGACATAAATCATAACGAAGCTCTAGTAGAATCCATGAGATGAGAATTTGGCAAGGACTAAAAAAGGTAGATACCTGCATTCCGGAGAGAAAGGCATTGCGGTACTATTGTTTCAAAATGTAGATTATGGACTCTAGAATTAAAAAAAAAATCTTGATATTTATAAAATATTGTTTTGAGATAATACTTGAACAATGATCATTACATGAAGCGCTATCTTCTGAATTTTGTTAACAAATTTTTTTCTTACAAAAAAATGGCAAATAATTGTTAGGGTATTGTAGGGAATATACTTAATCATGAACTTGTTGAAAATTTAATTTATTGATTCATAAACCATCCATAAAAGTGAGAATCTCGATTGACTATTATACTTTTAATATGATATGAATATTATAACATATCTCCAGTACTAGTATGTAAGTCCTATCTCAACTCTAATTAAGGGAAAAAACTATTATTGAAGAAATTAAAAAAAAAACAAGAAATAGGTCACTCTTGTTGTTCTGTTATTTTTATATTTTCTAACCACGTAACCCAAAAAAGCATCAACAATATTGAAATCTAAAAGGGAACATCCAAGTTTAATATATTATTAAATTAAATTATATACACTGCCTTTTACTTGTTTAGACAAAGCGATTTAATTTTTTTTATTTCTCTTGATATAATTTAAAAATGATTTATTTAAATAAATGTTTCTAAATTTTTTATTTATGCTTTTACTTTTAAGATCCATTCACATCATATACGATTAAAAAAAAGAATTCTAATTCCACATTGTCATGCCAAAAGCTAGGAGGATCCTAATAATTTTTTTTTTCACATATCACATTTTACATATTCATATATTTTATTTAAATAAATGACCCCCTTCAACAATAATTTAAAAATACCATAGTAATGATAGTAATTAATCATGGTAAAAACAAAGCATACGATTTTATAATATCAAAGCTTAAATATTAGTATCAAACATCTAATGATTTATAAAATTTTATTTATCAAATGTTTGCAAGTCTTTTCCTATATAGATATTTACTAGGTATATATGATCAAAATTAAAATTTAAAAGTAATATTTTTTTAAATATTTTCGTGCTTTTAAAACAATATCATATCATTTTATCACATTTTTAATTTAATATGTAATTATATTTATCATGTATAAGAGATCCCAACATTTCATATTTATATTTTGATAGTATGATTAATTGTTCTAATTTTCATCTTGTAAGTTAACTAACTTCAAATTTAAAATCAAATGACAAAATAATGTTTTAATTTTCTTTAATTAAAATAACTATCCATAAACATTATTATAAACAATAAAACTCCTTTTACTTTTTCAGTTTTTCATAACATGTGATATGAAAAGTATTTTTCTAATTTCTAAGTATAATGGCATTTAAGTTGGTGCAACTTCGTAATGATTATCATTTCTAAATATCGCACATTTGCATGCAACAGATGCATATATATATATATATATATATATATATCGCACATTTCAAAAGAGATTGATATTGCATGAGTTTTATGGGAAGATAAATATTTTTCTTGATATTTTTTATTTTTTAGTTTAGGAATTTTATTTTTTCTATTTACTATTATGAAGCTTTTCTAGTTTTCTATTTAAAATGAATGGTTTTGCTATTTTTATTTTTTTTAATCTAGTATTAATAAGATTTTATAATTGTTTTTATTTAAAGACATACATAGCTTTTAACAAGTGAGACTAACATGAAAAAAATTATATACTTTCGACATGTTCCCGTAGTCATGGCTTCAACATTAAAGATTTTGATCTATAATAAACTCTGTCATTTCTCGCTTCTGCATTAATTGATATTTAAAATGTACTAGTATCTTAACTACTTCTGTAATTTTTATTTTAGTACAATTAAAATTTATCTATTTGTTTTAAAAATCAAACACTATAAATTAATTACATACTATTAAGTTTCATATAAAACTATTCAGATTAAATAATCCCAAGTTAAAATATTAGAGATTATAATTATAAAAAAATACTATAAAACAGTTGAACAATACACATTCAAAACAAGTGCTAAAAGTTATTTTTTTTTAAAAAAAAAATCATGATGCTACTCATTGCTCGTTTAGCTTGTAAAATATATATTATCGTTTTTCCGAATTAAATATTCTTACTTGTAAAAGGGTAAAATGAACCCTAGCTCTTGAAAATATACACGTCAAAAATATGAGATTCTCATATGAATTCCGAAAAGAAACACGCTTCTCCTTGCATATGACAAAAAAAGGGAAAATACAAATATAAAGTACAAACCCTAAAAGGAGAGAGAAAAATGTCTACATATTTTCACAATGCTGGAAAAGCCTCTAGTCCACGTGTCTCAAACTTGGAAACTGAAGCGGACATATCCAAGAATACTTCAGTTGTCCAGTAAATAGAGCATACTCCACAAAAATACTTTCTACCACAAACTAATGTAAGAATCACCGCCTCGATTTTTGAACCGAGACAACGACAAAATCAGCCTTTCATCCGGCAAAACCAATCCAGCCCGCCATTAGAATAGTCCACTCCCCCAATCCTTCTTTCTTGCATCCCCCCCCCCCTCCCCCGGTCTGTTATAAAACCAACAAAATAATCTCTTCACCACAACTAAAAAGAAAATGGAAATCAAACCAGGTTTATCAGCTATAGTCACTGGCGGTGCCTCTGGAATCGGTATTTTCTTTTTCGCGTTTGTGATTATCCAGCTTAAGATCAATCACTGAAACTGCCCTTTTTTCTTCTTAATTAATCAACTTTTGCTAGTAAAATCAGCTTCGCTTTATATGAATATCCTCGATTCAGCGAAGCTCAGCTTTTCATTTTATGATATTTAATCTGTTAGTTTTTTATGTATTTATGATTTGTCTATATATAGGGAGAGCGCTTAGTTTAGCTCTTGGAGAGAAGGGGATATTCGTGACTGTTGTTGATTTCTCTGAAGAAAAAGGAAAGGAAGTTGCGTCACTTGTCGAGAAAGAGAATGCCAAATTCCATCCCAATTTGGGATTTCCGTCTGCTCTTTTTATTAGATGCGATGTATCAAAATCAAGTAAGTTTATTCATAATTATCATTTTGGATTTAAATTTAAACTTTGATTGCATATAAGGTCGCGCCATGGTGATGGTTATGTTGATTTTTTATTTTTTACTTTTTTTTGGTGATGTGAGTAGGAGATTTAGCTGCTGCTTTTGAGAAGCATGCGGCAACATATGGAGGGTTGGATATTTGTATTAATGGTGCTGGAATCAGTAATCCCATACCATTTTATGAAGATAAAACAGACGGTACTCATTCGTGGAAGCATACTGTTAATGTGAACTTCCTTGCAGTAATTGATTGTACTCACCTTGCGGTAATCTTACTTGAGCTTATCATTTTTCATTTGTTTGTCCAAGAAAATATCTGGTTACTGAATAATTATTACCTGCAATTTCTGGACAGATAAAAAGTATGCTAGCTCCGCAGAAGCCTGGAGTTATTATAAATTTGGGATCTGCTTCTGGTCTTTATCCAATGTATAATGATCCTATATACGCTGGCTCTAAAGGTCTGGTGATTTCCTTTCCATCAACTTTGTGTTGATCACTGCATACTTTTTTATCCTAATCAATGAATAATCCGGACAAGTGTATTAATTTCCATCTCAAATACTCTGATGCTCATAAGATTTGTTTCTCAGGTGGTGTTGTTATGTTCACTAGATCACTTGTTCCGTATAAACGCCGGGGTATACGCATCAATGTGCTTTGCCCTGAGGTGAGGCTATAACATCGAACCTTTTGTAGTTCTACTAGTTATTTACTCATTTTTTTCTTTTCACTGGTTTGGTTGGAATTCTTTCTTTCTTTTTTCTAAAAGGGTATAAGGGAATAACGTTTTCCTATTTATTTCCCTTTTCCTTCAATAGGAAACATCATGATAAACAAAAAAAATCCCATAGTCTCATACGTAAGTATAGAAGTTAAATTTATCATATAATAGCTTAGGCTTCTTTGTACTATGGTCATCACTTCATGCTATCTGCAGACCTTTTTGAATGGAAGTTAAATTGGCAACTATAGCATCAGCTCAACTCTGTTATTCTTCGTGGAATAGTGTCACGATCAGGATTATATATTTCTGTTGCTGATTTATGTCGATAAATCTATTTCTATGAAACCAATTGTCTCCCTTTTTTTCTTCCCAGTCCATTTCTAAGAACTTTTAACTAAACATCAATTCAAATTGTGGCGTTTTTTTTTGTATGAATATACGAGCACACAGTGGGTGCACTTCTTAGCATGGATGGTTATTTTATTTGTTGGGAAATCCGATGCAGTTTGTCAAAACAGAGCTGGGAGAGAAAATCGATTCTAAATTTATTGACATGATGGGAGGCTTTGTTCCTATGAAAATGGTTATCAAAGGTATAGTATAATATTTCTTCCAAATAACTAACTATTAGTTTATTAGTTCAGAATTCTTTAATGATGCCTGTATTGGATTGCTACTCCTGTACTTGTGAAACATTTGTCCAATCTCTTGTACAAGTTCCTGAAGATTATTTAGTTGTTTTTAATTCCCCCCTGTATCACGACTTACCTATTGACTGCTTGCTATATACTACATGTCAGAAAGAATTTTTAACAATACACGATATCAGTTGTCCCTGAACCTAGTTCTTTTTCCTGACACTAGCTTCTGATATCAGTTGTCACTGAAACTCTCTCTCTCTCTCTCTCTCTCTAAAGAAAAATTATGAAACTCCAATGTTTCTGCCTTTTCAAGGTGTTTTTGAGCTTATCAATGATGAGAGTAAAGCTGGTTCTTGCCTATGGATTACAAATCGTAGAGGCATGGAGTATTGGCCCACTCCCCTGGAAGAAGCAAAATACTTGGTGCGTTCTTCAAATTCCAAAAGAAGAGTGTCATACCAAGCCTCAGTGAACCTTCAACTTCCTCTGAGTTATGAGAAACTGTGAGTGAAGTTATATCAAACTTATAACTTCCACTTTTTTTAATGGTTCCTGTTCATTAGACTTCAATTCAACGTTAATTCACTTTCGTTAAATACTCTGCTACATTTATCTTCATCAAGATAGGATGCCACCCTTCCATCCAAAAATTGCCTTTTTCTTTATAATTCTTTTTTCCACATGTTTAAGTTTAAAGGTCCAAAATTATTGCATGGACAATCCTATTCCTTTCTCAGCTCATTGATTTATTTCAAAAATAGTGTGCGAGTAGCAAAATAACTAACCAATGGAAACAAAGTCAAGGTGGAAGACTGCTAAAAATAGCTGTATAAATTATTGTTATGTACAATGGATAAGTAAAAGACATATAGATACTTTTTCTTTACCAATTATACATGCTTAGCCACTTGGTTCATGGAAAAGTTTGGAATTGGTTTCATGGCAGGTTCTTAAAGATACTACCATCTCTGTAAGGTGCTTACTTTGTGAATTTGAGAAATATAAGCCTTATGCCTTTTTGGATTTCTTTAATTACCTTGTTCCATCTCACAGAAGAGAGCATGCATGTAATTTTTTTATCAATCTGTTTGTCAATTACTTTATCATGAACATTTCACATGGCAAGTATCTGCCAATCAGTTAGTGACAGTGACCAACAGTTTTTTTTCCTGTTCAGAGTTGTTCAGACCTTGAGCCATAATTTTCGCAATGCTACCCGCATCGTGCGCGTACCATTGAGATTACCCATTGGATCACATCAAGTTCTTGTGAAAGTCATTTATGCTGGTGTAAATGCTAGTGATGTAAGTTCATGATTCCCAAAAGAATTTACTTTAAATGACATTTTCTGTTTTGGTTATTGATTGTTGTTTCCAGACTTTAACATGTTGTTAAAAAAAGATGAACTGTTTGGTTCACTGTGTAACCAATAACCAGCTGCAGCAACAACACTATTGTTTGACTTTTATTTAGATCTTCTAGGATGGTTATCGAATTCATGAGATGACCAATCATAAATATAACTTTTGTTGAAGTAGATTACAATTCTGCCCAAACTAGCTAGGTGTGTTAAATTATTTGCTATTTTCTTCACTTCAGAGAGGATTTGATAAGAGAAAACAGCTAATTCAGAGACAAGAGATCATTTCATAAAAAAAGAATGTGAAGGCTGTGAAAAATGCTGGAGAAAGAAACAATGATGTTGTCAAGTCATTTGTTTTGCCCCCTTTTGGTACAATTGACACCAGCATTGATGATCCATCCATCTCGACATGTGATTATGCATTCTATCTGTGTGCAAAAACACTTGTGCATTGAATACCTAAACAGAGACTTGCTATGAACTTTTGAGCAGGTGAACTTCAGCTCAGGTAGTTATTTCTCTGGCAAGAACCAAGACCTTACCTCCAGTCTTCCATTTGATGTTGGTTTTGAGGTGTGTATTAAAATCCCATTAAGACAATTTGAAATCCCATTAAGACAATCTTGATCATGAGGCCACTAATTATAATTTTTTTCAGACTGTTAGTATTTATGGTTTCTGCCTGACTTCTAATGTCGTTTGTTTCCAGGCAGTGGGCATAATTGCAGCAGTGGGGGAATCTGTCACTGACTTGAAAGTTGGCACTCCTGCTGCACTCATGACTTTTGGGAGTTATACTGAATTCACAGTGGTATTAAGTCCCAAACAGAATTGTTTCAATGTTTGGCAATTAGCAAGACTTGCTTCATTATCTACATCATAAATGGGTTTTTAGATAAAAAAGAAAAAAGAAAAGGATTGTTAGATGTATAAATGTTGATTTTGTGAATATGCATGTGTTAAGCTTTTAACTGCTTTTGTACTCAATTTAGGTTCCAGCAAAACATATCCTTCCCATCCCTAGACCAGATCCTGAAGTTGTTGCCTTGCTGACTTCAGGGATGACTGCATCAATTGCTCTTGAAAAGGTCGTGCTTCTTTCACATTTTAATTCTGGCCAATTACCCGGCTTCTTTTTGTATTAATTTATATTCTGTTTGGTGTTATCACTCATTGGAAATGTCTCACTATTTTCTAGAATATATATAATAATAATAATCTGCACAATGATTTGGGTTGTATCCTTTGACAATATTTTTCTCTGGTTGAACTTCTAGTGTGGACAAATGAAATCTGGAGAAACAGTTGTTGTGACTGCTGCTGCAGGAGGGACTGGTCAATTTGCTGTCCAGGTTTAATTTTTTTCATATATGAATGGTCTTCAATTCTTCATCCATAAAGTAGACAGTGCTGAATGTGATTTAGGCTGTGTCTAATGATTTCATATTTTTTATTTCTTTATTTTATATTCCAACAGCATATCAATTACTTGGAATAGAAAAACAGATTATATGTTCGAGTTGTGAAAAATCGTATAGATTCAATCCTTGTTGTGAATAGGAAGAACAATTCTAATTCTATGGTTGTAGCTAAAATACCCTTTTCTAGAATATCATTTGGAAAAATTTCCACTTGTTTTTAAAGATCATATGTTGGAGAATTAGCAGTATAGAGTATAAAAGAAAGTTTGTGTTGTTCCTTTCAGAACAGAGGTCACTGAGGTTTGAACATCTTTAGGTTTTTATCACAGGAATATAATTCTTCCATCTGAAAGACCCACAACATTCAATCACAAAAGTACCACAAATGATGTTTTATATTATCTAACATGTTGCAAAAACCAAATATACTGTTGTTGATAATCATCCAACAAAAAGGAGAAGAGTTTAGGATTGATTTGTAAAGACCACATGAAAAATGGATGTTACAACAACAAGAGAGGACTGCAATGGTATTCTCCTTATACTAATAAACATTTTGGAACAACACTTTTAACTTTTAGTGTGTCTCTACAAGATAGAGGTGGACAGATATGCAAACTATGATGGCATTCATAAATATTGGAAAATAAGCTATATATTTTGTATGTTTTCTTTTACCCATATATTTCTTCTTCTTGATGGGTAGTTTAACATTCAGTTCTCATTTAAGTTTTTCCATGTTCAAAGGACTTTCCTTCTTTGCCGAATCATTGATCTCCATCTTCACATGGGCAATGGTTAAATGTTGTGAATACTTAACTTGCAGCTAGCAAAATTGGCAGGAAATACAGTTGTTGCAACTTGTGGAGGTAACGAAAAGGCAATTCTTTTAAAACAACTGGGAGTTGATCGAGTCATAGATTATAAAGCTGAAGATATTAAAATGGTATGTATGTTTGATTTTATGCCATACAATGAATTACTGATTCATCAAATAGGGCTGCCTGATATCCCTGCTCCTTCCTACCTCCCAACAAATACACTAGTCTTATCAAAATTGTGCAGAATTAAGCCCATGCATGTGGACTTGCTTAAGAATAAGAAAGAGTTAAATCACATGTTTATGGGGATCATATTTAAGGGGATTCTGTAAATATTCCTTTCCAAACAAAAAGAGAGTTCCAAACAATTGGGATTTTATAGGGGATTGGATGCAGTTGCTGGCACACTGTTTCAGAAAGTTAAAACATCTCTAACAAATATGATCCTATTTTGCATAAAAAATTTAGAGTCAATACTGAAGAATTTTTATTTGGTTGTGTTTCTCTTGCACAAATATGGAACAAAGCTGTTGTGGGCTTGTAATAAGTGAGCTGTATTATTAAATGTGCAAAAGGGCTTCACTATTGCCGAGTAAATCTCACACTTGTATAGGAGATTATGGGATCTGAGCATAGAAATTTCATGAATCTTGCAATTAAATTCTTTTGATTGCTGTGCTTTGAGGAATTTTATGACTCAATTCTGCCAGGTTCTAAAAAAGGAGTTTCCAAAAGGTATTGACATCATCTATGAATCTGTTGGTGGTGACATGTTTGATTTATGCTTGAATGCTCTGGCGATGCATGGACGACTCATTGTGATCGGAATGATTTCTCAGGTTGCTTTTCTTGACAAGCGTCTCAATTGATTGTATTTTAAATTGTATTTTTCCTTTTTCTCATTTTTAAAGTACAAAAAAACTACTGCATCTAGTTTTATCACGAACTTTAAAATTACTTGAATGTTGTTTGCACACCACCTTGGTGTGCCTTTTGTGAAGCCAAACTACTAATTACTTTAGCATGTGATGCTGTTTACAGAGCTGGGAGAAAAACTTGTGTGTGTTCTTACCTTATCAACATGAAAAATAACTTGTGTAAAATGAAATTCATCATCATCTCTATGGAAGTTGATGGACAAACTCAATGCTATTTCGAATTTATGCAGTCAACATAATCATGTCAATTCCCATTCCTCACTTCATGTTAGATTTCTTATATTCCAAATTGAATAATCATACTGATGTGCAATTGATAATTTGCAATATCTTTTGCCTTAATTGATGTTGTAAAGTATACGTTGTCCATAAGCTGATTCATTCTTTTTTTTTTCCCAGTATCAAGGAGAGCATGGATGGACACCAGCTAATTATACAGGACTCTGTGAGAAGATTTTAGCAAGAAGTCAAACTGTGGTATGTAGCTGCTAGACTATGAATGTGGTGTCATCACACACTTCCATATCATTTTATGAATCTAAAGTTCATTATTTTACATTCTACCTTTCATATTTCGTGGAATATTTTGATGTCCTTTCTCATTTGAGTAGTGATTATTCAACATGATTTTGTTTCTTGTATGTGTTGCAAGAACATCTTGCTTTTTAAATTGTTGTAATTCCATTACTTGGCCAGTTAGAATTACCACCTGCCCATGTTCACTAACTTAATATACTTTTCAAGTGAATACTAATCTTGATGATATTGTTCAAACCTGAAAACTCCAAAAATTACCCAAGCTCAACCGCTACAACTAAAATGTTCTGTATGTCAAGGTTAAAGGGTTAGAGTTGTTGTTTTCGAACTAATTTCACAACCCATCTTTGTGGAATATACTAGCTTGTTACTCCTATAAGTATGCACATTGCTTGCTTCTACATATCTGAATGCACCCATTTATTTTCTTCCCTTATGATGCGTAGAGTTTTTGTGCATCTTGATTTGCCTTGGCTTTTGCCAATGGAAGCATGGATGTACCAAAGCGTATTCTGCCTTCTTACGATGTGGAAAAGATATATGAACCTTGTACTTCTCGCTAGAACTGAATGATCATCAGCATCAAGTTGACCGCCTTTGATTCCTTTTTGTGGATTACAGGCTGGGTTTTTTCTTCTACAACATACTCACTTGTGGGCACAACATCTAGACAGACTATATAGCATGTTCGCTTCTGGAAAGCTCAAGGTAATTCTTTCTTTTGGTTCTATTATTTCAAAGACTTTTCTGTTCTTTTTTTCAAACTATGATAGCTGTATGAACCTATATTTTAAATTGCTGTGTTGGCAACTGGTCCAAAGATGATATTTTAAATTGCTTTGTTGGCAACTGGTCCTATTTCAAGCTCACCTTCTACCTTTCCTCTTTCTATCTTTGAGATGAATAAAGGTGATAATTTTATTCCTTCGCACTCACTGGTTTTCTATTCCAAAGCACTTGCTGATTTCTTTGAATTGAACAAATTGCGTTCTTCTACTGCCTTTTGTGTGTGCCCAAAACTAAATAGACTTTGTGTATTGTTTTGCAAGTTTTGCAAATTCATCACATCCTTTTAGTTTGGATGCAGCCTAAAAGCTTAAGTAGTGACTAATAATGGTGAGTGAAGTAGGAAGTATTAGATTAAAGCCATACAAGAGGAAGTGAAGGGAGTTCTCCTCCAATTAAAATGGAACCTGTTTACAATGTTAATATCATTTGCAAACACCGTCTCATACACAAACATCATTGCTCGTCAACTTGAACTCATAAGATTGAACTGATTTTATTCAATTGTAACAGGTTGTGTTAGACCAAGAAAGATTTGAAGGTGTCCATTCTGTTGCGGATGCTGTTGAGTACCTTCACTCGGGTAGAAGTGTTGGCAAGGTGAGCAGGATGCTGACTTTATTATGCTCCAGTTCATTTTATTTATGTTTTTCCTTTTAAAAGGTCATGATCACGAGATGGCTCAATTCTTTACAACATATATTTTACAGGTTGTCGTCTGCATCGATCCAAGCTTCAGTGAACAAAAGTCAAAATTATGAGCATTTGCTGTGAAATTACCTCTCAACGGCCACCTCTGGTTTTAATAAATTAGTTTATGGTTGGAAGAAGATTCCACCCTATCTCACTTTGGGTTTGCAGCTGGTCCAAAGATGCAAGTTAAACAATCCTACGAAAATCAATCAAAATGGAGAGCCAACATGTTAAGTGCAAATCGAATAGAAATTAAATATGGCCGGGGGATAAGAGTGGAATATGAGTGGTCATATGGATTTTCACTGAGATCGAGCACATAGAGCTCTGTTTCTGAGTATAATTAGAGCATTGGTATCTGTTATGCGGATCGGCGGACACGACAAAAGAAATTGAAGGGTCTATCCAGATCATCTTATCTGTTGAGTTCTGTCAAATAAACCACAATAACGAAACCTTTTACCAAGGTTTGAGTTTCAACAGTTTCACCGTTTTGTAATGCAAATGGATTTAATTTTTTTTACGTTAATTAAATGGATTTTAATTACTCACCAAGATTATGTATGAAATGAAAAATTGAGCTGATTGATTCAAGTGATTCTAGTTTTAGCTGGAGGCACAACATTAGTTTAGTAGCCAGTGCACTCATGGCCTCACAGCCCTTCTCGCAACCTTCTTTGGGGTTTAGTGCGTGCTTCTGTTCTTGACTATTGTCCGCTCTCCATTTTCTTTCGTTCTTCTAAGAAAAAAATTCAAAGGAAAAACTACTTCATGCCTTCATCGTGGTAGTTATTTTCAATGGTTTTGAATTCTAAGCTTAAAGAACTATCATGCTGCTTGCTTTATTTAGTTCATGCTGATCTCACAACCTCACTGGTTAAAAAACTATTTAGAAATATTTTTAAAAAATATAAATTTTATTTTATTTTTTTAGTAAAATTTATATGTTAAAAATAATTTTTAAAAAATAATAAAAAAATATTAATATATATTTTAACATGAAAAATTATTTGAAAAAGAGTCATTTCTATACTGCCACACAGCCACACACACTCTGAGTGCATCACTGAAAAAATTCCTTGGGCACTGCCATTGCAACGACAAGATTTTATCGAGACAGACAAGAAGTGAGATAGTCGACTTTCATTAAACATAACCTAAAATAATCACGAAGCAAGCAATGATATTACAAGTGCAGTTCTTCACCACTGTTTCTATGCTACAAAATGATAATGATCTGCTTGCCTTTCGACTCCATGATGGCTCGTTACAGGATCAAAAAACCAAAATGTCAGTTCTCCATTATAGATTAGCTCCTACGCTGCAACCAAAGGAACTTGCTGCTCCCCAGCTATAGCGAACGCTACTTTTTGCCTGTCAAAAAGCAATAATAAAAGACATGAACCTTGTAAATTGATTTTCATCCAAATATGTGTGATCTATTGATTTTGTGGCGGGGCATTCAATTTTCTATTTCTGGTATGTGTTAGAAGAAATAAGCCCAGAGGAACATCTGTTTTAGATGCCACAGTCAAGGGGTGCATTGGACTCTTGGTGGTGGCATCCATCTCAAAACTGCTCCATGTTGAAATTGGGTTGCCCCCTCCCCAAATGGGTTTATCTAAAGACTTGCTTTTACTAGAGGTTTTGAAGGGCTGAAAAGCAGTACTTACTTGCTCTGATTCGTTTGGGGTATCTCCTATTCAAATCTGTGGCATCTGAAACCTTGCCATTTTCTTCAATTTTTCCCTCGTCTTCATTGTCCTCCATGTTATCCTTGACTTCATTATCTTTCGTATTTTCCTGATCTTCATTGTCTTCTGAATCATATGCCCTTACAATGTACACCTGGTAAAAAAAAGTAGTAATTGGGAGGGTTGATATTCATAGAAAACAACAACGGCTCACCAACATAACTGCAGCAGAAAACATAGACAGTTCTGAATTTACAAAAAACACTCTGTTAAAACATCACTCAGATATGCAGGCTGATCCTTCTTCACTCAAATGGGACAATACTTGCACACAATTTGGAGCTCAGCATGTAGCTTGCATCATTAAAATTGCATGCTCCAGCCAATTAGGAATTGAGCCAGAAAACAAAACATCCTTATTGACAGAAATGTTATGGAGGTCGAGCACACGGTGTTCAAGAATGTCTCAGCCTAATATTGTTAAATAAATCAGGTACAAGTTTTAAGGGTGTGAAGGCGCACCTTAAATTTAGTAGGGCAGACAAGCTGGAATACCAATGCATCTCCATCAACTAGATCATGGGCAATAGCAAAACCTCTCCATCCCCCACTAAGACCAGTTTTTCCAGCCAGGTATTTCGTTTCAGATTCATATCCATTTTCATCTTCCAAAGTGATCATTTCATCATAATGGGGAAGGTGAGCCTTACAGAAGGGGACCGGCAGACCCTATTGGTAACATTGAAATCACAGTTAGTGACCTAATGACAGAAATTTCATGAACTTCCCATCTTTTGTAGAAAAAAATTAATCATACAAATATTAATGATCAGCTTGATTATACAAATTACTACTAGGAGGACAGTAAAATCTTGCGTGTACATGGTACATTAAAAGGGAGATAATTACTAAAAACCGGAAACTTTTTAGTTCTGGGATTACCTTCGTAAACTGACCATTTTTTAATAAAAACAAAGTCAACCTCTCTCCCTCTCTCTAGAGCTATAAATTAATTAGATAGACCGTGGACTCTTACCAGCCAAAACCCTCCAGTGACATGTGATTGGAGCATAGGTTTTACAAAACTTGGGAAATCAGCTCCCAAACTTGACTGAAGTTGATCTGCCCTATGAATTGCATATATCCTTACTTCATCGGAAGCATAAACTCTATTCAAGAGATCCCTCCTTTGATAGCTCCTATAATACAAGTGCCACTCACAAAACACATAAGACAAGTTACCAAACACCCAACAAAATGTTAAAGTACTCAAAATCTCTCTCTCTCTCTCTCTCTCTCTCTCTCTCTCTCTCTCTCTCTTGAGAAAAAAAGGTCCAAGTATAAAACCTTCTGGGTCTCGCCAAAGGTTCAATTGGAACCTGCCAGAAATCAAAAGTTACTTGCTTTCAATAAACTAATCACTATATATCAGCCCAAAAATCAATCTTTGGCATTTCAGAGGTCTAAACTTTAATATAAAAAATTAAGCTGTCATCGTTGCAAAAACCAAAGCTTACTTCTTTATAGCTAACAGGAAGCTTGTGTGCAACCCGGTTCGACCTTCTAACTGGAGTCAAGGCCACTGGTGACCTAGAAATTCTGGGCTTCGCTTTCTTCACCTGTTTATTTAATTACCACAGAATCTCTCCATAAACATACTAGGAAAAAAAAACCCATTAAACAAAACAATTACTTGAGTAAAAGCATTTACTGTGTGTACTCACTGGAGATGGCTTGGAAAGGAGACTTTGAGATAGCTTTGTGAGGTTGAGTTCTTCCATTCTCCTTTTGTTCTCCTCCATCCTCTTTTGCCTGGTTTCTTCGTACGTTTGTTTTGATTGCATCATTTTTTGTTAGAAAGATGAACTCTTTCCCCCCTTTTATCAGAGTGAAAAAAAAGGGACTTGAAATGAAAAGTTGAGGAGAAAGTAAACAATTGAGTATCGATTATTTTTCCTAAATGTATTGTGTGTCGGCCTCTCTCTCTCTGTATGGAAGGACAGTGGTGGAGTGGTGATTGTCCTAATAAGCGCCTTGTTTAGTAGCGTTTGAATTCAAAACCTAGTTCGTGTCCTCAACTAGATTTTGGGTTTTCATTTTCTTATATTTTTGAGAAGTGTGCCTCTTTGGCTATTTTTATTTTCTGAGTTGTATTTTTTAATATTTATATTTTATTTATTATTTATCAGTTAATAAATTTAAATATTTATAAACTATTTATTGAATTTTAGATATCCAATAAATAGCTATTATCTAATATTTATTTATTTATTAATAAAAATAAAATAAAACAATATATATCATTATTAAGTATATATCATGTTATATTAAAAAAATATAAATATATATTTTAAATTAGTTTTTAACAAGTTTCAAATAGAATTTAATAATATTTATACCTTATCTATTATCCATCAAGTTTAAGTTATTATCCTTGTTTATTGTTGAGCTAGCTTTTATAAAAAAGTATTATTTTTTAATTAGATTTTAAGTATATCATTCATATTACAAATTATATATCTATAAAAAAAAATTATTTCTCATAGTTATTTGAATATAAAATAATAACTGAAGAAACAATTTCCTTTACTATCTAAATAAATACCTTAATAATCTGACTAATATACTAATAACATTAAAATACAAAAACGTTCCAGTCCATTTTTTAATGGTGAATCATTTTTTAATTTAATTGATTTGACCAAATAAAAATAGCATGACACTCTCTTATCAGTAATCTTGATTTATAATGAACCATTACTTTTTTGTAAGAATATTATCCTCGTTAAAGAAAGTTCGAATTTTTTCAGTTATGCTTGAGATTACAATCGAATCATGCTCTCAAAAAATTTTATTTTTTATTTTTTAAATTCTTTTTATGCACTAATATTAAAATAAATTTTAAAAAATAAAAACAAAACATTATTTTAATATATTTTTTAAATAAAAATATTTTTAGTATCCTTTTACCTCCAGCTTTCATCTTTCTGCGTCTAGTTTCATTGCGAACCAAAAATTTACCACCTTGTAGCATAGGATCCATGCATACAAACTCTTTGCATAAAAAATGCTTTTCATTTTTTTATAACTATTTTTTATATATATAGTTATACCATGCTAATATTAAAATAAATAAAAGTCACTTTCAAAAATATTCGAATTTTTCAAAACAACTCCCCGTTAAGTCAAAGGAGGGGGACTCCAGCGAATAAATCTAATCAGTAGCCGTATCTGGTCCAAAACTCCATTTGTTCAAAACATCCACATCTCATTTCAGTTGTTAGCTCTGGTTCACGTTATTTTCACAAGCAATACTAACAAATAGGCAGCTCTCCTCTGGGACGATTCAATAACCTAACAACAATCGATGAAGTTGACAGAATGTTATGAATCTCAGTTCTCAGCCACTGTTTCTATGCTACTTGACAAAATCTAACCAGTAATTAGCAAGTGCCTTTCAACTCCACAATGGCATGTTGCAGAGACAAGCCAAGCCAAACAAAAGATTCATTTCTCCACAATAGGTTAGCTCTTATATTGGGGAGATGGAAACTTGCTGCTTCTCCGCATCATGAAACGCTACTTTCTGCCTGGCAAAAGCAATAATATATCCGAGTCAGAAACTTGTAAAATGGTTTTAAGGTGATATGAACGTGGGTGCGAATTGATCAAGTACTTCATTTTTGTCTTCAAATATTTCTGCCCGGTACCAAAATTTACCTATGCCAGCATATGAATGGCAGTAAACAAGAAAAAGATTCTTGATAGCAGTTCAAGAATCCTTCAAGTGAAGTGTTTTTCTTGTTCTCTTCCATCCTCTTTTGCCTGATTTCCTCGTATGTTTGCTTTGATTTCGCCATTTTTTCGTGTCACACTTTCCGATTCAAAAAACCCAACCCCCTTTTTCTGTTTGTTATTTGATGAAAAAAAGACTTGAAGAGCTGAAAAAAAAAAACAGGACAATTCCTTTATTTTTATTTTTATTTTTTGTACGGATTTAATATTTTACTAGTTTTGTTTGAATTCAAAATCTGGCTCAGGGCAGCAACGGCACTTTCGATTCTGATCTTTGCCTCGCCTGACTGGAGGAGGTCTAATAAGGGTATAATTGAAATTATGATAACAATTCTGGTGTAAAATGTTTTTTTAAATATATATATATATTATTTAAAAAAATTATTTTTAATATCAACATATTAAAATAATCTAAAAATATAAAAAATAATTTTTAAAATCAAAGAAAAACATAATTTATATGAAGTTTTCAAATAGATTCTAAATTTATAAGGTATAGTTGTGGATATAATATTATTTTTTTAATGTATATTTAAATAATATTTTAAAAAAAATATTATTAATATTATATCAAAATAATTTAAAAATATTAAAAAATTATTGAACTCTTATTTAAAATAAAATACCAAACAAAAGTTAAATATACCAATTGGAAGGGTAAGGGATTATAATTATAATTTATTATTCAAGTTTATAAAATAATGAAATAGTATATACAATGGAATAATAAATATAAATATCTATAAATTTAGAATCATTTAAAGATGATTTTTTATGACTTGAACAGTATTTTTTTTCTTCTCTTCAGCAACAAAACCTTTTTGTTTTTTTCATTGAAACCATACTTTAACTGTTTGTAACTGTCATAACTACATTACGAAAATACAAGATAACCTTTACGTTTTACTATTGTATGTGCAAGAGAAAATCACTCGCTGTTTTTATAGTTCAGCTATTTTCACTTTGCTTCTATTTTCTTACAATGCACACAAGAAAGGCCCCACAAAATTTTCTTGTAATATATCACTTAATCTTACTCTCTTCTAGTATTTAGGGTAGCATTCTGAGTGGTGAATGAATGCTTCACAAAAACATTGAAGGACACTGACATAAACGGGTTTGTTAGCCGACAAAACTAGAAACAAGCCAGTCATTTCATCACCATGGAGCTTCAGCCACTTCTTGGAACTTAAGCTCTAGGTTCTCAGAATCCACCACTAATTTCTCAATCTCAACGCCTAGCCTATTTATAGTGTCTTTCACTTCCAAAAGCTTTGCCTCAAGAGTTGTCATCTCCTCCTTGGCGTTCACTCTTTGCAGAGTAGCTTCCTCATACCTCTTTGATTTAGCAGATAGGTGCATAAGCTGTCCCAACCTAGCAAGCAAAAAACCGACATTCATTCCTAAGCCTTCAAAGGCTTTCAGAGTCTTCTCCCAAATTGCAAAGCTTTCCAGAGAAGCAGTAAGCTTTGAAGCTCTAATGGCGTCTGCAATATTGATAGTCTCGGAAAGCATTCCAACAACCAGTTTACAGTTAAGCCCATCAAGAAGATGGTCATGGAGAAAGGAATTTTGACTGCAGCAAAGCTCATAATACTTGGTTTGAAGGTGTTTGGAGAGCTCACTGTTAATTACCAAGCCATTTACGAGGATGTCAAAATCCTCGAAACATTTCACTTCTTTAAAATCAACAGCAGAATTTGACAATCTGATTCCATCTGTAGTTTCCGAGCCAAGATCTTCACTTTCATATTCATACAGATCTGCTATAGGCCCAAAGGTGGTAGGACAGGCCAACTTGACGTTCTTTTCATTGTTCTTTTCCAGATTGTCATGCGATAGATGTTTGAAATCCAGATCTTCCATCTCTTCGCTTACCTTGCTCAGTTTTTCTACAATAACTGCTTCATTGACTAGATAACGAAGATATGTTAGATCACACAATGCTCTGTCATTCCTAAATGATAAGTGAGCCAAAGTGGGTGCTGAATTTTTAAACTTACTAGGAGTCATTTGTTTAATAGCAGCCTCCAATTTTAAAAGGCCAAGGGCACCATCCACTTCTTCTGAGGAAGATGAAAGGTAACATAATGCTCTCTGCCGTTAATAATTGATAAGTGAGCATATATGAATTCAGAACTTTGAAACTTACCAGGACCCATTTGTTTGACACCAGCTTCCAATTTCAAAAGGGCAAGAGCACCATCCACTTCTGAATCATTTACTCTCACAATGTAGACCTAAATGAAGCCAAACAGCAATAGAATTAATAATAGAATTTGTAGAAAGAGATATTCATGCAAAATAACATTCACAAATGGTGTCTCACAATCCGCATGCATTAGGCTTAGGAAACTGTTTCTGGTCCTCGCTTATTCTGTGATGCGTTGATTCACATCAATGTGCCTGGCAAAGTTAAGGCTGCAGGTACTTGAAAAGGCAAGAGCTGACAAATTTTAACTCTCACAAGATGCAGAAGATACATAGCCAGGAATCCAACGAATCTAAACTAGGATCATGAGGCTATATGTATCATCACTACATAAAATTTCCTACTACCTTCTTTTCTTATTCTTGAAAGATTAAGATTTAGCATCTAAATTGCCTATTAGAATCCAGCTTCTCCAAGGCTTCAAATAGTAAAAAACAATTTATATGTCTGTTGGCTTAAAGTTTTGTTTCTCGAAGCAATCCTGAAACTTTCGAAGCAAATAAATTCATTCAATTTATTTGAGGACCCTAGAGAGTAGCAATTGAAATAAAGTAATCCAGCAATTGTGCAGTCAAAATTAAGATTCATAAAATTACCTTGAATTTGGCAGGCTCGACTAAATGAAAAATCAGGACATCTCCCTCCATTATTTTGTGATCGATGGAGAACCCTCTCCATCCAGCACTGAGGCCCACCTTGCGTGCAAGATATTTTGTTTCATAACTTTTTCCCCTTTCATCTTCTAAAACAATCATTGTGTCCTCTTTCGGCAAATATGCTTCACAAAACCTCTTCGGAAAATGCTTCCATCGAAAAAGTTGGCCATTCAGAACACTTGGAGAATCAAATATCATAAACTATAAAAACTGTCAACAAAAGAATTGAACCAGCTTGAAGCTTACCAGCCAAAATACTCTGGTAACATTCGAGGGTAGCATATGCTTTATGATGCTAGGGAGTTCAGGTGATAGATTAGATTGAATTTCTTTCGCTCGCATCATGACATCAGATTTAACTTCCTCATTATCATATAGGTCATCAATTTTGGCTCTCTTCGATGTGTGACTGTAGAGAGTAAAATTAAGTTAACATTGTGCAGATTACAATACAACGCTGCTTCTTACAGTTAAAGGAATATTAGATAGCCTCTGAATTTAAACCACTGACCTTTCAGACTTCACAGAAAGGTTACTCGGTACCTGTTCAAGAATTGGCAATTCTCTAATCAATCGAGCTTTACCATTTTTAACATTTAAACAAGATGAGAACTTTCAGTAGTGCATCAGAATACAAATGATTTTCTTGGTGAGAAAAAGAATGTTTTAAGCAGCCGTCTGTTGTTGCTTTGGCTCTGTTTGTTATTGTTTTCAAAAAGCACAAGAGCATAAAAACATGTAGATCATGAATTAGCTTTCCATCTGTAAAGGCTGCTTTCAATTTCATCAATAATGTTTTCCAAATTTGTTCTTTCAGTGCATCCCCTCAAAGTAACCCATCTAGTTCATCTAAACAACCGAATTATCATTTCTGTGAAATGAGAAGTACACATTCACCCATACTTGAAAGAATTTTCAGTTACTTTCAGCTATTATTAAAGGCTAACATGGTTGTACCCTTCAAATTGTTTCCATTTCAAAACAAAAAAAGTGATCAGAGAGACAATCAAAATTAAATACTTGAAAAACCATTTTCCAAGACCAAAAATAGAAACAGTTTTGTGAATACAAAATTAGGCTAAGAATACCTAGTGACAATAGCTAACATTGATCAGTTTCTTGAGGGTATTCATCTTCAAAACATAAACAAACTGAGCTAGCTCACTTAGCCCAGAACATCAGCAGTGATTCACCAACAAGAGCCGAACCCACCCACCCCCCACCCCCCTCCAAAAAAAAAAAAACGAACAAATAACACAACTGGGCATATAAGTGCTAGTTTTTAAAGAAAAAGAGAGACAAAACATAGCAAACCTTTGTTATTCCATTCACTTTCGGTGGCCTTTCTCGCTTTTCCTGCAATGTAAACGCAAAACCCACACAATTAACCAACAACCTAAGTTGCCGAAGCACAGGACTAAACAGAGAGAGAGAGGGAGGGAGGGAGGGAGAGATGACCTTCTGTTTGTTTACTTGAAGAACAGCCATGCTTGGTGAAGATCGTGGTAACCAACAAGAAGAAGAAGGTGCGTCAAAGAAAAGGGGTAAACTTTTAATATCTGTGAACGTGAAACAAGGCCTGAGAAGAAGGAGAAGATGAAAAGACCGATAATTTGAAATTTGTACTGTCTACCACTCTTTTTATGCCTGCATTGCCACTTCCATCACTTCTCTGAAAATGGAGCCAAATTTTAAATATATTTATTATCGTACTTTAAAGGATTGAGCTAGGCCTTTGCAACTATTGGTTTTATCAGGTGGGTTTCTTTCTATTCGGTAGCCCGACATCCAGACCTCCCAAGGGAAAACAAAACAAAACAAAAGGGAAGGAAACCTGCCATTGTTTTGCGTCAATTCAGCAAAGCAACCCTTATAAATTTATCTTAGATGAAGAGACCATATTGTTTATAGCTCAATTAATTGAATTGGGCTGAGTTGACAAAAAGTAAGGAGCATGAGGGTAAATGTGATGAAACTCTTATATTGGGAGCTTATTTGCTGAGTTGATAAAAACATACGGGCTAAGCTGGGAGATTTTCCGAAAAGGATGCACGCAAGAAAAGGGTGGGAGTGTGAGGGGCTTTGCCAAAAAAAAAAAACAAACTTTAAATTAATATTTTTCTATTGTTTTAATATATTAATATAAAATAATAATATATATAACTTATTATATTGATATATTTTTAAATAAAAAATATTTTAAAAATTACTTTACACCACAATCTTGACTTCTAAATTTTTTATAATCGGAGAACACAGAAGGATTGACTTGAATATAAAGATTTTTATTGGTATGGCGGTTGTGATTTTCTTATAAAATATTTCTTATTTATAAATTTATTAAAATAATATATTTTTTATTTTTTAAAATTTATTTTTGACATTAAAAGAATTTAAAAATATGAAAAAATAAAACAAAAAGGAAAATCAATTTTAAAAAAAAAACTGTAGTATGCTGCAATATCAAACACAATTTAGACAATCCTAAAGTCGTGTTTAATTATTAACCTTTGCCATGTTTGTCTTCCCGCGGGAATTCCTTGATTTTACCCTTCGTTATAATTTGGGAAGGGAGTTGAATGTTAATTATCATAAATCCAAGACAAATAGAGAAACCTATTGATCAAATTGATGATCTGAGTAAGATTCAGTTAAAAGAAAAGGAAAAGGAAAAACTTGTCTTCATGTTAAAAGAAAATGAAAATGAAAAAGATGGGGAAATAAAATAAAATATAATCATGATAGAGTTTTAAGGGAATTGAAAACACCATTTCTCTACCTCTTTTAAGCATTTTAGACAAGACTTGCATCGAGCAACTACAGCGATAAACCTTCAAGAGACTTTTTAATTGAAGGCTCTATGAGAGTCCACTGACCCAATTTTAATGAAGAACTAGCAGATGTTCCATGCATTACCTCGTTTCTATATATATATATATAGAAAATAAAAGGACCAAATTGATCAAATTGGAATAATAATTAGTAAATAATTTAGTGGTTGATAATTAAACATACTCTATAGCAACTAATTTATGTTATAAAATAACTCCCTCGACATTAAAGTTTAAATAGCATTTCTTATAAGAGTGTGTTTAAGAATAACTAATTTATCTCACCTTGATACTATCAACTTAAAAAAATAAAAGCGTTTACGTATTTTGCATAACAACACTATAATCAAGGTTCTTTTAAAGAAAAGTCTTAAAAATTCATGTGAATCGACTGGGGATGAATCTTGTAAATAGAACACGAGTCACGCAGATGTCGTTTTACATTGTAAGAATAGTTTTCACAATTTTCATATTACTATTGGGATCGGTACTCTCTTTCGCAAACATTAGTCTCACGGATAATAATTATTACATGGCAGATCCGGCGTGCATGTAAAAGAAACGACAACCAATTCTGTCTGTGAGTATCTGATAATTTATACATTAACAGCTACATGGATGCATGGTTGCACCAGTTAAATAACAAAGTTAACTCAAGAATCTTACAAGCATAAACCACTGTCCTGGCTACAACATCTCCATTTGCAGATCGCTAACATGGCTACAGCTACTTTAAGACATAGAATTACAATACTCATACACTATTCCCAACGCGGTATCAATGTTGTTACCTCCATCCTGTTAGCATGAGGTGAGGAATGTTTCCCGTTGTTGCAGTTCTCTTCACCATGGGGCGTTGACCGCTTCCTGAAACATAAGCTCATGCTTCTCGGCATTCTCCTTCAGAATCTCCATCTCATCATCAAGTCTTTCCCTTGTCTCCTTCAATTTCAAAAGCCTCAACTCAAGGCTTTTCATCTCCTCATCTACACGGGCTTGCTCAAGTCTAACTTCTCTGCATTCTGATTCCATTGCCTCTTCTGATTCCAGAGCAAGACTCATTAGCCGGCTCAACCTCTCACGCAAAAATCCAACTTTCATGCCCAACAGCTCAAATCCTTTCAAAGTCTTGTCCCAAACTCCGTAATCAGCTTGAGAGCTGGAAAGCTTTGAAGATCTAATCCCCTCCGAAATGTCCACAGTCCCAATTATTATCTCAACTGCCAATTTATGATTAATACTGTTGAGAAGATTGCTGTGCAGAAATGAGTTCTGTGAGCAACATAGCTCATAGTACTTAGTCCGGTGATGTTCAGAGAGCTCAGAGTCTATAGCAAAACCGTTTAAAAGAATTCTGAAATTCTCAATGCCTTTCACATTATTAAAATCAACAGGGGGTCCTGAAAGTTTGATGACTCGCAGAGTTTCAGAGGCATGATCTTCACTTTCATTCTCAGACTGATCTGCGACATTGCCTTTATTGTTTTCCACTGCAATCAGGCCATTCTCTTGATTATTCTCTTCCTGATGGCCAACTGGAAGAAGTTTCAATGGCTCGGCCTTTTTACTGCTTTTTACATCTTTTTCAGCTGGCTCTTCAATGTTAGGAAAAGAAGGAAAATTATGAATATATCAGATCAAGTAGTCATCGAAGCAGCAAATAGAGAATTATATACCAGAGATGATTTCTTTTCCATAAGCACCTGAACTTGGACTGCCAAACTCCCCATCTCCTTGGGAAGAACCATTTCCTTTTACAATGTACACCTACGAGAAAATTTTGTGAAGCAATTGTCATAGTAGAAAATCCATAGCCATGAGTAACAGTTTGATGCAGTGCAGCTTCAGAAAATAAGCCTGCCCGATCAGCATTTAGAGTGAGGAAAATGAAACCCCTATCCTAACTGAAAACCAGAATACTTCCAGTGTTTCTTTTTTCTACATGTATGTGTGCTTGGTGTGGCCAACCCTTGCGTCAGCTCTCAAAGAAAAGAACGGCGTCTCTATTCTCATAGATGCAAAGCATTGCCTGTGTTTTCACTTTTCAATGAATGGGCATTGTCTTCTTGAATCTGCACTTGTGTGTGCGTGCACGCACGTGTGTGAAGAATGAAGGGTGATTCCTTTCTGCTCTCAGAGATTGAAATGTCAAAACAGACCTTGTCATTTCAGGACTACATAATCACAGCCAGTGAACTCTAAAACAAGGAAAAAGAATCTACTCTAGTCTTCAAGTATTTTTCTCCTTCATGTGATCATTCTCATAAACTACGGCTCCAGGCCATCTTATAAAAGGGCTTTGATAGGACGATTTTTTTCTAGTTCCCCACACTAATAATTGCATTTTGTGATTAGCAAGTTTGCTTTGGGAAGAAGTCCAAAACTTTCCTGTCATTGAATGCTATTTTCCTAATTATTCATTTCAGAAAGGACAATTAAAACAATTATTGACTAAAAAAATGAGGAACATACGATTATGAAATCAAATGGTACCTTAAATCTTGAAGGTTTCACTAAATGGAAAACAAGAACATCACCCTCATGTAAATTGTTTGCAGCACAGAATGCTTTCCATCCACCACTCAATGCTGTTCTTTCTGCAATGTAATTTAGTATGTATTCTTCCCCACTTTCATTCTCCAGAAAAACTGTTGTATCATTCTTTGGCAAATGCATTTTGCAGAACCGCATGGGAAGATGCTGTCATGAGAGATAGAGCACATAAAGCAGTCTAAACTATAGATAAACCATCTGATTCTTAAATTTAGGACAGAATTTCACGTTACCATCCAAAACCCAACAGTCACATTTGACCGGACCAAAGTTTTTGCAAAGCTAGGATATGCTGCTTCTAAATTTGTCCGAATCTCCTCTGCCAGTTCCATAGCAGGAGACTTAGTTTCAGTACTATCATAGAATACACTGAATGCATCTTTCTTTCGCTTGCGGCTATACAGATATATAAAAAGAATCAGGATGAGAATACAATCAAAATTTTTATGCTTCAATCTAAAGTATAAGACCGTCAGGTAGATACTCTAACCTTCTAGGCTCCCTTGATTCCCCTGATTTATCATACAACACCTGCTCAAGAATTTTCAAAAAGTTTTTTTCTTTAATTAATTCATCAAACAACAACAAATGAATAAATACTAGAGAACCTGGGTGTATAAGAGAACACGATGCCAGATTTTCTATTGAGCAGAAAATCAGGGTTCTAATTGAAATCTGCCAGTTTGTGTCAAGTACAAACAACTCAAAGAAACACATCTCAACCAAATAAGAATCCCTTCTCCAATATTTATATGCATATTGAAGGCAGAGATAGCTACTATTATTGAAAAACAAATTGGCTTTATAACTGGCTGCCCAATACCCTGAAATATCTTAAATATCTATGGAAAAAGGAATGAAAGTATGAAAGGTACAAAGCATGGAACGGATTTGAACCCAGCACTCATGCCTGCCCTTAAACTTCAAAACCTCTAATTCAAAGGGCTTAAGCTAAAGCGTTTATCAAGCATGGTGCTACATTTACTTTATTTACCTTAATTCCAGAAATCTTTCGTCAGGATAGGTTTAATGTTTTGAGTTTGGATTAGAAAGGGCCTTCTATAGAGAATAGCAAATCATCAGAAATAAAAATGATAAAATGCTGGCAGAGTGAGACTTGTAATGGAAAGAATTGATCTATCCAAGAAAGGTTTACAAAGGGACAAAGCATAGAACAAAATTACCAGTACATATGCTTAACATGAAAAGTTCAAACCACTAATTCAATAGGGTTATAGGGCTTAATTCAATGCAAGTCAGTAACCATTCTGCTGTGTTCACTATATTGATTTTAATCAAACTAACTAGGTGATAGGACAGGTACAACATCTTGTGTTCAGGCTAGATAGGGACTACTTGGAGAATAGCTGTCATCAAAAATAAAAAATGAAGAAGTATTGCCTGATTGAAACCTGGAATTGAAAGAAATGACCCGCACTAGGAAGGGTTACCTAAAGGACACTGTCAGTTGTTCCAAGAAGGAATACACTAGTGCCCTAGACAGGAAAAGGTGGTAGCATCAGATTTAGGTCCCAATTTTGCTTAAAATCGCTTTAGCCAATTCTTAATTTCTATCAAAGTGAATAAGTTCACATGGAGTTAATAATTCAAGTTCAAAGAGGACATCCACTACAGTATACTGGTGACCTCGACGCTCCGTCAGGCTATTATCGTTTCCCCAAAAAAACTCCTAACAGGGTTCATCTAATCTGACATTTCAAACCACAAATTGCTTTATAAAAGCCCTAAAACCTTGAAGAAACAACAAACAGCTGAAACAAGCACAGGATACAAAGCAAATGAAGGAAAAGAAAAGAACCGGAACAAAGGACCTCTCAGAGCCAAATAGAACCCATACAACTAATACACACCGACAAGACAGGGATTATAGCCAAGTTTAATCTGAAATTACAGAAAAGATTGCAATTTTTCAAGAGTATCAAGAGAAGCAAAGATTCTCACGATTTCATGACCAGTCTTGTACTCAGGTTCTGGAGACTTCTCATGGATCTGGGTCAGCTTTATCTTGGACATATTTGGCTTCCTTCTCCTAATCTGAAAGTGAACAGAACGGATTTGCAAAGATCAAGAAACATAAGCAGGCATGCAAGAAACACGAGAAAAAGAAAAGAAGAGAGACAAAAAAGACAAACCCTGGGATAAGTATTAAGGGGAACTGGGTTGGATATTGGAAGCTGAGGTTTAGGGGAAGTGTTTTGGTCCTCTTCGGCATCCATGTTTGGCAGCAGACAGGGGGGCTTGTTGCTTCTAGCTTCGAAGGTTTTTGCTGTTGTTATTGCAGGTTTCTCTTTCAGATTCCTGTCCTTGATTATGTTGCTGACACATGAACTAAATAAAAAGCATAGAATAGGCGTGTGTGCTTCTTTTTTTTTTTTTTCGGGTTGCTTTTTTTAAGGCAGGGCTGTCCAGGCTTGAAAGATTATCGGAGTTTTTATATTTTTTTGAAAAGTTTCGGACTGTTAGAATTATCTTCCCTCTTTTTAAATTTTTGGGTTCAACCCTTCAAAATATCTAGAAATTTCGGACTGTTTTTTTCCGACAATTAATGACTTGAACTCGTGCTGCTATGACATCTTTATAGATTAAATTTAATGCAGTGGATTTCAGTTAACTTTACTGGTGAAGTCATTTGATGTTTTCCATCCCACAAAATTCATTTTGATCTTAGGATCTTGGAGCTCTGCAAAATGTGAGTACTTATCTCCTCGTGGTTTTACAATTTGATGATATTAAACTAG